>JAJMFQ010000001.1:0-600000 GCA_030574775.1 Yamadazyma atmosphaerica | reverse complement strand
ACCGGCTTACCTTCACCAACCTCCAACCCAGATTCTTCATCTTTATTCAGTCTCACCCAATCGCGTTGATATTGGTGATACAATAAATAGCCGCCAATCGCTAAACAGGTATTTGTCAAATGACTTCCCTGATAATCATCAAACACAAACAGATCCAATCGCATTATCAACCGCACATTAATATCGGGCTTTATATGGTTCGGTATCACCCCCAAACTGTTAGACAACACTAGCCATATCACCATAGGCGTACACCCACAAATCATCATCTTGACTTTTTCCGGAACACTCTGATTATTAAGCCAGCATTTATATACATGGACCGCCGCAGCTCTCAAATGGGCCCTAGCTGTTTGTAGATGTCTTCTGGCTTGTTGTATTCGTCTCTTGCCCGTCATATCCGTATTTTCTACTTACCAGCAGTTGAAACAGTTCATATACTAAACAAGGATACAGCCTCAAAATAAACCTAAAATATGTCTCCACCGCAAAAGATGCGCTCAGGAACAGACGATGGCACCACAATAGAAATAGCAAGGGTTCGTAATAGGATTCCGTTCCTTATTACTATAAATAGTATTAAGGGCGCGAAGGATGTCACGAATGTGTAGATGATCTATTCCAAGCTGCTTGAACATGTTGTTCTGCCTCTACCACTTCAGACACAAGTTCTTCCTGGCGGAGATATAAACAATACGGTAGTCAATTCCATTTGTCATTTAATTTTCTCTGATCGAAAATCCAAACACCAATACTTTTCCCGTGTTTCTTATGGAGGGGTAATACACATCATCACCAACGACATTGTAGTACCAATTAATAGTAAAGACAAACACCAGGTAACGGTTCGCACATGGGACCAACTATGTGGATGTTTGAATCAGCTTCTAACTAGTAGACTAGAATGGGCGGTGTCGGAGATTATAGTGGATGATTTATCGCAATATTATTGGCATGCTAAGAAGAACAATCAACTCAACAAGTATCAACAGTTGATAAAGCTAGTTAAAACGGTTCAAGCAAGGTTTCGGTGCAATTTGATATTGGTCAGTTGGGATAATCGGTTTGAAAAAGGATACCACTTCAAGAATAATTATGGTACTGCTCCGGTCCAACTATCCGATGTCAGCTACTTACCTAAAGAGTACTACAACCTAGTGGATCAAATAATATATATTGAAGCCAATACAAACGTATATAGATTCCAGGACCAATGGCAATCGGTCAACAGGATTGTATAGAATATAGGACATGCTAAGAATGATATAGTTATATTACATAACTGTTAAGTCACCGAATTTTTCTTTATAACCAGGAACGTTCCATTTACCATTCTTGATCATGTAGTTGACTTTTTCGTCCAAGTCAGGTCTAGCCTTAGCAACGTCTTCCACGGTCAATTGATCGAAAGGTCTGGAGTTTTCAATGTCCTTCAAGGTGGTGTTTAATTGGTTGATTTCATCCAACACGGATTTCTCGGTCAATTTGGCGTTTTCAAGAGCCTTGTTTTCAAACATCTCAATGGTTTTCAAGGTTTTGCTGACATCGTAGGTCACTGGCTTGAACGATTCCACTTTCTTTTGGATATCATCCACCACTTGTTTGTTGGTCAACACAGTTTTGTAGTGGGCAAAGTCAATCTTGACTGGAGATTCGGTCAAGGTCAAGTTATCCTTTTTGGCATCGTCAAATCTCTTTTTGAAGCTGTTCAAAGAAGCAGCGGTTTGTCCGGTCAAACCTAAGGTGCTGATGACCTTGGCCCAGTCTAATTTGGTAGATACGGCTTTTCCAACGGCTGACATATTGTTATAGAAGCTATTAGTTGTTGTATATTTCGATCAAGTTGCCGATGAAAATTTTGTTCGCATTCGCGGGTTTGGTTTTGGCCAATCAAATTTCAGAATCGACTATCCAATGAAGGCTGGACCTGGTGGATATGTATATCTAACGACAATGTGTGGATAAAATGTAAGAGAAGGAGAGTGAAGAGTAGAATGAGAGAATGGTCAACATAGGGCTTCTTTAGTTATAGCTCTAATACAAAACTCGCACAGCACTAATTACTGCAAACTATACACATAGTATACTACATTTACACAAGCAAACATAATGAACAAGTGTTCAAGAGATTTCTTTCCAAATACATTACAACGTCCTCAATACCTTGTCTTCTTCCATTCCCTTCTTTTATGATCTCCATACACCGCCATACTCTCCATACCTTCCAACTAACTATGTGATATCTATACTCTAATTTTACTACGCGCCGCGGCAGCATTTTTTAACTCCCTCTTCATCCCACAATGTCGTCCATGAAAGGATTGACTCAGTTCATCATCGATATAAGAAACTCCCAAGACTCCGAACTCGAACGAAAACGAATCAATCATGAAATCAACAACATCCAGTCCAAATTCGCCGGCCACGGCGTGAATGGATACCAGACCCGGAAATATATCTGTAAATTGATCTATATATACTTGCTTGGATATAATCATGAAATGATTGACTTTGGAATCAACCAAGGCCTCAATTTGGTTAAATCAGCATTCGTTCCTGATAAACAGCTAGGGTATTTGTCCATGTCTATATTTCTTCATAATGATAACAACAATAATCGGCAATATTTCTCCAAGCTTATGACGGTATTATTACAGCCCTTGATGCAAGACTTACGAAGTCCCAACCAAGACTTCAACATATTGGCTATAGAGTTTATTTGCAACAATTTCAACATCGACTTGTCTTCAGGAAAAACCAATAAATTTGCATCATCTGAATCTTTAGGCTCCGATGATTCCAGTCCTAACTTTGATGGCTTGAACCAATTGATGGAAGAGATCGTTTCCATTTCCATTTCTCCGGTCAATGAAGTGATACTAAAGAAAAAGGCCATCAATTGTTTGAAAGTATTGCTTGATTTGAATCCACAAATCTTGTTGGATAATAATAATTGGATTCCTCGTTTACTCAACTTATTGGATAGCAACAACGATTTGTCTATCATTCTTAATGCTGTGTCAGTGGTGGAATCGATTGTAAGGTTGAACCCTAAACTTTCAGGGAATATCATTCCTTCTATCACTTCCAATTTGTATAAGATTCTCATTAATAATGACTGTGAGGAGATCTTTTATTATTACGATAATCCATGTCCTTGGCTCGTGATTAAACTCTTGAAATTGTTGGAGATTTGCTTTTTGTTAAACAAAAATTTGATTTTCCAAATTGATGATCAGAATTTGAATCGATTAAGAGTGATCATTTCTAGTTCCATCACTAATGCATCCAAGCCGATTCCCAGTATGCCAAATAGAAACATTCAAAGTTCGATTCTTTTTCAGTCTGTTTCATTGGCTATTTTCCTAAATGCCTCCAATGAGTCGATCAAAGCAGCAATCAAGGCGTTGGTGAATTTATTGACTTCTAATGATACTAATACTAGATATTTATCTTCAGACGTTTTGATCAAGTTGATTGGAAGATCAAATTTCGATTCTCATGCTGGATCTAGCAACAGTTCAGGATCCGAGTACATTCAATTGTTGACCGACAGCTTGCATTCGATCTTGAAATTGTTGAATGATAAAGACATTGGCATCAAACGGAAAACTTTGGATCTTCTCTATATCATTACCAACGAGAACAACTATCAGCAGATAGTCAAGCACTTGATCGACTACTATCCATTCTGTGACTTTCAATTGAGGCTGGAGCTATCGATAAAAATCGCCATTTTACTGGAAAAGTATACTCAGGATTCAATATGGTATATTAACATCATGATCAAATTGCTTTCTTTCCCCAATTCCAATTCCAATTCGAACTCCGATTACTTCAATAATGAGATCTGGGAACGGATCATTCAGATCATAATCAATAATGAAACTTTGCATGCTACTACCACTAAGCTTATCTTGAGTAAGTTGAAACATCAAATGGATAATAATGAAGCTGTGTCGGAAAATATCGTGAAAATATCTTCCATACTTATGGCCGAATTCACCGACTTGGCTCCTATTCAAAGGGACTTTCCTCCACCTTTGCAATTCCATTTATTATATCAAAACTACTTGAAAGTGTCACTCATGACCAGGGCCATGTTATTATCAACATTTATGAAGTTTTTGAAGATATACCCCGACGAAGAATTTGTTCCTAATATTGTGGATTTGTTAGAAATCGAGTCGACGTCGCTTGATTTGGAAATTCAAACCCGTGCCAATGAATATTTAAAGATATTTACAATGAATGACCGGTCACTTTTCGATACCCTTTTGAAACCATTGCCTCCATTTGAATCCAAATCTAATCATTTATTATCAAGAATTGGAAATATCAACAAAATTGTGGGCGATAAGCATTTAGTGACATCAAGTAAAATCAAAAGACCACCAAAGAGTCGTGGTAATGGAAATCAAGCTGTTGGTTCTGACCCTGATGTCAGTAAGATATCTGATGGCTCTGATTCCGAATCCGACACTAATCCATTCGATGAAGAGTTGAAATTATCTCCTAACTGGTATAGTGGATATCACAGGATGTTACACTTTGATGCCGGGGTGTTCTACGAAAACCAATTGGTCAAAATCACTTACAGATTAGAGAAATTAGATAATTTCCGGCTCGGGTATAAATTTGTCATCATCAATAATGCCTATAAGACCACCAAGAATCATTTGACTAACTTCAAGATCATGAACTTGTATGACTTAAACAACTCCAAATCGTCAAATTATCTTATTGGTATTAGCGCTACTCCAGACCAGAATATTGAAACCCGATCTTCCCTCGACTTAAATATCAAGATCCGGAATGTGGTGGAGACCAACGAATCGCCCGTTTTAATATTCAATTTCAATTGTGGTGGTTCATTCAATAAATTAACTTTAAAATTCCCCATCAACATCTTGAAAACCTTGACTGCTACCGCATTAAAAATCGACGATTTCAAATCCAGATGGCTCCAGATCAATCAAATGTTACCAAACAATCAAGGAGAACATTCCATTGCCTCTATGACCAACTATCGCTACACCCTGTCTAATATTATCAGGTTACTACAAAGATTAAGTTTCCATATTGTTCATCACACTAATGACGATGATAGCCACGGAATCTTGATTTTGGCCGCAGGGATCCTCCATACTCAGTCCAACAACTACGGGGTTTTATTGTCGATCAAAAGCACAGATGATGTAGGCAAGAATTTCGAAATCACCGTCAAGTGTACTGGTGGTGGGGTTGCCGAGATCGTGGCCATGATACTACATGAAATTTTCGAAGGTAAGTTTTGATCCACTGTCTATATCTCCAATATATATTGCATAACCCAGATCTGATCTGATCTAGACCTTTTGGACTTTTCCTCATCGAGTTAAGCTCTTTACAAACTCTTTTCCTTATGTGGTTAATACAAATTTGGCTTTGGTAGTCTCTTGCTGTTGCATCTACTGCCATGTTCCCTATTGCCTAATTAGGCAGTCGACGTCAAAATTTGTTCCATGTTTGTCATTACTATTCCTAATCGGGTAATTTTTGTGGGTTCGCGATGCATGCTCTGGTTTTTTTGCAACCTTATACCAAACTACTGAAATAGGCCATGTTCTTGAGCGGAGTAATGGGAACAACGTAGTTTATAAACATTTATTTGTCCTTTGTGTTGGATTTTTCATTTCATTGCCTTTTCTTTGTTTTCCAATACCTTTTTTTATCGTCAAAATGAAGGCTAGCATATACGCCATATCTGGGTTGATGGCAGGGGCTTTAGTCCAAGCTGCTCCTGTTGATAATTCCAATTCAAACCAGGGAATCTTGGACTGGCTAGAAGAAATTGCCGGTGGTGATACTTCTACTCAGCAAACTGCAGCAGTTCAACAAACTACTCCAACTACATTGGTTACTAGAACATCTGCTGCTGCTGCTGCTGCTGCTGCTCCTGCTGCTACCACCACGGCTGCTGCCTCTGCTGAGTCTAGTGGTAGTGGACTGGGATTTAGTCTTGAATCTTTACTTTCCAATCAATATGTCAAATCTTTCCTTAGTTACTTCGGAGTAGATGACAGTAGTTCTTCCAATGCTGCTACTGCTGCTGCTCCTGCCAGTTCCGCTCCAGCCACTTCTGCTAGTCCAGTTACCAGTTCCACTCCTGCTACAACTTCTGCCACCACCAACAACGATGATTTCACGTGGTTCACTTTCCCCGGTGGCAAAGGATCCACATCAGCTACTGCTAACAATCAACCAGCTGCTACTTCTACTCCTACCACCCAACAAAATACCCAAACCTCCTCCACTCAAGAATCTTCTGAAACCTCAAGTTCCAGCTCAGGAGGTGGTGTCACCGGAAGTGACAAAAAGTTTGCACAAGATATCTTAGATGCTCACAACAAATATAGAGCTATACACGGAGTATCAGCATTATCTTGGAATGAAGACGCCTACCAATACGCCCAGAACAACGCTGACAACTATGACTGTTCTGGTGTGTTGACTCATACTCATGGACAATTCGGAGAGAATTTGGCTGCTGGGTTCAGCAGTGGGTCTTCTGCTGTTGCCGCCTGGTATGATGAGGGTAAGACTTACAACTACCAGAGCCCTAATTCCTACGATCATTTTACCCAAGTGGTATGGAAAGGTTCTCATAGCGTTGGCTGTGCTTATAAAGACTGTTCGGCCGAAAACTGGAAACTTTATGTTGTCTGTGAATATGATCCTCCAGGAAACGTTATTGGACAGAGAGCTGCCAATGTGTTACCACCAACCAGCTAGATGGCCATCTTTTTGTCACCATTTCACCCTCTAACTTGCCTGGCGTAAGGTCTCTTTGATAGCCCATTTACTACGATATTGTATTTATAATACCTGTTACGTATCAAAAGTCTAATATATGTATTTGATGATTTCTCACTTGTCGCGTTATGCTCATCGGTGATTTTTCAGATTAATGAACTCCAGTCCGACTTATGTGTTTGAAGCGGGTCTTCGAAAGGTATTGCCGTACTACCAGCTCTATAAAACTCATATAAAGACTCGCTGGGAGGGCAGGACTATCGTGGAAGTTTTCACCACTGAGTTGGGCCAGCTGGAACCAATCGTTATAAGTGAAATAAAATCTGGTAAATTGTATGTCCTAGAGAACTTTGGAAAGACCACCGACTCCAACTGGGTCAAAGGATGGGATGTTTTACAAACTAGAAAGATCCAGAAGCATGATGTTGTGTATAATCTACGGCACATGCACGAGCCGTCGGTTATAGAAGATTATAGCGTGGAAATCAGCCAAGAGTATCCCACCAAGATTCCTGTTCTTCATAAATCCAAAGACATGTTGGTAGTCAACAAACCATCAGGAATTCCTACACATCCAACATCCAATTACCGATACAATTCTGTGACTGAGATCCTTAAATATGACTTGAAGTTGCCTAATACCTGGCCTGGACATCGACTAGATAAACTTACATCTGGAGTATTAATCTTAGGATTGAATAAACCGACGGTTCACAAATTAATGAAAATTATTGAACATAAGCTGGACTTGACAGGAAAGCTTTACTATGCTCGAGTAAGGGGCCGGTTTCCAGCTGATCTTATTGAATTTACTAGTCCTGTATTCTTGATAAATGTTAACGGAGGGTACCTAATGCCTCCTAGTTATCAAACTATCCCAGTCAACTCGACCACAAGGTTCCAAAGAGTCAAATACAACCCTGAACTTGATGAAAGTGTGGTGGAATGTACGCCCATATCCGGGAAAATGCATCAAATCCGGATCCACTTACGAAATTTGGGGTTTCCTATTACCAATGACTTTGTATATAATAATGTCAATGTCGATCAGTTGTCAGAGGTCAATAGGTTCAAAAATCAGATAGAGGTCGATATATACTCTAAGGTTTACCAAGAGTTCCCTCATTTGCTGAGTTTCTATCCTATTGGTGAAACGCAACTGGAAAATGGCCAAATCATAGACCTCACTCGATTTTTGAGTCCTGACGTGCAACAGAAGCTTCAACAAGTTCGAAAACTAGCTTTAGATAGACTTCATACCTACAAAAACGACAAAAGCTGTCCCGATTGTGATAGATCCCTCTACGAGTTGGACAGACTGAATGATAAATCGTTTATTTATTTGCATGCTCATCGATATGGTTTTGCGGGAGACGAGGAATTTGAAGGGTTTGAGTTCAAAACAAATCTCCCTAAATGGTGTGACATATAACTGGACCATGGCCAAATTAGGAAGAGGTTTTCTTTCCCTTGCTGATTAAAAATGGTAGCTTTGGATAGTAAAGAGGAATATTCTGTTCCCCTATGGTATTGTACTGTTTTGCTCCCTTGATAAGATAATTGTCGGTCATTGGCTTTTTTCCAACTCCCGTATTACGTGTGATTTCATTCCGTAACTGTTTATCAACAAACAACTTTCGAATACCTTTTTCAATACTATGCCGTAGTATGTCTTTATCCTCTTGCGTGTTGGGATATTTCAAGTATCTTACAAAATAAACCCCTCTAATCAGCCCCACATGTTGTGGTTGAATGTGTTTCATAGATTCCACCATGTTCTGCTTAATAAGTTTCTTGATCTTGGCTCTGTTGACAGCGGTAGTTAAGGGATTTCTGTTCTCATTGAAATACAAATGATTCCTATACTTGCCATTGTATGATTTCAAGCTTTTAGCCAACACAGGATCGTTCAATGGACTTAATGCTGAATTAAAACTAGCCACAGCTATGTTAGACTTCCGAAGTTTGGATAAGAAATGAGTATCAGCAAAATAGCGTACCTGGATGTACGGATTATTTATCACCACAGGAGCCGCATTCACAACATTTTTGTTCAATAAATATCGAAACCCACTGGCATCTATTCCTTTGATATCTGTTCTTTGAGTCGGGACCAGGTCCCTATTAATGTAGCTGGGTGGTTTGTAGTTGCTAATGAATTCCTCGGTGGACTTATATTTTAATGGAGTCAAATGGTATCGATGAGCATTGAGAATTATTCCCTCATTCAGCAACGGGTAGGTCGATTCAAATGGTTTTTTTACAGGCTCTATGAGATTCCTCTGGTTTTGTTTGATAAATGTCGATAATTTGCTGGTCATATCATGGAAATGGTTAAAAAACAAGGACAATCAAGAAGAAGTTTAGTATGGGATCCAGAGAAAAGTGGTTCAAGAAATTCGCGTCTATCGTACACTATATACATTTGGCTGCAAAAAGGTGGATGTCTATTTATATGGCTTCTAATCCCTGTATGGCTCTAAACACCATCCGTAGTATTAGGGGGCAGAATATGGTTGCCAAAGGGATACCGAATTATCAGCGGTGGCGATTGTAAGAAGTTTGGGATTGAATGCTAGTATCTTTGGAATTCCTTGGTTAGTTGGTATAACTTTGAAAGGTAATAGTTTTCGAGGATTATCCACTGATCTTATAGTTTCTTTGCCATCTGTTGTTTTGAGGCTAGCTAAATCAAAAAACAGTAAGGTACTGGTAGATGAACCGGCTATAACAAATCGGCCACATGGAGAAAAGGTGCTAGTAGCATTAAGCGGATACTTGGAAATGATCTTTTTTTGTCCAATATTCATCGACAATATAGTTAACAACTGGCCCAGGAATGCATCTATTATATAGTGTTCTGAAGAATCGGTCGATAGTAAGAGAATCTTTCCGTTATTAGCAAATTCAATGTTTGTCCATTTGGCATTAATTTCCGGTTGTAACGACACGGCCAAAAATGGGTTTTTATGAAATGTTTTGAGGTCATAGAACTGTATTTCACCTGTGGAACCGGCTTCCAGGTCCGGTGGTTTAGCTACCACGAATATTATACCATGAGGATCATAAGCTACTAAAGCTGGCAGGCCAATATCAAGATTCCCAGTGGGACTTGATGATTTTAAATCCCATACTTTGACAGTCCCATCTAAACTCGAGCTAAGAAACCCATCGTGGACCGGGTCTACTGCCAAAGATACTACCTGATCCTTATGGCCCTTGAAATACCGTAAATACTTCTTATCAGATAATGACAAGTATCGAATGGAATTATCGACTTCTTGCTGGTTTTCAGGATCAGGTGTGGTGATATAAAGACAATTCAAGTCTTTATGAGTGAATTTGGCCAAGTGGGCCCCATATTTCTGCGATTGTATATCTTTCAAATGGATTCCCTTATGAACGTCGTATAGCTGGATAGATTTATCGATTCCGGCGGAGATTAAGTATTGGCCCGAGTCATCAAAGTCTAGTGATGTTATGGAAGCTCCTTGATGGTAATTGAATGTTTTTTTCGGTACAAAGGACGAGAGAACACGTTCATCCACTAATAAAGTAGAGCTGTGTTTGCTCATACTGAGTCAAACCTCGATGTCCACCAATATAGATATAAATATATTATATATAGAAATATATTTATATGGTGTACTTCCCTCTAGTTCTGTATTACCGGCCTCTATCAATAGTCTATATCAACAGCCTCTATCAATATATCAATAATCTCTATATCAATATTTTCCAATAAATCAATATCATCACCATCGCCGGCTTTCTTATCTTAGTCGTGCAATCCCCGTTCGCGACTCAAATTGTCACACTTTATAGGAGAAGCAAAAGAATCAATATCAATATATATATACAACACCCCATTACCGTGGCATAATTGTGAATATTTCTGGCTCTAGAACCGTTTTCCGTGTACTAAAACTGATTTAGCCGTGACTGTTTGTGTTTGTTCCCATCAATTGACGAAATATGTCGCAGCCGCCCTTCACCGTAAAGGCGCTTTATCAATACAAGTCAGATCACGATGATGATTTGAACTTTGAACCGGGCCAATTGATTATAGTAACCGCCGTGGAAGATGACGACTGGTATTCCGGTTCCTACGACGGTAATTCGGGAATGTTTCCGAAGAATTTTGTCGAGCCGGCCGCTGAAGAGCCTTCTAAACTGACTGGGGTCAAAACACAGCCTGATCCACAAGAAGTTGACGAATCTGAAGAATCTGGGGATGAAGTTGGTGAAGAAGCTGTTCCATCAAAACCGGATATTTCCGGCACTAGCGGAAGTGCCGTTTCTCCTGAGACCAAGTCCTCTGCCCCCAGTGCTACCACTAGTCCTGCTACTGCCAAACCTCCTATGCCAGTGTTCCCCGGATCCCAGAAAAGAGATGATCCCTACGCCGTCAAGAAGCAATTTATCGCCGAATCCAAGTCTTCCTATGTGCCCCAAGTGAAGCCGAGGGATGATTCGTTTTTGATTGGGGGCCATGCCAATCGGGAAGAACCCAGACCTTCTGAGATCGCCCGAGAATCAAGAGACGACGACGAAGATAATGAACCGGAAGAAGCCAAAATGAGTTTGAAAGAGCGGATTGCCATGTTGCAGAAACGTCAGCAAGAAGAAGCAGAAAGAGAAGAAGCTCATCGCAAGAAACAGGAGTTAAGAAAGCAGAAATTGGCTGAAGAAAAAGAGAAGAAAGCCCAGTCACATGCTTCAGAATCGGATTCGGAATCAATAAGAAGAAAGTCTATTGATCGTAGTCATACTGGTGGTTCTCACAAGAGTACTGTTACTGCTGGTGATGCTGAAGGGTCGATTCTTGAGAATAGTGGTGAGGAAACTACACCACCAGCTAACCATGCTGAGCCTGAAGATGATATCCAAGAGGAAGAGGAAGCTGAAGATGACGATGAAAGAATCGAAGCTGAACCAAAAGAAGACGAAGATGGTGATGATGATGATGATGAAGATGACGAGGAAGATGACGAAGAGCTGCGTAGACGTAAATTAGTCGAACGGATGGCTAAAATCTCCGGTGGTAGAAACATGTTTGGTATGATGGGAATGTCGCCATTTGGACAACAGACATCTCCAAGTAAGTCCAAGACCAAATCAAAACCAAAGCCAGAAGATCCAGTGGATGAAGAGGGTTCTTCTACTCCCCAAGCAATTCCTACTCCTATGGTGCCATTTGCTGATCCAAGTGCTTTAGAGAAGCTCAAGCATAAAGATACTGAAGATGTTGAAGAACCAGAAATTACCAAAAGTTCCGAAGCTCCAGCCAAAGAAGATTCTTCTATGGGTGAAGATGATGAACCAACTGAACCAGAGCCAAAAAGTAGTAGACCCTTGCCACCAGTTGGAACGGTTCCTAAGGTACCGGTGGATAGAAAGACTGCCATTCAATCTGATAGCGGTCTTGACGAATCTGAATCTGGTGATGATGGAATCAAACTCAAACGCCATTCATTGGAAAGAGAACATACTGGTTATGAAGCAGATGAAGATTTGAGTGACCGCAAGATTATTGAATCTTCTAATGAATCAACTCCTATATTGAAGACCAATCATGAACATGATACTGGGGCTATTCCACCAATGGCAGAAGAGAAATCTACATTACCTCCTACTCCTGAAAGGCCTCGTGAGGAAGGCAAGAGAGCTCCGCCACCTATTCCTGGCACTGTTCCTGTCCCTACTTCTAGAGAAGTCCCTACTTTTCCTTCTAGAGAGGCTCCTCCAATCCCGCAAGCTGCTCCAGTACCTCCTGTGCCTCAAGTACCTCCTGTTCCTTTAGATGATGAAGAAAGCACTTCGGAAGAAGATGCAGGCAATACTGAAGTGGTTGATGATGTTGAAGACGAACCAGAAGCTGATTCAGATACGGATTTGTATCATGATACCGAAAAATCCACTGTAGCAGATGATGATTTCGACTTCGATGCCCCCAACAGATCATATACTTTACCTCCTAACATGCCACCACCTGTACCTGAAAATAGAGTTCCTGCTCCTCCATCAGTTCCTTCAGCTCCTGCTCCTCCAGCTAGAGCCACCACTCAAATACCCTCTGCTCCTTTGACCAAATCAGACACTGGGGCTTCCTATAGCTCTTCCATCAACACTAGAAGCTCTAAAACCAAAAAGGATCTGAATCAAGCCGAAACATGTTTAGAGAAATTGGAATACGAAATTGCCAATATTAACAGCTCTAGTAATTGGTGGTTGAAAGATGCTTTACCTGAGTCTTTAATGGGTAAGATAGGTAATGAATTGATCTATGAAGTTGATAATAATGCCATCACCAAAAGAGGCAACACCGTTAAGAACTATAAAGATTATTACATTTTATTCTACGACTTAAGTCAATTGATCTTCGAGTTGGAGTATGAAGTGGAAGACCCACGTACAACCATCAAATTCACCAATTATTATGCCAAACCAAGTCCTATTATAAGAAAAGATTTATTGGACAAATACCACCGTGAAATTGGTGGTAAAATCCTACAAATTTGCGGCAGTATTACCGGTGGACACGATTCGATAGTGGAGCTTGTGTTTAGTAAATTGGGTAACAAAGTGTTGCAGCCTATTGGGACCAAATCCTACGGAGTCAATATTTATAAGAATGTCAATAATCACAATATTGCTAAGATTGATGAAACAAAAGCCGGGGATGTTTTATGTATTAAAAATGGTAAGTTTCAAGTTCATAAAGGATTAGGATCCAAGACTATTTTGGTAGGGGACGATGAAATCTATGCGGCTATTATCTATGAATATGATAATAAAAAGGATAAAATCAAAGTATATGAAATCAGCAATGGACAATTGAAGAAGGAAAGTTATAAAATGAGTGAAATGAAGAGTGGACAAGTCAGAGTGTTCCGGGTTGTAAGCAGAGATTATATAGAGTGGTAGCACTATATCTAGAACTAAATTGAGCTAAATATTATAAATAGTTGTTAGTATCCATACACACAATCCTGTTAGACCAAAATAAGGAAACCAGTCCAATAAACTAGTAAACCGGAAAACCATAACCAGAGCAGAGCGTATTAGTTGGGGAAGTCCGTTCATGAACAGGTTCATTTGTAGAAGTGGAGCAATAGACATAGACGTAGACATAGTATCATAGGAACAAAGGAACATAGGAACAAAGGAACACATAGACATAGGAACAACAGTATTAGTAAAACTGATATAGGAATAGGAGTAACTGGAAAGATTAATCATCTAAGATTGGATTCGTATAGAACTAGAAAACTACCAGAATATTAAAAGAAAACCACGAATTCTATGGAGTCTCCCAGTCACTATAATTCATTGAGCCGCAAGGTTTCATCTTACTTTGGTCTATCAGGTATGGATGTAGCTGGAAACTTACTAAGTATCATATAAGTATAATGTTACAAACTAAAGTTGCAAGCACATAAATGACCGCGCCTAGTCGTGCGGCTGTAACTAGTCGCATTTGCAGTAATTTCAGCTAGTGAATGTTTATTGCTAGCCGCTGGAGAGTCTGTTATTAGTGCAGCAACTATTTTGATATTTAAACCAACAAGTATCCCGTTCAAATATACAATTGAATCATAATGTCAATTGATCCGTTGGAATCGGATTTTATCCTCACCTATAAAGGGAAATCCACCGGAGATGAAAAGTTGGAGAAATTGATCAACTTATTACATGACAAAGGTTTCTATACTCAAATTAGAGATTTGGATGAAGGGAGATTGTTAGTGTTCATTAAATTAGCTAGTTATAAATTGAATGAGCTTTGTGAAAAGGACTTGGTCAAGAATTATGAATTCGGTATTACTTCTTCTGTTGATAATAGGGCTGATCATTTAAGAATTACCTATGACTACTTATCAGGGTCTACTGTTGATGATTTAGACTTGTTGAACTTTCCTAATGTATCAGACGTCTCTGCAGTCACAAAATCCATTCATGATTCTACTGTTTATCAGGATATAACCAGCCACTTGTTCAGTTGGAAAAACCCTTCCACCAACTTTATCAAGGAGAATTTCGGGATTAGAGTTGCTCTTTATTTCGAATTTGTTCAGTTCTTAATTGGATGGCTTTTTTTCTTGTCGATTTTTGGACTTATAAGTTTTTTCAAGTACAAAAATGCCTTTTCATTGACTTTCTGTGCTGTGAATCTCGTGTGGGGGACCTTGTTTTTGTGCTTTTGGAAAAGAAGAGAAAAGTATTTGGTCAGTTATTGGGGCTGTTTGAACTATCATCTTGTTCAGGATCATAAATTGCAGTTGGTGGATGTCAATGAATACTTTGAACAGAAGTCTCAATACTCTCACCATAACAATTATGAAGGCTACAAGTACTTAAAGCAATTGATATTCATCCCGGTTGCTGTAGTGTTCGGCGTTATTTTATTGGGCTTCCAATTGGGTTGTTTTGTAGTGGAGATCTTCTTCAGGGAGATTTATGATGGTCCAGGGCAAATGTTTCTTGTTTTGATTCCTACCGTCTTATTGTCAGTATTTGTTCCTATTTTCACCATTATATTCAATATGGTAATCAACACGTTAATCAAAATTGAAAACCACAACAATAACTACACTAAGGGAAATTCGATTTTGATCAAGCAATTCGTATTAACCTTTTTAACCACTTATATGCCTTTGATTATCACTGCGTTTGTGTATTTGCCATTTGCTCATTTGATCCAACCTAACTTGGATTACCTTCATGCTGCTTTCCATGACCACTTGAATTCGTCCCGGTTTTATTACAAGTATTTGATCCAATTGAAGACCCATGAAAATTTTGTCATGAATCAAGAAAGATTGAGTGCTCAATACTTTTACTTTATGGTTACCAATCAAGTGGTTCAGTTAGTGATGAAGTATGCCTTGCCCCACATAATCGCTTTTGTGATGAAATTCATCTCCAAGTCCGATTACACTCCAAAAGATAAGCCCAGTGAAGCCTTGTGGTTACAAAATGTAAGAAAATACGTTTCTTTACCTGCTTACGATGTGAATGATGATTTTAGATTTATCTCGGTGGTGTATGGATTCTTGATCTTATTTGGCCCTGTGTGGTCTCTTGGGCCATTGGTGAGTTTAGTGTTTTTGTTCATCACCTTGAAATTGGATTATTTGAAATTGTTGAATGGGAAATACTTCAAACCTCCAATTCCTGAAAGAGCCGACTCGATTTATCCTTGGAATTATGCGTTATTCGGATTAACTTGGTTAGGTTCTATACTTTCACCAGCTGTAACTGCATTCTACCATCATGGCACTGAACCCCCAAAGACAATGGGCCAATTTGCTTTGGATAACGCTAGTGTCAATATTAAGTCGTCCCATTTGTTAATTATTTTATTAGTTAGCGAACATTCCTTCTTACTGTTATGGTATTTGTTGAACAAGTTCTTTGATTTCTTCAAATCCGATAAAGAATGGGAAAATGATTTCACCGATAATGACATCAAATTAAGACACGATTATTATTCTGGCAAAGTCAAGGGCCATTTCAAACAAGTTAATGATGGTCCCTGGGAATCTTCTAGTCCTGATTCTTCTGTGAGACAGGCAGAAACTATTATTGCTGGTGAAATTCCTGAAGATGATGAGGATGAAATTGAAAAGAATGACCCCCCAGTTGGAACCAAAGCAACTCTGACTGGTGCTCAAGTTGATGGTCGTCAATTCTTAAGAAATGTCAAGGACAAATCAGACCATATAGTCAAAGTTCCAAGTCCAGACATTGATGGAGATGGTAACCCAGATGGACCAGGTTCTTATGCCACTATTGACAACAACATCCACGTTCCACTTCCAAAGCCAGAAGGTGATGCTGCAAGATACCAAAGAGATTATGAATCCAGTGATCCACCTGATGAGCCTCAAGGCCAAGGAGTAGATATTGATGGGAAAGAAACCCCAGAATACGAAGGAGAAGGATACGAAAACGAAGAAGCCTCCGAAGTTGAATCAAAACCAGACACTTCATCAACACCATCAAGATCTTCGAAGTCTACGAAAAGAAAAAGCCCTTTGAAAAAATTATTAAAGAGAAAATAACCGGCTAGACAATGTAAAAATGAAGTATATATCTTTTGAAATGTATCAGCATCTTTTGTAGTGCCATATTATATATTCTCCATCTATTGTACACATCTATGACGCATTCTTTGGTGGACGAGCTCCAAATATAGAACTTCCTACTCTTACACTAGAACTGCCTTGCTTAATGGCATCTTCAAAATCATTACTCATCCCCATACTGGTTTTCAATTGCAAATTATATTTTCCTTCCAATTCCTTCTTCAACTCCACCAAATTCTTAAAATCTTTATTCTCAGCTTCTGCCTCAGTAGACTCCAAGAAAGATCCAATAGTCATTACTCCTTCAAAGTTCAAGAATTTACACTCGTCACTTAACAAGTACTCCACACTTTCATAGATCTGTTGCTTTCCTTCTTCGGTTAACTTATATCCAGACTTCTGGTCTTCATTAGAAGTATTGATCTGCAAATAAACGTTTATCACTGCCCCATTGACTTCTTGTCTGTGATTATTCAACTTCTTGCACTTCTTCAATGAGTCAATAGTCTCCACCGCATACAAATTGTCAATATTCTTTGCCAACAACTTACACTTGTCTGTCTGTAAACCACCAATGAAATGCCATTGAATATCCTTAGGCAATTCCTTAGCCTTGTTAGTCAACTCCTGGACATAATTCTCTCCAAAGTGTCTGACTCCATGATTATATAACGTCAAGATATCGCTAGATGGCTTTAATTTGGATACCGCTACTAAATCAACGTGTCGGTTGCTGTTAGTCTTAAGAGCCAAGTCTTTAACTCTTGTTAAGATAAGCTCGTAATTGCTTATAAGTTCCTTCTGTCTGACCACACTGGGTAATTGAACACTCATTATATATTGCTAGCAAAGACTATGGGCTCGGTCTTCAAGGTGACTCCGATTCAGTGAGATCATTAGCAAGTCGTGCGCAGCCATTTTTTCGATGAGCACAAGTTTTTCACTCGACAGAGGACAGATATTGTAGCAGAACAAAGTTAACTAGTGAATTTAACGATGGGTGAAACCACTTACCAAGGAGACGACTTCGAAGACAAAGTCAGAAAACAAGTAGAATTCTACTTTTCCGACAGTAATTTGCAAACCGACAGATTCTTATGGAAAATCTATGAAGCCAATGATGGATGGGTTGAATTAAAGACGATTTTGACTTTCGGAAGAATGAGACAATATAGACCAGAAGACAAAGTTATTAACGCTTTGAAGGAATCTGATAAGTTGGTGTTATCTCCTAATAACGATATGATTAGAAGAAAAGATCCATTAAGAGAGTTTAATGAATTGAAAAATTCTAGAAAGAGAAACTCAGTTCACATCGAAGGATTTCCTAAGGATTTAAGTCAAGAACAAGTGGAAGAATTCTTTAATGAAAAAATCATTCAACATTTACCAGAAACCAAAGAAATTTGCTCCATCCGTAGAATTAGAAACAAATCCACCAAGGAATTCTTTGGAGTTGTGGATGTGGAACTCAAGACTTTAAAGGATGCCGAATATTTATTGAATGAAATGGAAATTAACTATCCAAAAGGATTGATTTCTAATGACGACAATGTCGACAAAAAGGATGTCTTGAAGAAAATGTCCCTCTTGACTTTCCAAGAAATGAAGGAAAATGGAAAGAGATTTGGAATCAATGAAGTCACCAAAAGAAAGAATTCTTTCAACAGCAACAAAGATGTTAAGAAGTTCCGTAAGAACAACAAAAAACCTAAGAAGGATGAGGACAAAGAAAACGACGATAAGGAAGAAAAAGAAGATAAAGAAGATAAAGACGCTGAAAAAGATGATACCGAAGCGCCAAAAGAGTCTGAGAAATCAGACTAATTATTTACTATTGTATATTAGTTAACTTTGAGTAATAAACTGTAGATACTGTGTGATTTCTACACCCTACCTCCACCGGAAGAAACCTCTTCTCCTAAAAGTCGTGCTGCCACTACCCAGCGTGTCTTTTTTTTGCAGTAATTCGCGTTACGCGATATTTATTTCTCCATAATAACGGTGTTTATCTTTCTTATAATCATCAGTTATGGCTTCAGAAACCAAGAAGGAACTCGTGAAAGCATTTGGACTCCGTCCATCTGAGTTAACTGATGAAGTGGCTGACAAGTTGAACACTTTAAATGGGATTTTTCACCTCAGCGCAGACGATCTTTTTGTTCAATGGGAAACTTATAATTTCAATGAAGTTCAACAGAATTTAGAATTGACGCCGGCAGTATTGGATGACTTCCAACGTTATCTACAAACTCATTTAGCCAATAGTAATAAAGCCACGCCGTCCATGAAGAGATCCAGAGACTTGAATGGTGGAAGCTCAACTATTAAACGGAAACCTTTATTACCAATCAACTCTTCTAGTCCAATTTCCGATTCTCATACCCCCAGCTTGAAGCATAGAAAGATTAACGAAACACCATATAAAACGCCTAGGACAAAATTCGATTCGTCACCTACTAATTTCGAAACAGCAAATAACTCCTTCGATAAGTCTCCGTTGAACAACGCTACTCCTTCAAGAATTATTACTGAAGATTCTAATACCGTATTAGAGACATTACAAGAACCTAACGGGAACGTGCCTGAAATCGACAATGATTTGGACCATGTCAAGGTCAAAATTGCTACCAACTTCGATGCGTCGAAATATAAGTTCAGAACCATGTCCATGAAACTCTTGGAGAGCGCTGATATGTTAGATGATCAAATTGATCAGTTCACCCAACTTTATCAAGATCATCATAAGAATGAAGACCTCAACTTTGCTAATCCATGCTTGAGCTCTCAATTTGATATCCATTGTTGTGGAAGAATTGTTCCTGATTCTCCATTGTATGATAAGCTTTTCCTGCAAGAATTAAATGACAAGTCTCTTTACTTAGAGACCTCTAGGTTAGGTGGTATAGGACAAAGAGTCCCATTGGATTTATCTGCTTTGAAAGAATACTCCTTGTTCCCTGGTCAAATTGTGTGTTTGAAGGGTAAGAATCCTACTGGTAAGGTTTTCATGGTTCAAGAGGTTTTATCATTGCCCGAGTTAGGAGCTCCCGTGACTTCTGAAGAAGAATTGAATGATTTTAAACAGACTGTGGGTGATTCGGGATTGAAATTCGTCATGGCCAGTGGTCCCTTCTCCAACCTGTCTACTCTTAACTATGAAAAGTTCGAGGGCTTTATTGACAGAATCAATAGTACCATCAAACCAGACGTGGTTATTCTTTTCGGGCCCTTTCTCGATTTAAATAATAAACTGGTAGCTGAAGGTGATATCGAATTACCCCATGAAAAGACCCAACCTCGTAATCTTGATGAAGTTTTCAAGAAAACTATAACTCCCATTTTGAAGAAAGTGAATCCTAAAATTCAAGTTATATTGATTCCCTCGTTGAAGGATGCTATCTCCAAACACTGCTCTTATCCCCAAGATTCGTTTGATAGAAAACAATTGGGACTACCTAAAAACGTCAAGGTATTCCCTAATCCTTCAGGGTTTGCCATAAATGAAGTCTTATTTGGGACTTCAAATCTTGACGTGTTCAAAGATTTGAAAGAGGTTTCTCGAGTCAATGCTCAAGATAATAAAGTCTTCTCCAGCAGATTTGAAAGAATAGCGAACCATATATTTGACCAGAGAAGATATTATCCTAATTTCCCTGGGGCCATCAATAGAAAACCACCATCATCCAAGCAAGATACCGATAAGTTGGTTACTCAACTCGATGGATCAATGGCAGAAGAATTCATTGAAACAAAAGTAGGTGGTTCTTGTCTAGAGACTTCTTATTTGGGGTTGTCTGAATTGGGAGATTCTTTACCTGATATCCTAATAATTCCCTCTGAAATGAAGTACTTTGCCAAAGTAATCAAAAATGTCGTTGTCGTCAACCCCGGTGCTTTTATAAGACCTAGCAGAGATGCCAGTAGAGAGGATGGAACTTATGTGGTAATGAATTCGAAAAGCCCTGATCCTCAAGACAACAGTAACGTTGAAAAAGTCGATGACGGTCTGGACTATTACTATCACAATATATTCAAGAGATCCAAAATCGATATCTACAAGAGTTAACACTTGAATAATTGTATATCTATCTAACAATAAATGCGGTTCCTAGTAAACGCGACTTTTCTCTATTATACACCATAAGACCTTATAAGGTGACTAGTATTTATTAGGGCCCACTGGTGCTCTGGCTTCAAGAACATGCTGGGCAGATATGTGAATCGAAGGGCTTTCCAACAAATGTTTCAGGACTTCAAAACACCTATTCATTCTAATTTTGGAAAGGCGCTATTTCATAGCTCTGCAATCAAATACTTCCAGCTTAGAGATTATCAACAAGATGCTATCGATTCCATAAAACTGGCCATTTCTCGAGGAGTAAGAAGACCTGCCTTTGTTTTGGCCACTGGTGGCGGAAAGACGGTGGTTTTCTCTCATTTAATCCCCCAAATCCCTAAAACAACTCCTACTAGGGGTGATAAGATTTTGGTCCTAGCTCACACAGAAGAACTTATCAAGCAAGCGGCCACCACGATCTCCACCATGAACCCTGATTTGAATATTGAAATTGACATGAGACATATGAAACCGAATTTTGAAGTTGCAGATGTCATTATTGGGTCTGTTCCTACTCTTATACGACTAGCCCGCTTGGAAAAATATAATCCTAATGATTTCAAGGCTATTATCTTGGATGAATGTCACCATGCTGCTGCCTCCTCTTGGACCAAGATTTTAAAGCATTTCCAAGCCGATACCGCAGAGCTGGATATATACGTTATTGGATGTACCGCTACCATGGAGAGAAATGATCAAAAGTCCCTTGGAGAAGTTTTCGATGAGATTGTATTTGAAAGAAGCTTGTTGACAATGATAGAAAACAAGGAGTTGGTCGATGTGAAATTTTCTTCTTTGAAAGTTGATGTTGATTTGAATAAAGTGGCTATAAAGAATCATGACTACGAAACTACTAGCCTTTCACAGGTAATAAATAATTCTGAAACCAATTTGTTGGTGGCCATGACATACAAGAAATTGAGACAAAAATATGGATTCAAATCGACGTTGATGTTTTGTGTGGACATAAATCATTGCAAAACCTTATGTGGGGTATTACAAAGAGCTGGCATTAATGCTCAATATGTCACGGGAGATACAGTTAAGTATGAAAGAAGGGCTATTATTGAAGATTTCAAAAATGGAGAAATCGATGTTCTATGCAACGTTCAAGTATTTACAGAGGGGACAGATATGCCCAATATTGACTCTCTTTTCCTAGTAAGACCCACAAAATCCCGTCCTTTATTAGTTCAAATGATAGGAAGGGGACTTCGACTACATAAGGGTAAAACTTATTGTCATGTGGTTGACCTTGCTGGTACTAGAGGTACAGGGGTCCAATCAGTTCCCACGCTATTTTCACTCCCTTCTGACTATGTGATCCATGACAAAACGTTCAAAGCATTGAAGCAAGAGACTGATAAATATCTAGAAGAACAAGAAGAGTTGAAACGACAAGAAGAAATAGAAAAGGAAAAGACTCGGAAGCTAGAAGAAGAAGCTACCTATAATAGAATGGTCCAACTTTCCAAACTAGAAGATAAATTGAAGTTGGACTTTGTCACTATAGATGGATTTTTGGCCCTAGAATCAAATGATATAAAGCAGTTCACTGAATCGAGAAATATCCACTCCACTCTATCAAAGAGCCCTCTTGACTGGGTAAGACTTGAGTACGATGTATGGGGATGTCCTATCTCGGACAAAGTCTTCTTATTGAAAAGAATAGATCATCAAGATAAAACCATGTTCAAATTGGTGGTCACTGGTTTCACCACCAAAGAACATAAAGTAGCTAGTAATTATAAATGTGGAAAGTTCATTAAAGAATCTGGCATCATTGATTCATACAATTTAAACACGGTTCTTGCCAAAGCAGAAATCCTTTATAAAGAATTGGATACGGGCTTTAGCTTTCATCATAGAGCCCATAGACAAACCCTGATGACTAAGAAACAAAAAGAGTTTTTACTATCCAAATTGATAATCCGAGCTAAACTGTCATATGAATTGACAGATACCCTTCTGGACAAACTAAAGGATGCAATTGATTCTCTTGACAGAAAGACAGCCTCCAACTTGATTTTTGCATTACGGTATTCCACCAAATCCTTCTACAGCAAATGGGAGTTGCAAAAAATGCTTGGTCCCGACAAACAAGCCAATAAAGCTATCAAGAAACTTGTAGATAATCAACTTAGAATCCGCCCCAAGACCCTTGATACTGAGAATATCACTCCTATGACATTATTGGAGTAAACCTTGTAAATATATAAATAGAATATCACCAAATTTTGGCGTAGCGCGCAAAACATCTCTCATTACAAACACCTCAGGCATTTATCATCAATTTACACTGAACCAAACATGAAGTTCCCAGTTACTTTTGGGTGGAGCTTGGCTGTGTTACTATGGACCGTCTCGTTAGTCATGGCAGACCCGAATATTGTATCGGAAGAAGCAGCCGAACAAATAATATCGGAGTCTGGCCATACAAATAATTGGGCTGTTTTAGTATCAACCTCGAGATTTTGGTTTAACTATAGACACATCGCCAATGTTTTAAGTCTTTATAGAACTGTGAAACGGATGGGTATTCCTGATTCTCAAATCATATTGATGTTGCCGGATGATGTGGCCTGTAATCCTCGGAATGCTGCACCAGGAACGGTGTTTAATAATATGAATCAGGCTATTGATTTATATGGAGATCTGATCGAGGTTGATTACAGAGGATATGAAGTCACAGTAGAAAACTTTATTCGGTTGTTGACTGACAGATGGGACGAAGATCACCCCAGAACCAAAAGACTATTGACCGATGAGAATTCCAATATTTTCATTTATATGACAGGACATGGAGGAAATGAATTCTTGAAGTTTCAAGATGCTGAAGAAATAGGGTCTTATGATATCGCCGACGCCTTTGCCCAAATGCATGAGATGAAGAGGTATAATGAAATATTCTTCATGATCGATACCTGTCAGGCTAACTCCATGTATGAAAGATTCTATTCTCCTAATATATTAGCAGTTGGCTCTTCCAAAGTTGATCAATCTTCTTATTCTCATCACTCGGATTTAGAAATCGGTGTAGCAGTGATTGATAGGTTTACCTACTACACATTAGAGTTCCTCGAAGGTATCGAGCCTAATTCCAACGTGACCATGGACAAATTATTTGATATATATACTTATGACAATATCCATTCTGATCCTGGAATTAGAACCGATTTGTTCAATAGGGACGTGTCCACGGTTAGATTAACTGACTTTTTTGGGAATGTCCAAAAAGTTCTTGTGGATAATGTCGAAGACGATATTCTTTATACCGCCAACCATGATGAAAAGGGGAATTTGATAACCCCATCATCAAATGACATTGCATCTGAAAATGACACCAGCAGCATTAACAGAGCTGCTATTGATTTCAACAGTTACCGTAAAGAAACAAAGTCGACTTTGGTGGTGGTTTCCTCTTTACAATCCAAAGCCATTGGAATAGGTACTTTTGTAGCAATAATAGCCTTATGGACTTTGGCTAAATAAATTGTGTATACGTATGTATGAATAGATCTGTGAAATTCACGAATTTGATAATCAGTAGACCATCTCAACTTTGTGTCAATACTTGTATGTATAAAGCAGTCCTGTATTGTGGAGAAGTGCACATACATGCCTATATATGTAAATCCTTACTTTTTGAATAGAATTCTCTAGCTTAGATAAATTTAATAAACCAGGATATGGCGATGATCACTATAAACAAGAGACTAACAAAACACAGCAATACAAAAATACACACAGACCTCTAAAAATCACCAAAAAATAACAGCTGACATCAGAAACTCACAAGGAACATCAATCTACTTCTAGAAATACTACAATCCTACTCTAAACCCCTGAAGTCAAACCCACATCCCTACCCCCACCTCTTTTGATAGCTCAAGTCCGAGAGATCAGTCGCGCTGAAAAATCCATTTGTTTATTTTGAAGCGCGAGAAAACTTGTGTTTCACACAAGAGATAGATCATAAACGGCTTATATATCACCTCTGCACTGTGAGTACCGGGTGTTTATACGGTGATTTTGATAGAATATGAGTGCCATGGAAACAGAAACTCCTTCCGGAGACCTTATGTTTCAGACCATGAGCTCCAAAGAGGTTGATATAAAGACAAAACAGCAGGTTCTTAAGCAGTTCAAAGCTGATGCTAAACACGGCAAAATAGACTTACAAGAAGTCCCACGATACTTTGAAGCATTATCTGTGGCAGTGGACATCAACCATGAACTTGCGCCTTTGCTAGCATTCACTGCCTTGACTACTTTGGTCAAGGTGACTGCCATTAGTAACAAACAACAGTTATTGAAGAATCAACTTTATTTAGTGCTACCTATCATTCTCAATAAATTAGGTGACAGCAATAATGATATAAAGACGAGAGCCAGGAAGTCATTGGAAGATTGCTGGTTGACTTCCCATAGTCAGACAAGCCAATTAATCATGGATGTAGCCATACCTAATAGAAATCCTGCCGTTGTGTTAGAAACCATAAATTGGATAAATAATTTCTTGATCAATTCAAATCCCCAGTTGAATTTGGGACCTTTGATTCCTTCATTAATCGAGGCTATTCACAAGCATTCAAGTAAAGTTCCAGATAATCATATCATTCATGCTATTATAAACCTATTGACTAATTTCTGTAACATGAAGGATAATTTTCGGTTCAAGTATAAAATATCCAAAGAGCTTGACAATTATATGATCAACGATGATTTGAAGGAGAAAATTGAAAATTCCATAGGCATTAATGACATTCCCTTACAGAGACACAATAATAAGGTTCCTGAATCAAATGAAAAAAGACAAGAGAGCTCCCACAATTCATTCAAGCCCTCAGCTTCAATTGCTCCATCAGAACCTAAACCAGAGCTCAGACAAGAACCGAAACCAGCACCTAAACAAGAACCCGAGCCAGAAATGAAACCCGAGTCCCTTTCCATGGAAATCGAGATTAATCCTGACATACAGGCCATAATCAGCAAATTGAATGGATTTAAATTTGATGAATCGCTCAGCAGTCTTAATGTATCGAGCCCGGATGACTTATATAATACGACTAATAGCTTATTGCCACCTTTTAACAGCAAGGAAACGGAATCTAACTGGGGCACGAGGGAGAAAAGTATTATCAAGCTCAGAAGTTTAATCCGGGGTAACGCACCTAATGACTATTTGGAAGACCTAAAGGTTTGCATAAAGGATTTGGCTGGCGGAATCTGCAAAGCCATTTCATCTTTAAGAACAACATTGTCCAACAATGGTTGCCAGTTGATCAAAGAATTGAGCATGATTCTTCAAGATTCGTTTGAAAGTCTTATTGATTTATTCTTACCTTCCTTGAATAAATTGTGTTCAGCTACAAAGAATATCGCCTCATTGAATGCCCACGTTACTATTTGCTCGATTCTTATGCATTGTTCTTACTCTTTAAAGTACATGCAACGGATATATAATTCATCCATCGATAAAAATATCAAGAATCGATCATATAGTGCCACTTGGTTACAAATTATGATGGTTAGATTCCATGACGACCCAAGCTTTGTGAATTTGACTCCATCTCAACACTCCAACATGAATGGATTTGAGATAACTTTGAAATCTTTAACAAAATTGTTGTCTGATCCAAATCCTACTGTTAGACTGGCAGCAAAAGAAGCCTATTGGTCGTTTACTAAATACTTTTCAGAGGAGTCGGAAGCTCTAAAGACAAGATTAGAACCAAATATTTTGAGGGCAATTGAAAGGTCAAAACCGGTTTTAAATAGACAGACCCCAGGGAGCTCTTCCGGGTTGAGCCATTCGGGTTCAATTAGTAGGTCGAGTTCTCGCTCATCCCGCCCTTCAATAAGGGAGTCTATTATCGCCAAAAACAAGGAATTGAGAGCAAAGCAAAGAGAAGAAACATCAACCCCAGTTCCAGGAGCGATCTCCAGAACTTCCTCCGATCGTATACAAAGAAACAGCCTAAATCAAAACAATATGTCTACTACCAATCAGCCAATGTCCAATACTAAGAAGGAGGAGAACAAAGGATTGGAACGAACGAGTTCAAGATATCAATCTAAAAGTCTTCCCAATACTAATATTGGTATTCAAAGACAACAATCGATGAACAGGCGTGGAAGGCTCGATGACTTGGCCCGGAAAGACCCACAAACGAGGAAGGAGACCCAATCAAGCAGTTTAGCCCATTCTGAACGCCCAGTAAGACCCGATGAAAGCGAGCGAATGAATGTGAAGTCTCGGAATACACTTCCTCCCCCAACTAGACCGAAAACCACAGACTCGCCAGGTACGCTTCAAGCAATACATTCAAATTTTGACAAGACAAACGATCCTATGAAAGCTTTTTTGAAGTCTGCTAATTCTGTTGAAAATGAACATGGAATAGATTTATTGAAGTATGCCATTAATCAAAATGAAGAGATCGACTACAGTGAGCTTAGGCTGTTTCTTTTGAAGATCGGTAATCTGAGAGTTGATATCTTGAAGCCGCTTTTCAAAAACTGCCCGTTGCATAAATGTTCACAATTTTTCAAACCTGAAGACTTCTTTAGGATATCTATATTGGTTGTGGATTCGATCGATGAAAGCTTTGTTGATTCTATTATATCGATTTTTGATTTGCATGATATCTATAAGTCGATAGACACATTGCTTGGATATTGCATTTCACTAGAGCATTTGCAAGCAGATGACTCTTTGGGAACTCAGATCATAAGATACAAGTCTCAAATTATGCTCATGATTTTCCAATTTATGACAATAAGCTTGAACAAAATCCCAATAAGCGATAAGTATTTTTCATCTATCGTTTCGACCTTGTTTGAATTGACTAGTTTGGCAAAATCAACAAAGTTGTATGATCCATTGTCTCAGCTCCTTCACAAGCTCCATTCGATTAATCAGTCCCTCTTTATGACTGAGTTGAATCTCAAAGATTCCACAACGGTCGCAGAAGTGGGAACTATTATTGACCTTGATAATCTTACTGACTTCACTACTCACAACGCAACGTATGATTTTACCACTACCAATTTTGCCAATTTAACCAGAGTGTTTCCCAATAATGACAACAGCGTTAAAGGATCTCCTTTCAAGGGGTCTTCAGACTTAACTATGTTGATGCCAGTTGGCTATACTAATGACAACGATTACAAATTCGAACCAATCAGGAATAAATCACCCGCAGGCATCCAGGAGGAGCCTGAGTTATCTGATTCGACATCATCAGATCCTGATAGAATGAATGTCGATAATGAACCGGCTAATGATGCTGGAGGTGCTTTTTTGAAATCTGGTGCAAATGAAGCTGAACAGTCTAAGCAGCAGGAAGTGTTGAAGGATTTCAGAGAAGTCATTGGTTCTGAAAACGCTTACAATTCAAACACTCCACAGGATCCTGAACGGCCCAAATCGAAGGATACTTTAGCAGATGAATTCTCGCAAGTAAAAATTACAGAGAGAGAGTTACAGCTCCAAGAAGATAGAGCTGTGGACCAAAAGGACTCAATTCTTTCATTTATTGATAAAGTGGACCCATTGAAATCTGTTTCAGAGAAAAACAAACATATCAATATTTATGAAGACGAGAATCCTCTTGCTAATGATAATTCCACAGGCTCACCAACAAAGAGAAAGAATTATGATTATACAGAATTCAATTGGTTCAACTTTCAATTGGCTAGATTCCCTAAAGGGTTCGATCAAGACGTGAACAAGACTGAATTTGAAATACTTACCAAGAAGTTGGGAGAGAACAGAATGGAAAAACAAGAGTTTTTGAAACTATTAAATTACTTGCAGAACACAATGAAATTTGATATGGACTTCACCAACTATTACTACAACGAGGGAAGGAAGATAATTGAAGGGAGCTTATGGGATCTATTTGAAAACTATCACAGCATCGGCCAGTCCAATATTCTTCGTGGTTTGATAATCTTGAAGCAACTCTTGATCAATAGAGTCAAGCTCAATTTGAATAAGGTATTCAAGTTGTTAGCAAATTTGAGTGAACTCGAAGACACTTTAATCAACGAGTATGACCACGCTACTAATGAAATTTTTGATGAGCTTATCACTGGAACTTATCCTAGAGGAGAGATTTTGGCAGTACTCTTGAGGCATTTATCCGAGATTACACCAGATGACCCTACAAACAAATTGCTATTTATATTTGAGAGCAATTTGAAAATGCTTTCAGTTAACTTTGTTCAGGACTTAGATAATGAAGGCATCACAATAATGGAACATAGTCTTAGGAAGTTCTTGAACTTCCATCATGTGGAGGTCCGAAGATTGGTGGTGATGAACTATGGTAAATTGCTTAAAAATTTTGAACTCAACAATCTCAGCAAGGTTCATAGTGTTAAGGACCCAATTTTTCAAAACTTGACTCCACCACAAAAGAAATTAATCGAATACTACAGTAAGGTTTAACAGCACAGTGCAAGCACTAATATAACCATGCTCATTCTTGTAATATATTCAAAGCATTTTTATTTCATTTACTACATACATAAATATAAATACACCTATTTTGAAACTAATTCAAGAACATGAATTCCAAGTTGACAGATTAACTTGTATATTACATTTAGCAGTAAATAAGACAAACAGGTAGAAATAAAGGTGAATAATACAAAATATTTTAAATAAGGCTGCAATGGAAGAAAAAAATGAATGGAGTAAATTTTTATGGAAACGATTCCATTATGCAAATTATGACTAATGATAAAAAAAAAGGCAACGATTAAGGAGAAATACATGGGGATTGAATACATGGGACGAAATGAAATACTATGACATGGACGTTGATTATTGATCTCATTCATCCGACTAAGATGTTTCAGAAGAATCAACTTTCTTGGATAATGACTGCTTGGATTTTGCCTTGCTGGTGGATTTGGAAGAACTTCCAGGCTTCATAATTGAATTTTTACTAGTATTGACATGAAGGGGGTTGGAGGTGACATTACCGGGTGCAACAGGAGCTTCTGGACTAGTTGCGATCAGTCCTTGCTTCTTCATTTGAAGTTTCTTCTTCATCATATTCGAACTGATTGCCTGTTGTCTAGATGATGGGCCAGCAAAGCTGGGACTGACAACAAAAGGAGGTGGTGGAGGGAAACCATGAGGATGATGATGGTGATGAGGAGGAGGACCAGCACCAGGTGGGAAAGGAGGTGGATGTTGACCAAACTGCTTTTGACCAAAGTTGGTTGCAGTAGCAGAAAGTGGAGGTCCAGGAGGAAAAAATCCATGACCTGTTGCAGAACCAGGAGGAAGAGCACTACCCATATTATATGGACCAAAAGGAAGGACAGCAGACGGAGGAGGATAATAATTACTAACATCACCGCCTTCATTCATCATATAACCACCCGCACCAACTAATCCTTGGTTAGCCCCAACTTGATCAGGAAAGGAGGGCCAGTATTCTGGCTCATGACCGAAAAAGTAAGGTTCTTGACCATAAAGGGCCGAAGGAAGAGGACCAGCAGTTGGTGGTGGAGGAGGAACCAGAATTGTCTGTGGTTGAGGATGGGCTTGAGACGACAGAATGAATTGAGGTTTGATGTTCAGAAATGGAACCGACAGCGCAGTATCCGACTGAGATTGTCCCTGAGAACCAGCAGTTTGCAATTTAGCAGACAGAGGTTCTTGAAATCTGGGGAATCCCGACATTTTAGAAGACAAAGGAGGAAAATGAAAGTGATCCTCTACTGGGAAGGATTGTGCAAATTTTGCAGACCGAGGAACGCTCAATGGGGTCTTTAATGGTAATGTTTGCTCTATCAAGTATTCATCATTAGCAGCAACTTGTTGTGAGGCATAAGGTAAGTATTTCTGATTAGCTATGAAGTCGTAATTTTCATCAAATAAGTTTGGATTCGAATAATTTTGTGAATTGGGATCAATGAGAATATATTCACTAGAATGACCCTCTTCTAAATAGTCCAAAGGGAACTCATCTTCATCATCAGACTGGGCCTGTTTGAATTCTTCAGGGGTTTCTTGACTCAAAAAATCTGACGCCCCTGACTTTGTATTTACGGCCGACGAGTGATATTCTGGAGAATCAGTAGCTATAGGTTTTGCCTTAGAAGCTTTTGATTTGTCCTTGGACTTTTTTTCAGTGGTTGGACCCGCAGTCGAATCATCATTATCATTTGAATTATTGGTGGAGGTGGTAGTATCAACATTCTCATCAGTTGTATCACCATCTGTAAGTCTTTTGTTATAGTTTCGCTCTATCAAATGAGTGTAAAGTAATTTTTCATCTTCATATTCGAATGACAAGGCTGGTTCTCGATCAGCTATAGTAGTGGGCGTTTGTTGCGCCTTTTCCTTCTTCAAATCTCTTTCCAACGCATCAGCCATCAATTTATCATGAGGAACATTGAACCAAAAGAACACCTTTTGCTTCTTCTGGGTTCTTAAACAGGCATTCTTGAATAAAAAGTTCAAGAATGGGGACTTGGGGGTCTCCAATATGGCATCTGTTCCACACTTTAAATTTCTCAAGTCGGAGAAGATCCCCTCTTCAAATTTCTTTCTGTCGATGATTTTTCGACCAAAATGCTGGAATTTATAAACTATGCATCGAACTATATCTGTCCCGGTTATGAAATACAAATTGTTCCAAAAAATACACGATACCCACCCTTCGTCGGGATTCAAATAGTATCGCCTAATGACTTGGTTCGGCTGCCAATTGGCCGGAGCTGTGGCTAGAAAAAACTTTAGGTCTTCTATTAGTCGTATACTTTCCTTAACTTCATCTGTTATGTTGGCCCGTTCAATCTTCAGTTGTAGTATAGCAGACTCAGAATCGGACATCACAACTGACACTACAATAGAAGAAATGATGGGGCAGCGGGCAAGGAATTAATTGGACCTAATTTTGAAAACGTAAAACAAACAGCAAATGGAAAAAACAAAACAAATGAATGGTGATGGCTCTTGTCTGCTAGCGGTAGTTAGGAAGCTGGCACTTGAATAATAAACGGTTGAGTTTCCAATTGATCAGATCGAGCGCTCTTCGATTTTCGGTGCTGCACTAACAGATGGGAACTGTTAACTAAACACCAGCAAAGAAGGGAATGAAGCAAGTCAAGACTACTTGGAAGCTTCAGATCGACAATTGAATGATACAAGGCACCAGAACCACCAAAAAAAAAAGAAAGAAAACCGGCAAAAACAGGCGAAATATAAGCTGCAACTCGGAACCCTATGGCGACGTGAGAATGTGGACCAGGATTGGTTAGGGGAAGCAGAAACGCTATCAATGGGATAGGGAATCAGCAGGAATGGAATATGAGTACACCGTTGGGACCCTAGCAGTAAGTGTCTGAAGGTATAGGGTACACTGGCACACAAGATGTAGAAGGTGTAAGGACGGTTTCAGAAATATCGGGGTGAAACTTTAATGTTTAAATAGCATCCAACAAATGTTTCAGGATTCAAACCTGAAACACCGGCTCCTGAGTATTCTGCGAGCCTCTTACCCGATTGGGAAGTCGGCAAAGATTTGTGTGCGACAAAATCTGCGGGATCGTCGGTGGTTCTGCACGATCTGCTATACCTGAAACAGGTCGATGGTGCGAAAACCCTCTGGAACCGTTTTTGCAATCAAAGTCTAGACTCGTATTCTGACTTTTAGTATATATATTGATAAACTACAAAGTCGAACAATATAGGCCCTAATGAAACTTGTTTGATAGCTCTACTTTATCGCCACCGATGTCTAATATAACTTAATCCACTGAAGAATTGGACATGGAATCGCACTAGCTTATATAAGGGTCTCGACAAATACGGTAATATATCGCTAACAGTCGCCTATTGTTGCGACCGAGCCAAATTGCCACAACCAAAACAATGAAAACCCGTTCAATTGTTTAGGTCTATGTAAACATGGGGCGGTTGTTGTACGATAATGTCCAAGGCACTTTCGAGACAAAGACCCTTGCTGTCTGACAATCAGGCACAAGCACCAAGGCGGGCTGGTGCCGCCATATCGCCGTACCATTCTCGCGGAATCGTATATATAGCTGGTATCGCTGGCTTATCTCTACAAAGAAACAACTAGAAAAAGGAAATCATTAAAAGATCGTAGCCTGTAGATACACAGGAGATTATGTAGTTATATATGATAGGATCGATAAGACACGTTTAGTCGTCGAAGTCGGACCAGTTTTTACGGTAGTTGAACCAATCAATGTCGGAGTTGGGCACAGAGGAAGCAGTGGCATTTCCTCCATTAATTCCATATACATCGACGTTTTTACTTCTTCTCTTTTCAAATTTAATTCCGGCACTGCCTTGGCCTCCTGATTGGGATCCTCTTCTGAATGGGGGGATATACTTACCGCTGGAACTAGAAACCAAATTGGTAGCAACATCTCCTCCGATAGACAATGGTCTTGCCCTGGGATTATTACTACCATTATGGCTTCCTTGATGACTGCTTTGATGACTACTACGGTGACTACCACTGCTGCCACTGTCTTTATAGCTGGGTCCATTTGTTTCGGATCCGGTGGAGCTTTTGGTGTCCGGGTTGTACTTATCATTAGTGCTAGGAATGCTGTAGGTAGGAATTTTGAAGGATTTCTTGAAATTATCGGGTTTGGATCCTTCACTATCCTTTGCTTCGTTAACATGACTATTGGTATTTGCTTCATTCTGGGCAGGCAAATGAGTATCTGACAATTCAAAATCGTCTTCTAATTGGAAAACTTCATCATAGTCATTCAAGCTCAAATTATCTATTTTTTCATTCAATGGAGCAATTAATGGTGATTTAGTGTAGTTTGGTGATCTCATGAATGGGGGAATATATTTCCCAGTACTGGAGGCAGAAGCATTGGAGCTGGATATAGTATTCAAATTGCTACCTCCATGAGTCCCATGAGTAGCGGGAGTAGTTGCTGGATGATTCAAAGTATGATGTGAGGATGCCAATTGACCATTCACATTGAAAACATTTCTAGATTTGGAGCTGGAAAATGAATTGGACTTTCTTCGATGCTGAACTGGAGTGTTGAAATTAGAAAATTCACTTTTAGGACGATTATTATGGTGAGATTCTGGTTTATTGTTATTGTAGTTATTATTACCTCCCTTTTTATAGGAATTTCTGTAATTCTTCTTCCAGGTCTTGGGTTTATTAGTATTCTGCTTCCAATTACTAGACCGTTTCTTCAATTTTGGTCTATCGGAGTTTCTAAACCGATCTGCATCTTTCAGTTCTCCGTATTTATTCATGTAATGGTTGAAAACCGACTTGGGAGTGAAGAAATCTTCTCTGTTGAATTTGCTATTGTATTTGGAGTTATAACCCCCACTAAAATGATTATTATTATGATGATGATTCTGGTTATTGTTGATCTTATTGTAACTATTGGATTGGTAGGACGCAACACTCATAGGTTTACGAGAATTTCTGAAGAATTTGCCTCGGCTATTATAATTATTACCGCCACTAATAGGAATAGGTTTCAAGCTGGTACTGTTGGACAACAAGGCATCTGCTCTATCATTATGAGGTATTTCATATTTTGGCGATGAAACAATGATATCTCTGGGGGGCTCGACATCTGGTGCTTGTTTTTCCAATTGACTCTTATCAAGAGTGGAATTCGATTGGTCTGCATCCCCAGTATCTTCCATGTAGAAAGTCGATTCTCCGTCATCATAGTCGTCCTGTTCTTCGGTCTCAACACTTTCTGGCTTGTTATCATCCGTCACTGTTGATAATTCTGCATCAATTCCTCCCGTGACAACGTCATCTGAATCATCAAGAATGGCCTCATCTTGTGATAAGAGATTTTCATCATCACTAAATGGAACTTCCTCGTAGTCTTCTAAGTCACTCCCCAAGAATTCATCATCTATAGTGAAATAATTCAAGTTGAATAGCTCTGATCTGAGCGATTGAAGATCTCTGTTGGTAGGATCGATATTAAGACAGTATCTTAACACCGAGAACAAGTCACCAGACATAGTGGAAAAGATATCAAATAAAGCTTCTCTGTTTGTGGCGAATTGTACAAATCGTTTATCAGAATAATTGGCCACTTTGAAAGGATTTTTATGAAACACCAAAGTCAATAATATAATCCCAATAGACCACAAATCCACTTTGGAAGCATCATAATATTCCACCTCAGAATCAAACAATTCCGGGGCCATATACCTTTCAGAGCCGATATCAAATTCACTTTTATTGGTGATTTTTAACGTGGTGGTGGCCAAACCCCAATCACACAATTTAATAGACCAATCATCTGCAATCAACACATTCTCCGGCTTCAAATCCCGGTGATAAATACCATGGCTATGGCAATAATCCAACGCGTCAATAAGTTGATTGAAAAGATCTTTTATATCTTGAGGAGACGAAGGACCATGGCCATTTTGAATCGCTTCATATAAATCTCCTCGACTGCAATACTCCAAAATCAAGTACGAATCAAAATGATCGTATAAACATGCAATATTTGGATGATTTCCTAACACCTGATGAACCGAGATCTCCTTAGCTGCTTCTTCATACAAGGATTTCAAGATCTCATGAGTATTTTCTCGGTCATTCTCCTCCTTATCATCAGCATCAACATCACCATTCTTCTGCCGCTGTGTAGGGTGATCCCATTCAGCAGTGGCAGGATTACCACCAGTTTGGTTTGGATCATTCCGTAATTTGGCTGGAGATGAAGACGCCCTAGCATCTTGTTTCTTCTTATAATCCAAAGGATAGATATACTTCACCGCAACCAATCGATTGTCCAATTTCGTATCATTAGCAACAGATACCAACCCGTAAGACCCCTCGCTAAGATCAGCTACCTTACGGTACCGGTTTCTTAACAATGCCCCTTCGCTATATCGATTATAATCTTCCATCCACTCAGATAGTCAATGCAACAATAAGTTCCACCAATTGGGAAAATGCAATATTAATAAAGATGCAAACAAATACAACAAACTAACAGTCCCAATTCATAAACAATAAAATCCGATGATGAAACTAAACCCTTGACGTCTGTAGCCAATGACTCAATCAAAACCTATAGATGAGACAAACTTGACACGCAGCAGCGGGTAGCCAGGATTTGGAAAAAAAAGTTCAATTAGTGGTCCTATGCCTTCAGATATAATAACCGTAAGCAATTCTGGTCGATATAGTGTAGTAACGTGGTAGAAAATGTGGTCGTCTTCAAGTGGTGATTCAGTAACGTGAGTTGAGTCTGCCGCCGTTAAAACCATATCGAGCGCGACTCTATTGTTGATTGCCATCCTAGTTACAACCATCACTGAACCAATTGTAAAGGTCATAGCCATAGATATTGATAAGTAAGATGGATGATTTGATAGCATCGTTTCTCGACTTCACGGGGTCGCTGGATGAAGCTCAAGCCAAACAGTATTTGGAGTCTACCGGGAATAATCTTGAATTTGCAGTGCAGTTATTTATGGAGTCTAATCAGCAAGATGGTGGCGGATTAGGAGGCAGTGGAGGTATTGCTGGAGGAAGTGGTGGAGATAACGACGAGGAATTAGCCAAGAAATTGCAAGAAGAAGCGTATGGTGCTGGTGGTGGAGATAATGTAAGAGAAGCAGATGCTAATGTTCATAGGCATGAGACATTAGTAGACAATTTTGATTTCCCGTCCATGGCCAGCGGCATGCCCCGGCCTACTGATATTTTTGGTGCTGGGAGAGCTGGAATCTTCAACCAGCGGTTTGATGAAGATGAAAATGCCTATTATGAAGATAGAATAGAGGAGTTATCGGACGAAGATGATGAGGAATATGATGAAGAGTTTATAGAGGATGATGAAGAGAATAATGCAAACGTTGATGACGATGATGAATTAATAGAATTGAATAGTGATGGAGAACCTATAAACAGACCATCGCGTCCTAGATCCAGAAGAAGAATGAACCGGGACAATAGAATGGGGGAATTGAGTTCCACGCAAAGAAGATTAGCCAACTTGTTCCGGCCCCCATTTGATTTGATTGAGAAAGTTGATATTGATACCGCTAAGACCTTAGGTAGACAACAGAAAAAATGGATTTTGATCACTATCCATGAGCCTACTGAGTTTCGGTGCCAGGTGCTAAACCGAGATCTTTGGTCCAATAGTGAAGTCAAAGAGAAAGTTAAAGAAAACTTTATTTTTCTTCAATACCAACCAACTTCTCCACACGGAGAAAGCTATGTCAACTTTTATCATGTAGAAAGCTTGCCTCATATAGCTATATTGGATCCTTTGACAGGAGAAAGAGTTCACAAATTCCTTGAAGGGAATGTTCCAACTGTGGACGAATGGTTACAAGAAGTGGATAAGTTCTTGGATAAATTCTCTTTATATGGAACTAATAATCCTATAGTCAAGCATGATGTCAAGTTTGATCCAGATGCCTTGACCGAAGAACAACAGATTGAGTATGCCATGAAACAATCAGTAAGAGATAATGGTGATTCCGACGATGTTGTTGAAGTTACTGAACCTCCAGAAGCAAAACAAGAAGATACAGACCCATTCAATAACATATCACCTTCTGATCATAATGTGGACCAAACAACAGAGCCCACCACTAGGCTACAAATCAGATTTCCTAATGGTAAAAGATTGGTTCACAAGTTCAAATTGGATGACAAGATCCTTACTTTGTATGAATGGTTGAAATTCACATTGAACCAGGAAGATTACGGCATTGGTGAAGGAGATAAATTTATATTATCTAATGCTTCCGACAGAGCCACCAAGTTGATAGAAAGATTGGATTCAACCTTGGCCGACGCTAACTTGAAAAATGCTAGTATATTGTTAGAAAAAGATTAGGAAGGTTCAATATATAACTTATTCGGAGATAACCGGATACATTTAATACATAATCATAATACCTATCGAAGAGGGAAATGCTCTATAGACGGTAATTCGGGGATGGTAAAACTTTCATTAATCATAGGGACCGCCAATAATTTGGCGTATTGCTGCTGTAGGATGCTGTCTTGATGCTGCTGGGGCGTTACTGGATCTTGAATCTCATGTTCATGATCATTATCTTCTTGGTCCTGATCGTCTTGCTCTTGTTCTTCTTCAACCTCTTCATCTTCCTCTACAACAGCAAGAGATTCAGGCTGGGCTCTAAAATCACCAGAACCAGCACTTATCATGGCCATATCTTCATCAATTTCCGATTGGGTTAAACCCTGACAATTAGACAAAGCGGTTATGCCTTCACCAGCAGAACCAGATCTGGCCTGGTTGGCCTTGAATCTATAATACTGGTTCAAATAGTTATTTTTAATGTTTGTGGTTTCAATTCTATTGAATTTATTATGTTTGTCGGCAATGAAACCCAAAGGATCCAGTCTATCCAGTCGAGGATTCTTCGACGCCAACGGCTTATGATAATTATCCCATCGGCGAGCGTATTTAGCAGTATTATCGAGATTTTTATGAGACTTATACAACGTGGATAGCCTCAGAAGCTTCTTGTTAAACAAATGATACTTGTAGTTGATGATATCTTTTCTATAGTTCTGCCATACAATCACCTTCTGCCGTTCTACATTCTCAAGGATATTATTCAACTGATACTCTTTTTCATTGACCACCCCATTCAAATCATTCATTCCCGTTTTGATAAGAGTCGAAAATTGGGACTGGAACGGAAAATCCAATGACGGGGTGAAATTTAGCGGATTAGGGCAATTTCTAACCAACTCGCTTAATTCATGATCATAATCTTTAATAGTAGCTTTCTCACTCAAACACAATTTTTCCCGATTATATTTGACATTTTCAATGGCCAGCAGTTCGAAACCGAACACATCGTTCCAGTTCTGGCCATTAGTCTGGATTTCTTCTATTCGGTCTCCCAAATTACTAATCATATACTTAATACGGGATAATCTCGCTTGTAAGAACTGTTTAGAGATCAAGTCAAACTCCAGTTGTATCTCTCCTTCCAACTGTTTGAGTTGGTCGGTTGTCAAGTTCGGCAAGTCAGCTAACTTCTTGACGTCAAACATCTTACAATTCACCGGTTGAAGCCTAATTAAATTAATATCTATTTAGTAAAAGTCCGTATTATCTAAACCTGGAACTGTTAGCAGTTTTTTTTCTCAACAACCGCGTGTCTCTACCGATTTATATTAAGGTTGCAAAAGACCAAACGCAGGCAAGTGAGAAAGGGGAATCTGTATACACTACTCCGGATCTATATAGTATGTAGTCTATTCAATATTGGAATATATACTGGCACTGAAATCGTCCAAAGCCTCTAAACCATTCAAGTTATTGATGAAGATATTTCCGGACAATCCAGGGTTGTTGAATTCGTTGGAATCGTCAAGGTCAATGATTTGAGTATCGGAAGCATTATTGTTACTAAAGATTTCACATTGGATGGACAACTGCGCCAATAAATTAGCCAATTTGACATTGAGTTGGTTTAAATCTATAGGTTCAACGGTGGTATTCTTGGTGACCATATTGTTAACCAAATTGGCAGTCAAGGTCGATAAATTGGTGGTGATCAAGTCTGATAAGTTCTTTAAGAAGAATTCATTGTTTACAATCAAATTGGTTTCATTGATCAATTTCAGAAAGTTTTCATTATACTCATTAATTAACGAAGGGGTCGTGTTCAATAATGTCAAATTCAAGTCGTCAAAATTGGGCCAGATGGAATTCAATAATAATTCTTTGTTAGAATTGATTTCTTCAATTGATTCCAATAATAAGTCATTAAACGCCCCTACCGACAATTCGGTTCTGGCATTGATTAATTTAAACTTCTCATCAACTATAGCTTCAATACGATAGTTCAAAAGTTCCCATCCTTTGTTCAATAACCACCAACTAAGACTCAAGTAACTCTGTTCAATAAAGTAGTCTTCATGGGTACTAGGCCCATCAAAAGGATCTGGTGAAGATTGGTGATTGGTCATGGATATAGCGCTTTGTAAATAAGATTTTCTGGCCAAAATATTCAACTGTAATCTTGTTAATAACAATAAACTGGAAATGGCATAATTCAAAGTCAAGAATCTTGTCAAGGTCTTGATCTTCAATAATCTCCACAATTCGGTCTTAGATTTATTCAAATACATCGACAAATCATTATCATTGGAATTGGAATGTAATGTCAAGTTGTCAGTCGTCAACAAACTATCGCTGACTTCCTTATTATTGCTGGCACTCGCATTCAAATTGGATTTCTTCAATTTAAGAGCCTTGGTGATCAATTCTATAGGAGAATTGTCTATGATAGGCGATACCAACACCGGCAACAACGCTAATAACGTGTAATAACAATCATTCTGGGTTTGTATGAATCTTCTTTTGATTTGTTCTTTGATGTATAATTCTTGTTGGAGCGAGTTCTGGAAGTTTCTAAACTTGTTGATGACAAAGTGGTTGATAAGATAGTACGCAGAAACACCGACGGCAACAGTGAAACCGATTTTCCGCTTGTTTCTCTTGAAAAACCCTGCCAAAGACGAGAATATAGCCATGGCTTTGGTAATCAGGTGGCTAGATAATCAGTTATGCAATGACTTCCGATGGCATTATGGGGGTTTCGCGAATATCATATGAAGGAAACCCCTCAATGTACCGCGACATTGCTGAACTATAGAAGCGACATTTATGGGCCACGGTACAACAAGGATAGAGTTACAAGATGTATGGTACAACACTTGTGCTTACAAGATGTATGGTGGTATTATAGCTATTGTCTAACACCACTTCCATAGAGCCATAGGACAAATTTCACTCACAAGACTACTAACCTGTTTCGTATTGGGAAGCTCTATTGTAAGGGGACCCGCAGTTGAGCCATAGCACTGGATGGGCCAGATAAGGAATATGGTATTGTGACATAGAGGTGGAGTTTCCTTATTTAAAGGGTACACAGAGGGACTTTGGTAGTTGTAGAACACAGTGAACATATTTATATGATTGTAAGATGATTTGTCTGTGGTGGTCCTGACAGTGTTGTCCAATAGAATTTAGCCATAGAGCTTATCAATTTTGACATGGTTGACAGAAGAATCGCAAATCGTAACTTATGCCGAGCCGTACCTTAGTTTAGGGGCTCATCGTAAACCTACATGCTCCGAAGGAACATACTCGTAACCCGTTTATCTATAGAAACACAAATTGCCTCTTTGTTGAAAAATTGTTATAAATAGAGGAAGTTTTCCGAAGATGAAGTTTTTCATTATAGGTTTACTATGAGATTATTGGGGTTATTCTTTCTTTTAACAGCTGTGGTGGCTAAAAACATTCTAATGGCCAATGATGATGGCTGGGCTTCTACCAATATCAGAGCTCTTTATAGGGATTTGAAAGAAGCTGGTCATAATGTCGTCTTGGTAGCACCCGTTGCTCAAAGATCTGGTTGGGGTGGAAGATTCCAAATTCCTGAAGGTACCAACAAATTAGAATCGAACGGAGAATTCGACTACAAAGTCAAAGGAGACCCAGCTTGGGGACACGAAGAAGATGATAAGAATATCTGGTACTTCAATGGAACTCCTCTGTCGTGTGTAGCCTTTGGATTAGATTATGTGGTTCCTTATCATTTTGGAAACATGTCGATTGATTTGGTGGTTAGTGGTCCTAATGAAGGAGCCAATGTGGGGCCAAACTTATATACTCTTTCAGGAACCATGAGTGCTACTTATTTTGGAGTATACCGTGGATACCCTGCCATTGCTATTTCTGGATCTAATTCTAACTATTCTTTCTTCAAGGATTCTTTGGATGATGATCCATTGAACCCTGCGAACATCAATGCTAAGTATTCGGCTCAGATTGTTGAGCAGGTATTTAAGGCACAAGGAGACAATTCTAGAGCGTTGCCTTTAGGAGTTGGTTTGAATGTCAATATTCCAGATGTGGGGTATGAATCCAAGAATGAAAGCTGTGTGGACCCTAAATTTGTATACGCCAGAATGAGTGGTCCTGATTCTGATGCTGATGTGATTCTTTACAATGAAACATCCAATATGATAGATGTCAGTTGGAATTACTATCCAGATGCCTTGACTATATGCTACAGTGGGGACTGTTCTTTACCTAGTGAAGCCCAAGTATTAGAAGAGTGGGATTGTTCTATACCAATCAGTACTTTCCAAGTAGATTATGACGCTATTAAGATCATTCAAAACCAAGTTAGAGGATTATTAGATCCTCTTTTCTAGACAATTTAGAAAAGTTTTACCGTTTCGTTTTATTTCGTGTTACATAGATGTCGCTTTTATACCTTGCTTTGATGTAGTTATAGATATACACTTATAATTGTATCGTGGTAAATTTTGCAACCAGTGCGGCGCACTATCTTTTTCATCTATAATTAGCATCTGCATAATATGTGCTAGAGCATGGGAATGATGGAGACGCCAGTGCAAGGGAATGATAGAGTCGCTTATGTCCAGGAATCATAGAGTATACGACAGAATCAGCAAAGTGGCCAATCCTAAAGGAGGAGAGTTTTACGATAATTATGTATAGGATATGCAAAAGTGAGGCGCTGAGAGACGCAAGGTGAAGAGCAGCATATTTGTTGGCAGCAGCCTTTATCATACAATAGAGTCATTAGTCAATTGGAATTGATACCAGAAGAGATATCAATAGAAAGGGATGTTAGCGGAAAGGATATTGATGGAGAGTATAATGGAAAGTATATTAATGGATTCAATGGAGGATATTAATAGAAAAGATATTAATAGGGGAACTTGACAAAGAATCATGAACAATCGTAATTTATTATCTAATAGAGAATATAATAGGAATTAATAAAGAATCATCAGATTCTTACATATAGGAGAATAACCTAGCAACCTCTAATACCACCGTATATGACCACAGTAAAGTAACTAGTGTACAACAATAGCCACCACCCCTATAGGCCCAACGTTTATAGTTCCAGGGTTGACAGTTTCTTTTTTGATACTCATGCAGCCTATGCAGCTTTTATGCACCTCTAATCCCGCCCGCGTGCAAAGAGGTACATCCGGCTAATCAGAATTTCGATGTTCCTCTCTACTCATTTCTTGCCACACCATTGTCAGACAGACCACTCGGAACACATCTTCCTTCTAAATGGCTTCTACCTCATGCCTTGAGCACTGCAACCCAAAAAACTTCAAGTTCGTATCCGACAAACACGACCAGTGCCGTATGGTTCTTTTCCGCAACCTCGAAACGTTTTCCAGTTAAGCCCTGCTGCAATTTATGAAAACGGACATTACCTGGCCACGAAAGGGAATTGCCATCTCTCAATTCAGCACGAGGGAATGCAGCTATTGTTTGTTAACTTTAAATTGTAATCTTCATGAGTAATGGCTCTGGCTTCGACGGGAGACATCCCAGAACCTCAACTAGCTTTACCTGTCAAACATTTTTTCTTGCGGTCAGGGATCTGTCAAAACGCATAATAAAGAATGCCAAGCCAAATATATCTTGACATTGACATCTTATTTTGACGTTGACAGTTCCAGTGGAAAGAAAACTTAAAATACAATCTATGGTACAAAGGAAACCGTTCCGTCCTATTGTTCCACTCTTAATTTAACCACGTTTCGAGGTTTGCAACCTTGAAAGTTAATTAGCGTTCCCCTTACAAATTTTCAGTAACCGCATATACTCTATGGGTTAGGCTGCAACTAATAGGAGATGAGATGAGTATAAATACCGAAGTCAATTCCAATGATTTCCAGATTGTTCAACCAACAAATAACCGAACATGCAATTCTTGGGATTATTCTTGTTATTGACTACTGTCTTTGCTAAAAATATCTTGCTTTCCAACGATGATAGTTGGGCTGCTACCAACATCAGAGCCCTTTACAGAGACTTGAAAGATGCCGGTCATAATGTCGTGATGGTGGCTCCAGTTTCTCAAAGATCCGGTTGGGGTGGAAGATTCGAAATCCCAGACGGTAAAGAATTAGTTACCAATGGTGAATTCGATTACAAGGTTAAAGGAGATCCAGCTTGGGGTCACGAAGACAATGACATGAACATCTGGTACTTCAACGGTACTCCAGAAGCTTGTGTTGCCTTTGGATTAGACTATGTGATTCCTTACCATTTCGGAAACATGTCTATTGATTTAATTGTTAACGGTCCTAATGAAGGTAAGAACTTGGGTCCAGATGTGTTCACTGCTTCAGGAACTATTGCTGCTACTTACTATAGTGTGTACCGTGGATACCCTTCTATTGCTTTGTCTGCTTCTAACACCAATGACTCTTTCTTCAAAGATTCTTTAGATCAAGACCCATTGAACCCAGCTAACATCAATTCTAAAGTTAGTGTTAAGATTGTTGAACAAATCTTTTCTTCTCAAGGAGTCAACTCCAGAGCTTTACCATTAGCCGTTGGTTTGAATGTTAACATTCCTAGTGTTGGTTACGAATCTAAAGACGAAAAATGTACCGATCCTAAATTTGTTTACGCCAGATTGAATGGTCTTGACTCCGATGTTGATTATATTGTCTACAATGAAACCACTGGTATGGTTGAAGATAAATACAACTTCTACCCAGAAGCTTTGACTCCATGTTACGCTGGAGACTGTACTTTACCAAGTGAAGCTCTGGTTTTGGACAGAATGGACTGTGCTATTTCCATTAGTGCTTTCCAAGTTGACTATGATGCCAACCTCCTTTTACAACAACAAGTTCAAGGATTATTAAATCCACTTTTTTAGACCTATAAAAAGTTTCCTTTCTTCCCGTTTTATTTAGTTTTCGATAGATTTATATGAATATACCTTTTGTTTCAATTTTGTGTTCCGGATCTTTTGTTTCGATTTTGTGTTACGGCATGGATCTTTTGTTTCACTTTTATGTTCCGGTTTGGGTTCCACTTTCGTACAGCTCTTCGTATTCATCGTTTATGTCGCTTTGGGTAACACAAAACGCTCTTGTATTCATCGTTTATGGCGCTTTGTGTTCCGCTTGGTATGCATCGTTTATGTCACTTTGCATGGCTGCATATTTGGCGACAATCTGGTTGCAGGAATGCGGCCGATCCCACGTTGGGGTGGGAATATATAGGGGCTTCCGATCTGATTGTTCCTGAACAATGTTAACGAGACAAAGAGCATCTGCCAATGGATACTAACTTCCTTGGAAGCAATACTAATGTCTCCCATTCCTCGTGGCTATCTCAGATTCCCTATTGAACCAAAATCTTGTTTTAATCAAAAGTTGAAACCGTTGGCCGGTTGCGCGCCCGGTAATCATGCAAGTAATAACTACTCCTAATGAAGTAAATCGTAAACCATCACTCCAACACATGAGCATAGCGGGCAATTCCGATACACCATGTGTTAAACGGTTGTTATGAAGATTCCTCATCTGGTTCGGATTTTATAGCTGTTTTTGGCTTGGTACATCCCTAATTCAGCAACATGTATACCATCATCCACCTCTTATTTGCAACCAGATTAAGACAGGAACCACTCCTCGTGTATCCTCTAATATTCATGAAATAGTTCATAAACCTTGGCATAGTCAATGAACTCACTATAAAAAGGGAGCCAAAACCATTTAAACATAACCACAATCAACAAAGATGCAAATTTTGCCATTTTTACTTATTTCTGTTGTGGCTGCGAAAACCATTCTTCTTACAAACGATGATGGGTGGGGTACTACCAACATCAGAGCTTTGTACAAAGCTTTGAAGGATGCAGACCATAAGGTTATCATGACAGCACCTCTTAACCAACAATCAGGAACAGGAAGTACTGTCAAATTACCAGAAACAAAAGAAATCAAAGAAGCCTCTGACTTCGATATGCTTCCTGCAGGAGCTCCATCCTGGGGTCAGGATGAACAGGATTCTGATATCTGGTACTTTGATGGAACCCCAGCTGCTTCTATTTTATTTGGATTGAAGTATGTGATTCCAAATAAATATGACAACATCACTGTTGATTTAGTTATTTCTGGTCCTAATGAAGGAAACAATATTGGAAATGGATTTTTCGTGGCTTCCGGAACTGTAGGGGCCAGCATCGCTGCTATTATGCAAGGAGTGCCAGCTATGGCTGTTTCAGGAGCCAATTTGAACCACTCTTTCTACAAAGATTCATTGGATGACGACGAATTGAACCCTTCTAATGTTTATGCTGCTAAGACTGTTGAATTAGTTAACAGTATGTTTGCCAAACAAGGAGAAAACCCCCAATTATTACCTCTTGGTGTGGGGTTGAATGTTAACCATCCATTGGCAGGCTATGAATCAAAAGATGAGAGTTGTGTAAACCCTGATTGGGTCTGGACTAGACTTAGTGGAGAATATACTCCAGCTGTTAGCATAGCTTTCAACGAAACTTCAGGATTATTCGGAATGGACTATAGTTATTCGCTTGAAGCCCTTGAACAGTGTTATAACGGAGACTGCTCCTTACCATCTGAGACATATGTGAACAAAGCTTATGGCTGCTCATCGGCCGTCAGTGTTTTTACCGTTGACTACGATGCTCCAATTGGATTGGCCAATGAGGTGAAGAGCTTGTTGGGGCTCTTTTAGTAGCAATTGGCCAATAGTACTCATTAACTTATTTAATACAATATATGCTAAAGCGATTAAGTCATCAAGTGTACTGTAGATCTAAAGTCATAGTTACAGGTTAGTGATCATAATTGCTGTTCCCATTACAGTTGCACATTACAGCTCCACAGTCAGATACCTTGCTGTAGTTTCATTAGAGTTGAATTATAGATATCTCATTATCAATATAGATACTTTTTCTACAATTGTTAGAACAGTCCGACATTATACCATTCTTCACCATTTCTTCCATCTTACTGATCCAACAGAATAAAACCTTCTTACACCATAGCCTCTCACACCATGACTTCTTTCACCATGACCTTCATTATATAGATCACATTTCACCCCTCAATTTCATTTGAACTTCGGCGCACATTCTTCTTCTCCTTTCCCACAATGAAAAATTTGGAGGTTAGCGGGTACAATACAAGAAACAGATCCAATTCTTCCATTGTAAACCGGACCAGGTCCCGTTCCAACTCGTTGCAACATAAATACGACGAAGCTGGAAGGCCAATGGCAGTAAGTTTCGCCCAACTGGGCCCCACTCACACAGGAGGCGGTAACACCGGCAATTCAGTTTCGACTCCTCATATGCCTGAACCATCCAGCCCCCAAACCCCAAGTCCGAAGTCCACCGGCATTAAACAACAAGTGATAAAACCCATCAAATCCCACGAGGATACAGGGATCTTCTCCTCGTTATTGAATATGGCTCATGATACAATTGTTCATAAAACCACCAAGCCTCGAGACGATAAGAGAAGCAGTTATGTAGACACAGAGTCTTTGGATGAAGACAATGATAATTATACCGGCTCCAATGCCAGTAATGACAAATTTTACACTCATAATGATACGTCTTTCAGCAACCAATTGGATTCGTTGATCAATAATAAGCTGCTGGAGGAGACTAATGCCATGAACAATTCGATCCGTAAAGACATCAGTCATAACGGAGATGAGTCCAAAGAAGAACTAAACAAGTCAGGTGACAGTTTTATTCAAAACGGATTGACCTTATCACCTTCCAATATTCATTTTGCTTCAGTTAGAGATAGTCCTATTGCGTCCCTAGGCAATGGAGATTTGACCTTGGATGATTTCAAAGATTCCCGTAAAGACAATGATGAGGTGGAAACTAAAATGCTGCAGATACATAATGATAAGAGATCAAAACGAAAGAGTACCAGTGAAGTATTAAGTGATCAAGATTCTGTTCTGTCAGATGTGAATTATTCCAATATCAAGTTTGCCAGTAAGAAACGAAATAAAGAATTCCATCAAATCTTCAAGAAGGTCCCTAGGACGGAAAATTTAATTGACGATTTCTCTTGTGCTATCTCCAAGGATATTTTAGTTCATGGTCGACTCTATTTAAGTGAGAATTATCTTTGTTTCAAATCCAATATCTTGGGTTGGGTTACCAACTTGTTGATCCCGCTACAAGAAGTGGTGCAGATTGAAAAGCGGTCCACGGCCGTCCTTTTCCCCAACGGAATAATCATCCGGACCTTATACCAGAAATACACTTTTGCAACGTTCATCTCCCGAGATTCAACTTTTAAATTGCTTACAAGCGTGTGGCACCAGGTGTTATTAGACCATGATGAAAAAAGACCTATTTTGGATAGAGAAACCGATGATTCAGATTATTCGCTGGGCGAAGAAAGCGATGATGAAACAGATGACGAATATCAAGAAGAAGACGAAGAGGATGTCAGCAGAACGGGGTTATCCAAGAACATTGATAATTCTAATGCTCCGTCTGTAAATGATGGCGAGGAAAATGGGGACGCAGTAATGAATGGAAATAATGAAGATGATGAAGATAGTTTGAGTTCGGACGACGGTCCAGTAGATGCCGATCTCAATGGTGATTCTCTTGACCCTGACGATTTGAATGGCCAAGAGGTCAAGGATATAAATGGACAAGAAAATAATAATTTAATTCCTAAAGACTCCAACAGTTTCAACGGATTGCCTCTTATTGGACCCATGACTCATGCCCCTGTACCTTTGGACTATGAAAAGCAAAGTAATGATAGTTTCATTATTGAAGATGAGTTTAGTGCTCCGCTAGGAGTTGTGTTCAATATTTTATTCGGGAAAGACAGCTCCTACTATATAAAGATTTTGAAGAACCAAAAAAATATCCAAATAGAGGAGGATAAAATCGTCGGTATTGGCAAGGAAGGAGAAGAACGTAATTATAAGTATATTAAGCCTTTAGGAGGATCCATTGGTCCTAAACAGACTTCTTGTGTTATCTGTGATAAGATTTTGAAGTTCAACGTCAACAGTTCTATCCTTGTGGAACAAACAACTCTGACTCCCGATGTTCCTAGTGGAAATGCCTTTAAAATCAGAACTCGAATATACTTGTACTGGGGTGAAAAAAATCATACTAAAATGTATGTGGTTACCAATATTGAATGGACCGGAAAGTCATGGATCAAGGGGCCTATAGAAAAAGGAAGTATCGACGGACAAAAGGAAAGTATGAAGATTCTTACTGACACCGTCAATGAAATTGTCAAATCTGGAGATGGTAAAAAACAAAAGAGACCCTCAAGAAAATCTGAAGTCAAGAGATCCAAATCGGTTAGCAATGGACAAGCTGAAAATACTAAACCTGTGGAAGAGCCTAAACCAGTTGAGAAATCATTTATTGCCAAAGTTAACGAGTTGGCAGAACTGGTGGGTAATGCCGTTCCCGTATCAATTCCTATGATTAGCCCTTTAATTGTAGGGTACGTGATCATGACTGTTATTTTCTTGTTTTCTGTTTCCTTCTATAATAAGATCACAGGAGGAAATAAGAATATCATCACTATAGCTGGCGACAGTATTACTATCAATAGAGAAAAGTACTTGTTGACTCCAAGCATAGAAAACCATCTCAATGACAAAAAAGTGAATATGGACAGCCAAGTTCAGTTATGGCAATGGATTCGGGAGAGAAGTGGCGATAGGCTTGTGGTCCAATCTCCTACGGTACAAGAGGGATATTTGCAGAAATATAGTAACCAAGAACTACGGGATATAGTTCGGTTAACTCAGTTAAAGCTTGATAAATTGAACGAGCAACTTGGCCAATAGCGCCGAGGCATTATTTATTATCAATGAATATCACAATATTCTTTAACTCTGTAGACCTTACGACTAGTATCAGCTCCATTGACATTAGTTTATTGTCATAAATGTTATGGACAAATATCACGTGATATTTATCACGCGCAAAAATCGCATTCATCGAGCGCTCGAAACAAGGAGTCCCACTTTAAGCACTAAATAACACGACGAACCTCTTAGTTTCGGAGTCTTTAAACGCTCCAACATCCAGTTTCGCGTGCTAGCTTGTCTAAAACTCACAATTGGTGCTCCTGCCAATTTTTTCCGCTAAAAAACAAGGAATCCTAACCCCGAAAAAATAAAACTGTTGTTCAGTTGTTATCAACAGTTACAGGAGGATTTCCCATGTTTAAAACCGTACCACCATCCAATGTTCCAGCAGTGGTAAACGCTGTTGGAGAAAGTGTGACAGACTCTCCATTGATTGCTGCAAATTCTGTTGCCAACAGTTCAGAAACCAGAAATGAAGACACTCCAAGAGAGCCAGAAGATACCGCCATTACTACCGAACTATTGAAAGAAAAGAAGTTGGAGGACATTAAGAATCAATGCTCCGAGCTTATTAGTGAATTGGATTCCGATGAAGATCCAGAAGCTGTGGTTAAAAAACATATAAGTCAGCTCAAAAAGTATAATGAATTAAAGGATATTGCCCTTGGATTAGTGACGATGATAGCCGACCAAAGGCAATTGCGGACTACTGACATTTTGGAAGAAATGAAGGTGGAATTAAGTGATGAAACCCTGTAAATGGTATTTGGACCTGTGATTTGTGATGTTCATTTTTGCTGTTTTATTGTATTATGTGCTTACATGCTCGTTTTTATGGTAGAAACCGCTTTTCAGTTCTTGGGGCCCTGTTTAGTTTATGTATTATATGATGTTAGAGTTCGTATTATAGAATGTATCTCAATGCTACATTGTTTGGCGGAATTTCAAAGTGATGGTGGATTTGTCTTTCCTCGTATGATAGACCTCATTTAGAATCAACTGGGACCGATCTGCACGATAAATGAGATTGCCATGAGTGGTCTCGTGATTCAATATGGTGTCTTATACTCATGCTGTTCCTCTCATAGTTCGATGGCATACATGAATATGTATATGGACGCATGTATATGCCTATAGACGCATGTATATATATATGGACGCATGTATATGCCTATAGACGCATGTATATGTATATAGAGGCATGTATATGTATGTAGAGGCATGTATATGTATATAGAAGCATGTATATGTACATAGACACAGCTAGGATTTGTTCGGTTCACATCTGAAACACACGCTTCAATTTGCGGTTTGCATCAAGCTGCTCCCCCTGGCTATCACTGTAAAACGAGTTTCCAAAGTCAATGATATAAAGCTTGTCACCTTGACAGAGGATGTTCCTGGCAGCTATGTCACCATGAATTATTCCGTTCTTATGGATGATATCTAGCTGCTGTTGTGCTTTCTCGTACGTTACCTGGTCAAGAGAATAAGACGAGTCGATAAATCTACTGAGAATGCACTGTCCCAGAATTAATCCGTATTTGGGATGCTGGATTTCAATCTCAAACTGAGCATGTTTCAAATAACAACTATTATATTCTGGATCTTGGGTCAATTTTTGAATACAATCCCATTCAGTCTCGAAGCTTTCAATCACTTTTCTTTTTATTCTCTCTCCATGATCGGTCCCATTCCACCACTGGGTGGCGTGGTTTTCATAGTCGAATATTTTTCCCACAATGAGTTCATTGGGGCCAATATTTCCGGGTACAAATGGAAATAAATGTTTGGCTTCTATTTTGAACACTTGGGTGAGATAATTCCCAACGGTAATGAATTCCACGTCCGAATAGTTTAAACTGTGGGGTCCCTCTACTGATGCCGAAGAAAGAGCTGCATGACTAGCTGTAACCTCCTTCAGCAAGATGTCGCTATAGAATTCAACCATTCCGAGTTCTTCGATTTTTCTTCTCTTATACTCGCCCTTTTCAATAGCTCTAATTATCCAGCCCAGTTGAATAGGAAAGAATGAAGGGCCAGTATTCCGAGGGTCGAAGACCATGTATTTAATAGGAAGCACTTTAGGCAGTGTGGGATTCTTTTCGTGTTCTGCTTTTATCTGTTCAAATCTTTCGAAATCAAGCTCACAAAATATCCCTGAGAACATGTCCGGCAAGCAGCCATACCCACATTTTTCGATAATCATCTCACAGGCAAGCTGTTTCATGGCTGGTTTTAGTTGGCCATTGATGGCCTTTTTGATCGACTCTGAATCTTTTAACATATCCAAACTCATCAATGGAGGTTTTTTGAACTCATAAACTGCGCAAGGCTTACCGCTGTCATCATTAATGACAAAATCAGCAACAATCCGGGACGTTCCAGTGTCACTAGAGGTGTAACCCGTTTTTTGAGACTGGCCCTCAGCTTCTCCCCGGTCGACAATCCTTCTCGCTCTTAACACAGTGTTTAAGATCTCTATAAGAACCTTCGATGAAGTTTTCTCATCCAAGGAGTCATTGAGTGTTAGCAACGGTGAAGCACTTTCTTCTAATCCCCTCGGATTATTATCAACTTGCTCAATTACTCTCGTGGGTGGTGCAGGCATATCACTTAATTCTATTCTTTCGGGTTCAAAGTCGAAATTCATGGATTTTACAGCCTTACTTTGGGAGCCTTTAGGAGGCTCATATCTCTCTTCAGTTGGTACCTTGAGTTGAAACACAGCGAAAATAAGTAGGAGGAAGACAAATTCTTTTCGCTCCGGGAAGTATAGATCCAAGTAAAATGGGATCAATTTCAATTTGTCAATGGGTACCGTCACCAGTTTTTCACCGATCGAATTCTTCCAGCTGTCAAGATCCGACAAACTCAGAGGCAAAGGTATCGGTTTGATAAATTGCATGAACTTGTTTAACTCGGGCCAAAGTACTCGACATAAATGTTCTTTTTTCTTCCTTTGCTTTTTTTCCGTTTTCTCTTTTTCCGCCACCAATCTATCGTTTTCCGCCATCAATCTATCTTTGTCTTTCTTGCTTTCTTGTTTGGCTTCCTCTTTTTCCGCCACCAATCTATCGTTTTCCGCCATCAATCTATCGTTTTCCGCCACCAATCTATCTTTGTCTTTCTTGCTTTCATCCAACAACTGCTGAAGCAAGCCAATAATTTCCCTCGAGTGGTAAGACATATCTCCTGCTGATTCGTGTGCTCCTGTTTGTGGTAGCGATACATCACCTGTTTGTGTTTCCTCTCCGACATTGGCTTCCTGGGAATTCATAAGTGATTCTTCGTTTCTCGCTGGTTGTGGATCTGTATGACTTCTCTTTCTAGCTGGCTCAGACGACATCTTGGAGTATTCAATACTCTTATTGTGCTTGGGTTAGTCGCTTATATATTTTAAGTAATGTGTCGGAAGGGCTGCCTCATTTTGCAGCTATAGATTCCTAGGTCGTCGATGTAGTGTTTATACCAGTAATCATAACCAGTGAAGCATATCAGATATCTCTTTAGCTGTTTCTCATCTTTGGCATCAACAAGTGTAGTAGCTCATGGAAGTGTGGTAGCCCATGGGATGGATTCTCAGAAGCCGATGGGATGGATCCCGTGCAGTGATGTAGCCTTTGAACATTCAATTCTCAGGCTCACATAACTATTCATATAATTATTAATATCTTTTCATATAATTATTAATATCTTTTCATATAATTATTCATATTTTATCATATAATTACTCATATCTTTTCATATAGGCAGTTGGTTTCATGGAACCATCCACGGCACTAGCGTTTAAAGTTCTCAGGGCCATGAGGCAGCCATAGTTAAACCTATTCAAGACCTATCTGGAAACTGTTCATTCATTAAACCAGAACCACTTACCACAAAATAGATGAAACTACTCAGCTGGAGTAAAAATTCCCTATAAATTGCATGTCTCGTATGTCGTGTTGTATGGCGTCAACATCAACAATTTATGGCAGACAAGAATCAACTCATGTTGATACTGCGCACTTATATCCCATAAACCCTGCAATAATTTCCACCACTTTCAATTATAACGGCAGTCAGATTGTCCCTTCTCCACCGTCGTTGTTAGAGGACACACTTCTACAGAAAGAATCGAAACTTAACTTCTGCTACCCTGTAGTTACAATTATCATCAAATCTGGGGCTCACATTTCGCGGGCCAATTTATGACAAAAAAATTTTCTCCTGGTAACCCACAGCGCCTATATACCGATTGTTACGATATTCCACCATTTTGTTTCGTTAGAACACCCCTATATTTTTGGTTCTTTTCCATAGCACAAGGCGTGTGTTGTTTTTTATCCTTTTTCCCCGGGGGTTTTTCCTTTTTCAATTCTTGGTTTCACTTCATTTATTTTCAGTTCCTTACCTGTTCAGGGTCTTTATTTGATTTCTTCTTTTTGTTACTTGGAGCAGATCCTCCGGTTTTCCTTAGGAGTTTGCTAATTCAGTGGATTCTGTGACACTTTTCTTGCTTGCATTTGGGTTTTTTGCCGTTTCGGGTTGTGCTCTTTGGTGTTGATCTGCAGCGTCATTGATCTATTTTTCAAGGTTCATTTGATCTCTAAAAATGAGATTGTCAGCTATTAAATCGCTTCTAACAGGGCTAATACTCATATGGACACGACTAGCGATTGCTAGTCCTCGATATCAGGGGTCTTTGGACCACCAAGACCAGGCATCTCCTCCACTTTATGCTAATAGTGAAGATTCAGGCATTTTCCCTCTAGATCTACGGTCTATTAACGACTATAAATTGTCCGATTACCTTATGATTTCTGATATTGATGGGAATTTACATAGTGTGGACCGGAATTCGGGCCACTTAATTTGGTCTTTACCTTTTGAAGAACCATTAATCCATATAGAAGCCAATACTTCCCACGGCAATTCCAACTCCAATGCTAATTTACACACTGAAGCTTCATCCGATCGAGAGTTTTCAGATGAATCCAATATTTTGTGGTTTGTGGAGCCTTATAATGACGGGTCTCTTTACTACTTTACCCCTGAATTTGGATTGAATAAGTTGCCGGCTTCCATTAAAGAGTTGGTACTACAAAGTCCATTTTCTTTAGCTGGTGACGATAAAATCTATACTGGAACCCGTAAAACATCTTTATACACCATAAACATTCATACTGGTGAAATCATCAGTCAGTTTGGTGATGATAAGTGTCCTACAAGTACTTACCAGGAAACTAAATCCGGGTCTAATCCCGATTATATGATGATCGGTAAGACTGTTTATGAGTTGACAATTCATTCCAGAAAAGATTCCAATATCGTATGGTACGTGACTTACAGCCAGTGGGGCCCTAATAATATAGATAATGATTTGATTCTTCAAAATCAAAAGTCTTTAGATGAGTTGTATTTCACTCCTTTCCATGATAAGTCATTATTGGCTATTAATAAGGAGTTGGGTACACCTATTTGGATCAGCAAATTGCCCCTGTTGGCAGTGAACGTATTTGACATTTTCAATAACAAAAAATTGGACGATAATTTTGTGATACTTCCACATCCGTTGAAAGTATTGAACAATTTACAAATCAATCAGGACGATGGTACCATCAATAATGACTTGTGTTTTATCAATAAGACTGCGGATTCGGACCAATGGTTTGCCATGAGCTTTATCAATTATCCTACTTTAATCAAGTCTGCTCCTATTTCTGAGTATCAAATGTCTCTCTTCAAGGTGGATAATAATTATTATGACATGGGCCATTTGAATACCTTGAGGTATTTGAAGTTGAATGATGACGAAAATGATCATTTGATCAACGGAATCCACAAAATTCACCATTTAAGTTCCGATACTATGTACCAGCCAGTATCCAAATTCTCCAAAGTGTTTGAAAAGTTTTCCATTGATGACGGAGGGAAAATGAAAGATATGAATGAACAGTCACTTCCTCAGCAAACAAGCACCAATATGGCGATTCCCAATATCATCGAAGGAATCAAGTTCCAAAGCAGATCTCAGAATGAATTACTTCCTACTTCTCCTAAAGAGCAAGACTATCTTTTAATTGAATCTACCGACAAGTCAGAATTCTTACCCAAGAACTACTATGACCAGCCTTCCAATACAACCAACGAAACCAATTCGTTATCTCTCGTGAAGAAGATCTGTGAAGATATCATTGTTATATTATTGTTAATGGTTTTATTATTGGCACTTTCCAAGACCAAAACTGTGTTCAGAAGAGTTCGAGAATTCTACGAGGGAATCGAATTCCGGATTGTTATCGATAAAAAGAAGACTGTTATTGATAAAAGGAAGGCTTCTGAAACAGACAATTTTCGAGACAAAGATGAGAAGAATGATGATGTTGTGTTGCAAGATAGAGAAGTGAACAATTCATCAGAGTCCTCACAGAAAAAAGTGACTATTGTTCCTCCAAATGAGTCCGTAGACAATGACACTGGAAATGAAGACAATGACAATTCAAATGATGATGGCAGTAAAAAGAAGCGGAAAAGAGGCAGCAGAGGTGGAAGAAGAGGAAATAAAAAGAAGAATTTGGATCCCAATGAAGATGCCGCTAGTATCCACTCCAATCAAGAAATCGTCGAACTTGATCTTGACAATTCCTCCGGTCTTGACAATATAATAAGCACCACCAGTTTGGTGAAGATGAATAAGCAAAACAAAGTCCAAGCTAAGAAACTTCAAATTGAGAATAATCTTATAATCTCTGACAAGATTTTAGGGTATGGGTCTCATGGTACAGTTGTTTATCAAGGGACTTTTGAAAACAGACCAGTCGCAGTAAAGAGAATGTTGTTGGACTTTTATGATGTTGCAAACCATGAAGTATCGTTGTTGCAACAGAGCGATGACCATCCCAATGTTATTCGTTATTTTTGTTCTCAAAGCTCTTTAAGTGAAAAGTTTCTTTATATTGCATTGGAATTGTGTCAAGGATCATTGGATGATTTAATCGAAAGAAATAAGTTTTCGTTCCAGGCTAAAAAGGATGTAGTTAACTTGAATCATTTATTATATCAATTAGCCAATGGGTTGCATTATTTACACGATTTGAAGATTGTTCATCGTGACTTGAAACCGCAAAATATCTTGATAGGAGATTTCAGACACAAGATGAATAAGACCACCAGTAACTCGAATAATGGGTTCAATTCTATTGATGACGTGAGATTATTGATCTCTGATTTTGGATTATGCAAAAAGTTGGACCATGATCAATCTTCATTCCGAGCCACTTCCCAAAACGCTGCTTCTGGAACCTCTGGATGGAGAGCTCCTGAATTGTTATTGAACCATGAACTCGTGGAAATATCTCCTGATACGATTTCATCTATTGGCTCTCATACTAATACGTCTACTGGGACCAATCCAGGAAATAAAAGACTAACTAAGTCCATTGATATCTTCTCCTTAGGCTGTGTTTTCTTCTATATACTTACTGGTGGTCGCCATCCGTTTGGGGACCGGTACTCCAGAGAAGGAAATATCGTCAAGGGACAATATGATTTGAGTTTATTGGACAATTATGAAGACAAAGTAGAACTGAAACACATGATTGCATGGATGATTGACCTGAATGCTTCGAATAGACCCAATACTCATCAAGTTTTAAAACATCCTTTTTTCTGGACCAAAAACAAGAAGTTGGAATTTCTATTAAAAGTTAGTGACAGATTTGAAATCGAAAGAAGAGATCCTCCCAGTGATTTATTATTAGAATTGGAATCAGCAGCCCATAAAGTCACTAAAGGCAATTGGCATAACCAGTTTGATGAAGAGTTCATGAACAATCTAGGCAAATACAGAAAGTATCATTCTGAGAAGTTGATGGATCTTTTACGAGCATTAAGAAATAAGTATCATCACTTTAACGACATGCCCCCAGCCTTACAAAGACAAATGACTCCACTCCCAGACGAGTTTTACAACTATTTTAACCGACGGTTCCCCAACCTACTCATGGAGATTTATTTTGTCATTGATAAAAACTTGAAACTGGAACACCTTTTCCAGGAATACTACTAAAAAAAAACCATGTATTAACGACGCATATGAATATATATATATATACAATTTTCTTCTAATGAAATCTCTTCTAATCAAATCTCTTGTGCTTACCCTGGGGCTTATCGGTGAAGTTGGCCGAGCTTATAGCGGGCTCTGGCTTGTTGCCTAATGTTTTCTGTAGGTATTCTTTGGTGTCGTCGACTTTAGGTTGATCTGAAGACCCTTCAGCTAGTAAAGCTTTATGTCTTTCCATATATTGTTTCACTCTCTGTAACTCTTTCATGATAGGATGATTGTTGGTGTCCACGCCAGTAGATCTTAAGTATGCCACGATTATAGATATTAACACGTATGAATAGCTGTTGTATATCTCTATTTTTTCCAAAGGGGATTCATATTCTGCTACCACCTCATCTAGGGATTTGGCTATTATAGGCTGTAGTTTGTCTTGCAAGTCATCGATGGATCCGTTGAGGGAGTCCAAAAACCTTTTTATTTTCTCTATGCTTTCATCCATAGTTTATGGTGCTATGTGCTGTTTGTGGTTGTTTTGACCTAGTAACAACCTTTGTAAAACAAATTATTGCTTCTATATAGGGAAACTAGATTTTTTTTGTGAGACATACGCGATGAGCATCGCCAGAAATTTTTCAATTTTGACTGCAACATGAATGCAAGGAGGACCAATAGGGAAATCCTTACCGGAGGAAAAAAGTATATTCAGAAGCAGAGTAAGAAGCATGGTGTTGAAGAAGTGTCATTTGATAAGGAATCAAGACAAGATTATTTGACGGGATTTCATAAACGGAAATTACAGAGACAGAAGAAAGCACAAGAGTTTCATAAAGAACAAGATCGATTAGCTCGGATAGAAGAGCGGAAAAGGATCAGAGATGAAAGAAAGAAAGACTTGCAAACGCAATTGCAGAAATTTAATGAATCAGTGAAAGATGTGACCAATTATGACAACAGTGATGACGAATTTGACCATAAGAAAGGTCAGTTTCAAGAGCAAGATGGATCTGACATGGAGGATGAAGAAGGAGATGAAGAAGGAGGTGATGAAGAATGGGGAGGAATAAGTGATCATGAGGAACCACAACAGAACTTGCCTAGAGGCATTCTTCACCACACAGAAACATATAAGATAGAAGACCCCACTCAGTTCGAGAACAGTGATGCTGTAGTTGATGATGATACCACAGTGACAGTTGAATCAGTAGATAACCCTATAGTGGCCAATATTCAACAGTTAAACCTTGAAGCCAGAGCCAAAGCCAACAATGTGAATCTTGAACGCTCAGATGAAGTTCTAGATAAATCTATCAAGAGAGCCCAGAACTATGCCGTAACAGCGGGAGTCAGTAAACCTTCTACTAAAGAACGGATTAAGAAGAAGAAGTTCCGGTACTTGTCCAAGGCAGAAAGAAGAGAGAATAATAGAAAGCAGAAGGAGAAGAAAGCAAAGAGATTCAAGGACAAGTAACGAGCATATGATTAAGTAGGATCAAGAAGCATGTAATAATACAACACCACTACAACCTTCGAGGAACTTAAGACATAAGTATAGAACAGCATCAAACATTAGTTATAAACCATAAGTTGACATAAATAATAAATCATATTAAAATATGAAGTTATAGTACATAATATCAATGTCCGGGTAACTACCCATCTCTATAAATGCACCATCTGCCAGTAAAAATTTTCCAGCTGTAACTACTTCTTCAAATAGTATGTAATAAAACATGAGTAGTACCATGATGACTAGTTGTCGCCCCAGACGGAGGCTCCTATTCAGGACTATGACCGATTCGATTTAGCCAAACACTGAAAATTCTGAAGGTACAATACTCTTTCCAATTCGACTTGTTACTAACTAATGATAGATCCTTGTGAATTAACAGATAAAGACGTGATACATATCTAGATTTGTTTGTTGTGGAGGATTTGATTGCTCGTGATGTTTACCATGCTAATCATGATACTAATGATTAAGAATTATACGACTGAAGCGTCAAGAGTGATTGTGAATTTTTAGGAGAAGGAAGCAGAGGGGTTTATTGACAGGAGAAGGAGGTTAAATGTAGAAGGAAACCATAGACAAGCATGACAAGGAGTAGAAACGAAGTAGTATGACGGTGACTAGAAGTAGATTGTAATATGAATCGGGATGAATGGTGATGACGGTGATGAGGTGATGAACGGCTGTGCATAGAGAGAATAACAGACTTGAAAAGACGTGACAAGCCAGAACAATCACAAACCTCTTCAGGACACAACCAAGTCTTTACAACACACCACACACAACACGCAAAGATCATCAAACTCATCAAACTCATCAAACTCTTAACTCTTAACTCTTAACTCTTAACGCACCATAACACCTAAGATCCAACCAATCAACCTTTAGCACACCTCTCTTCATATCCAACCAGCTAACAAAGTACACTGGTACAATACCAACTACAGTAAACCAAACCACCATGCTAAACTACCACCCCAATACATCACCATACACAGCCCACATAAAACAAACACGATCATCATAAAATCGCATCAAATGTTTTTCTAAACTCATGTTTATGTCAATATGGCCGACAATGAAGCAGGACAATTAGATCAGATCATCTTCGATAGAATCGTGCCATTGCCGTACCGAATCTTGTTTTTGATTCAGCTAGGACATACGCTTTGGTACTTGATTGTGTATGGATGCTACAAGATCAACAACATGAATGTGCTTGAATTAGTGAACTTGTCATATTCCAGTCATAACTACCCCCAATTAGGTGGAGATTCGAGCCAAGATGTGGGAGAACTGTCTACTGTACTGGTAGCCGATATAAAAGAGAATGATTTGTTGCTCAATGGGATTTGGTTCAACTTGAAAGTCATATCGATAAACACCGTGGTTTCATTTGTTGTATTCAAGATATTACAAGTTGTGTTTGAAGGTGAAGATCATCACACGTCATTAGTGTTGGTATATCACTTGATTCCTCTTGTGACGATGTTGATAATTAGTTATCGAATATTCAGCCGAAATGCCACCAATAAGTCCGTAGGTAAACTGCGATTATTCACCACTATGAAACGGATCCTTTTGGGAAGAATCAATTCACTTCTGATGAGAACAAACGACATTTTGATCAGTGACAGCTTAATGTCTTACTCCAAGGTGTTGAATGATATCGGTATTTTTGTATGGCATTATTTTATCTCCGACGAAATGAAATATAATGATATATTGGAGTTGTGTATTTTATGCTTGCCTACCATGATAAGAATCAGGCAGTGTTGGAACGAGTTTGTTTTGACGGCCCAAAAACAGCATTTTCTCAATATGATCAAGTATACTACTGGTATAGGTCCTATATTCATCAACTTCCTTATCAAATTTAACCTTGAAGAGTATGGCGAAGATGAAGGAGAAGACAAGCAGAATCATCTCGATTTCCTCCATAGCTTAAATATGTGGTGGTACCTTTTTTCCTTCATCAATTCAACTTACTCTTTCATATGGGACGTGAAAATGGACTGGGGATTCCAAATGTTTGATGTTTTCCTAAATAAGACCACCGATAATTACTTGATAAGGCCCTCTAATAGGTTGATCTATCAAAATACCGCTATATATTTCATCGCCATAGCGGTGGATTTTGTATTACGATATTTATGGGTATTGAAATTCTTGATGATCCAAGATGCCCAATCAGGACCCATTATCAATAGAGTCAGTTTATTTCTATTTGGCTACGATGCCTTTTCATTTGGCTATTGTCTATTAGAAGTATTGGAAATCTTCCGTAGATTCATGTGGTGTTTCTTCAAATTAGAGAATGATTGGTTTAAACTCGACCATTCCACCAACGTCGAACTCACCAAGCTTGGATGAAGTCTCTACTAGCATTTGTTCAAAATATACATTAAATATAACCTTTGTCTATATTAGTTCTTATTATCTTCAAGCCATTTCTGAGATGCATTTCTCCAGGCCAAGTCTGCCTTAGGACTGATCCGGTCGTCTTTGGCCCACTTGTATTTTAAGGGAGATTTGATGGCCACGTATATGACGAGGACAGAAGACATGGCTCCCCAAGCCCATATGTTGATCTTTGGAGCGTGATGATGTCCACTCATGATGATGGTTTATGTTGTAGTGACAAATATATAAATGAACTTTTTGGTTGGCTGAATTCGCGTGGTGGATCCACGACTTGGCATGATTTAGTAGTAGAGAAAGTGACTTAGGGGGGGTATTTTGGGGTTAGAGATGAGGGGAGAGGCAATGAAAGGGTCAAATGCATTGTAGACAACTACTAGAACACACATGCTTTTTTTGCTAGCTTTTTATAGCACAATTAATTCTTTTTTTCCTCTCTTTTTTCATCTGGCTCTGCTAAGGTCACGTGAGTGTTTTGAGAATGAAAAAAAAAAAATGAAAAATTATCCATCACCAAAATCCATTGAAGCATCTTTCGTTCTCCAGCCCAAAGCCATGAACAAACAACAAATCAGACACTGGGCTTGTCGATGGAATTCTAATACGCTTTTCCGTCGGGGGTACCAGGTTTCCAGACCCGATAAATCGCTAAAAACTGAATATGACGGAATCACTAACTATGGCAGCTATAAAAACACCATTTTCACCCACAGATTACCCGAATCCACCGCCCAACAGTCTCCCATTTTGGCAGCTTTACATTCCCGGTTGAATTTGCCTGCCTCCTACCAGTTCTCCACTTTGTCGCAGGCGTTGAACTTGATCAAATTCGATGGGTTAGCCAACAACTACGGGTTGAATATCTTGGGAAAGACTTTATTATCCTATTATGTTTCCGAATACTTATTAGTACGTTATCCTCGGCTACCAATGTCCATTCACAACGCAGCTGTTGATTCGCTTATGGGAGTAGAAACCTTACATCAACTCGGGAAGTCCTGGGGGATACAAGCAGATACCAGTTCCAATTTAGATAAGCATTTATCCCAAGAATCGGAATATTTAAAGTATGGGAAGTTGAGATACTTAACCGATAAAGATAAGCAAGCAGTTTTTGAAGATGGAGTCATTGAACTTGATCAACAAGAAGCCAGAACCGCTAATTTACACACAAACGAATTCATCTCCAAAGAATCAGAAGCGTATGCTTCAGCAGTAAGATCTATAATTGGAGGGCTTTATACTCATAGTGGAGAAAGTGTTTGTAAAGAGTTCATTAATGATCATATTTTATCGAGAAAAGTCGAATTGCAAGAGATGTTTCAGTTCAATAAGCCTACCAGAGAATTGGTCAGATTATGTGAAAAGTTGAATTTCGAGCACCCAGTGCAAATCAGATTGATGGCAGAGACCGGTAGACTTTCTAGTCATGCTATATATGTGGTAGGAGTGTTTTCTGGAACTGAAAAATTGGGTGAAGGGGTAGGATCTTCATTAAATGAAGCAAAGACCAGAGCTGTAGTCAATGCTTTGATGGGCTACTATTTATATAGTCCTATTAGTGCCGAAGGAAATCCTGTCAAGTTGCCTAGTGATAAAGATTATCAACCTGAAGGAATTATTGGATCTGGAGATGTTGCAATTTAATCCTAGACAAGTCACTACACTAGTAACCTTACTAGCAACCTTACTAGTAACTAGACAAAACTAAGTCACCACACTAGTTAAAAACTCAACTACTAACCCAAGTAGTAGCTACTCTATGCTGGCATTGCCACTGTATATATGTACATAGTAATAGACATTCATTAAGAAGAGTCAAGTAATAAAAGTATTCGCGCCAAGGTGAAAAATTTATTAGCGCAGACTCATCGCTATTTATTAGCCGCTGTATCAATATCTTAATCCATAGTTATTAGACTAATACCAAAGTCAACATGTCTAAACCTTTGAACGTACTCATTGTAGGGAACGGTGGAAGAGAACACGCAATTGTGTGGCGGTTGAGCCAATCGAAAACCGTGAATACCATTTATGTGGCTCCAGGAAACGGTGGAACGGCTATCAACAGTAAGGTGATCAATGTGCCAGAATTGTCGGGATCTCCTAAGCATTTTGAACAATTAGCCAAGTTTGCTGTAGAGAAAGACGTGGGGTTAGTTATTCCTGGCCCAGAACAACCATTGGTGGATGGAATCACTACTGTATTCACTAAAGTAGGAATCCCCGTGTTTGGTCCTTCTGCTAAGGCTGCTGTTATGGAAGGATCTAAAGCATTTTCCAAAGATTTCATGGCCAGACACAATATTCCTACTGCCAGATTCAAGAATTTCACTTCTGTGGACGAAGCAAAAAAGCATATTCAAGAAGTAGATTATCAGATCGTTTTGAAAGCTGATGGATTGGCTGGAGGAAAAGGTGTATTGATCCCTCAGACAAAAGAAGAAGCGTTGCAAGGATTGAATGATTTGATGGTTGATAAGAGTTTTGGAAGCGCTGGTGATGAAATTGTTATCGAAGAGTACTTGGAAGGAGATGAATTATCGATTTTAACTGTTACTGATGGATACCTGTATTTCAATTTACCTGCTGCCCAAGACCATAAAAGAATTGGTGATGGTGACCAAGGGTTGAACACTGGGGGAATGGGTGCTTATGCTCCAGCTCCTATAGCTACCAAATCTATTTTGAAAAAGATTGATTCCGAAATCTTGAAGCCTACGATTGATGGAATGAGAAAAGATGGGTTCCCAATGTGTGGAGTTTTGTTTACTGGGATCATGTTGAGTCCTACAAAAGAACCTAAAGTGTTGGAATATAATGTGAGATTTGGAGATCCTGAAGTTCAGACTGTTTTGCCTTTATTAACTGACGATACCGATTTGGCAGAAGTTATGGTAGCTTGTGCTGAACACAGATTGGATTCTGTTTCTATTGATGTTAAACCTAATATGTTTTCTACTACCGTAGTTATGTCTGCTGGAGGATACCCAGACTCCTATAAGAAAGGAGATGTTATTACCTTGAAGGAACCATTACCTAAAGATACGTTTATTTTCCATGCTGGAACTTCTGTTAAGGACGGTCAAGTGGTTACTGCTGGAGGTAGAGTCATTGCTGCCACTGCTATTGCTTCTACTTTGAGAGAATCCGTTGATAAAGCTTATGTTGGAGTGGAATATGTTTCCTTTGATGGAAAGTATAACCGTAAAGACATTGCCCACAGAGCTTTCAGAGATGCTGATAGTTTAAGTACTGGAGTAACTTATGAAGAAGCTGGTGTTTCAGTTGACAATGGGAACTTATTGGTAGAAAGGATTAAGGCCGATGTCAAGTCTACTGCCAGACCTGGAGCTGAATCTGAAATTGGAGGATTTGGTGGATTATTTGATTTGGCTAAAGCCGGATACGATTCAGCAGAAACCTTATTAGTGGGAGCCACTGATGGAGTCGGTACTAAATTAAGGATCGCTCAAATCTTGGATATTCATAATACGGTGGGTATTGACTTGGTTGCTATGAATGTTAATGATTTGGTTGTTCAAGGAGCAGAACCATTAATGTTTTTGGATTACTTTGCTGTAGCTAAGTTAGACGTCAAGGTAGCCGCAGACTTTGTTTCAGGGGTGGCTGAAGGGTGTAAGACTGCAGGATGTGCCTTGGTAGGAGGAGAAACCAGTGAAATGCCAGGGATGTATGCTCCAGGACATTACGATACCAACGGGACTGCTGTAGGAGCCGTCAAGAAAGGAGAAATGCTACCAAAAATCGATTCCATGAAGGAAGGTAATGTAATAATCGGATTAAAATCCGATGGAGTTCATTCTAATGGATTCAGTTTAGTCAGACATTTGATTGAAACTTCAGCCGATTTCGATTATACTACCCCAGCACCATTTTCCAGTACTGGAAAGACCATTGGTGAAGAACTTTTAGTTCCTACCAAGATATACGTCAAACAATTACTTCCAGCCATCAAGCAAGGATTAATCTTGGGATTGGCTCATATAACTGGAGGAGGATTAGTAGAGAATATTCCAAGATGTTTGCCAGACCATTTACAAGCACAAGTCGATGTCAAGAATTGGGAAGTTCCAGAAGTATTCAAGTGGTTTGGAAAGTTAGGGAACATTCCTTATAAAGATATTCTGAAAACATTCAATATGGGAATAGGAATGGTATTAATAGTAGAACAAGACAAAGTGGATCAGGTGATGGAGAGTTTAAAACAACAAGGAGAAACTGCTGTCAAGATGGGGACATTGCAAGCCAAAGGAAAGGACGATGCTGGATGTGTTGTTGAGAATATCGAAGGGTTGTACTAGGAGATATACACAATGTAATAAACGAGTAATACATAGAGTAGAATACAGCGAAATCAGTAGTATAAAGTACGGAGCAGTATAATACGACACTTATCAATAGTATTACCGAATTGGGCAATTGAATCCGTTTATGACATATCCACTACTCTGCTTAATAATGAAAACTTGTTCCTACTATCACTATATACATCGACCAATCTGCTGCTTTAGTTCAGTAGAATCGCCTTTAAACACCGGTGCACCTCCACACCAGTTCCAACAGCTGTGGTTCCCATTCTGTTGCCATTCCGTTGCCATTCTGTTCGTATATTCCCCCGGAATTCTTACCTAAGAACCCAACAGCCGCATCCCACACGACTCGCTGGTGAGAATATCTTCTGACTCTTCTGAAGAAATACAAATCTTAATTAAGCGCCAATGGGTCTTTTATCGCTTGGAACCCCCTTGGACTGGCACCAAAGTAAGGTCCACAATGAGCATGTTCGTAATAATGGAATATCCCAGTTGATAAATATCTTCAAATTGCATCAGTCTAGAGATAATGATAAATTTTATTGGGGAGATGAGGTGGAATACATGTTGGTAAAAGTTGATGATGACGCCAAAACCGCCAAATTGGTGATTGATAAGGATCATATATTAGACGAACTTAATGATCCCACGTTAGAACAAGGAAAACTGGCTATTGCCAATAATGTGTCATTTCATCCGGAATACGGAAGATATATGTTGGAAGCTACTCCTTCTAAACCGTTTGATGGCGATGAGTTGAAGGATTATATTTATATTGAACAGAATATGATTCAAAGAAGAGTTGTGAGTCAAAGTATTTTGCCAAAAGATATCCGGTTGTTGACGTTGACGACATTTCCGAGAATGGGCTGTAATAGGTTCACTAGTCCTGAAGCTAAACCTATAGGGCCTGCATCGCAATCGTTGTTTTTGCCGGACGAAATCATCAATAGACACGCCAGATTTCCAACTTTGACCGCTAATATCAGAAAGAGAAGAGGTTGCAAAGTGGCCATGAATTTACCTCTTTATCCTGATAAATATACTAAATTATTAGATGATAGTATTCCTGATAGAGACTTATTTGAAAGTGATCAAGAGTATAAGCATGCTTCTTTACCGGGTCATGTGTATTTGGATTCTATGGGTTTTGGAATGGGAGCTTCATGTTTGCAAATGACCATGCAAGCAAAGAATATAGATGATGCTAGATACTTGTATGACTGTCTCGCACCTATCACGCCTATATTTCTTGCCTTGAGTGCAGCTGCACCTATTTTCAAAGGGTTTTTGGTAAATCAGGATGTGAGATGGAACGTGATTAGTGGGGCCGTGGATGACCGGACTTTTATAGAGAAAGATATCAACCCGTACCCAAACTATGATTACTTTGGGGGGTTGGATGTGGACCAGAAAGTCAAGGACCATTTCAGCAAATTAGGTGGAGGGAAAGGAATAAATGGAGACCAGATGATTAATAAGTATGGAGATACTAAAATCAGTACTAAAGACGGAAAGCCCATACAAAAGGTGCCTAAATCTCGGTATGATTCCATCGACGGATATTTGACCAATGAGCCGGAAATCGACGACAATTTCAACGACATTTATTCTCCGATCAACCAAAGTGTATTTAACCGGTTATTAAAAGCAGACTTTGATCCGATAATGGCCAAACATTTTGCTCATTTGTTCATTAGAGATCCATTGGTGATTTTTAGTGAACGGGTTGACCAGAACAACGAGTTGGAGAATGACCATTTTGAAAACATTCAGTCGACGAATTGGCAAACCTTAAGATTCAAGCCTCCTTCTTTGTACTGTAATGTTACAAGTATGGAGGAATTAAAGAGTAAACCAGGATGGAGAGTAGAGTTCAGACCCACGGAAATCCAATTGGCCGATTTCGAAAACGCGGCTTATTCTTCATTTATCACGTTACTTTCCAAAGCAATTTTGAAATTCAAACCTGATTTCTATATTCCGATTCTGAAAATCGATGAGAATATGAAAACAGCTCATAATGTAGATGCGGTGTTGAATGATAAGTTCTGGTTTAAGAACTTTGATCACTGGAAATTGGATTCTAAAGATTTCTTTGGTTACGACTTGTCATGGTTCGATCGGTTTATCAACGAAGGAAATGATTTTCAAGGATATGCCCAAGGGTACATAAATGAACCTATTCATGAACCATCATTGACAGAAGCTTGTATCAGACACATTCCATGCGTGAACAATACTTGCAAATACACCATCAACGAACTCATAAACGGAAACGACAATTTCCCTGGATTAATAAAATTAATTGTCAAATTGGTTGCTATTGATTTAATTCCTCATAACTTGGACCATTGCGATTCTAAGAATTTGGCTGTCAAGCTCCAGAGATTACAACACTACTTATTATTCATTTCCGAGAGAGCATCCGGTAAGATTCCTACCATTGCTCATTGGTTGAGACAAAACGTGTTAAAATCCCCCAACTACCACCAGGATTCCAAGATAAATGACCAATTAAACTATGAGCTTGTTAAGTTGTCAGATGCCATCACCAACTTGGACTTTGACAACCACGGTCCTACCTTGTATAGCTATTTTGGCGCCACCGTCGGGTCTTATTTGGAGTCCAACAAGACCGTGACTTTTGATTAATAGATACAGGCCCTTGCCTGGGCATTCTCTACCTTATTCTCTGCCTGTTAGTTCTTATGGCTGCATTGCTGCAGTGGTTGCTGCAAAATGCCAGTTTCAGGTACAGCGTGCATAAACAAATGCGCGCCTTGCATCGCCATGAGAATCAACACGCCAATTTCTTTACACCACAATTGTTTCTGTTACAAGCCACCAATAGCCATAAAATCATAACAGTCGGGCTCTAGTACCAGCAACAGTGCTTTTAATACGCTATGGGGTTTTTAGATAACGTGAAATCGTTTGTACATTCACTCACCACCGAGGACCATTATGCGTCATACCAATCTCCTTATAAGAACTCAGTGATCAACAACAGCTCCACATTTGGGGGCGATGGCAGTCACTCATCGTCACAAACACGGTTGAATGAATTGAACAATGGGTCTACCACATCCTTGGTCGGGGAAAACGGCCCTGGGGGTCCTAAGAATAATGTGTTTGTGAACTATCGTCCTGGTATGAGATCAAGCAACACTAACTTGAATGGGTCTGATTTGCAGTTACAGAACTTGAATCGGAACGGCCAGCCTCCATTGCCGTCTATTGACTCGTTATGGGATAGATTAGAAGCGTGGTTGGACGAAGAGTACCCGGAATTGTACGATAGTCTCAATGATGGAGTTACCAGTGCTGATTTAAACGAATTTGAAAAGGATTTAGGGTGTGGATCATTACCGGTTGAGTTCAGACAGTTGTATAAAAAGTGTGACGGGCAATTTGGAGGCGGAAAACCTACTGGGTTGTTCATGGGATTGGTTTTCTTGGACTTGGAGAGCATTGCTGGAGAACACTTCATTTGGTTAAAAGTGGCCGAAAGAATTGAGAAACAACAGCAATATATCACCAGACAGCACCTGGCCAACAAGAACTTGCCGCCAGTTCCTGATTCTGAATTGGCAGACGATTCGGCCATTCCAGAACCTTCGAATGTGGGCTCATCACTTGAAGCTGCTAAAGATAGATTACAACAGTTGAACATCAATAATACCTTTATTGGTAATCAAAGATCTATACCACCAAATTCCATCCAGCCGGTTTACTCCCACAGAGGTTGGGTTCCTATATGTAGAGACTATTTTGGTAATCAAGTGGCAGTAGATGTGGCCCCAGGACCTCAAGGAAATTGGGGACAAGTGATTATATTTGGAAGAGATTATGATACGAAATTGGTGATCGCTAGTGGACTACAAGAATTTTTGTTCAATTTCATTACTGATCTAGAAAATGGTAATTATCAAATTGACCAAAGAGATACAGACGCTTCATTTGGGTACTTGGAATCCACTAGAAATGATGATGATTTTATTGGTGATGAGGATGAAGGACAAGGTGAATTGAGTTTCTTTGATAAAGATAAGGAATTTGGTAAGTTGGGATCACCGTTGACATATTTGGAAGTTTTGAAGAGAAGAACCTTAAAGAAGTATGGAATTACTAATGTAGATAAGTTTTTGACATCATTTGTGCCTCAGAACCATCCTCATTCGGTAAGAAAGTCTGCTGTCAGTAGTAAGAACCCTAGTCCCTCAAGATCTGCTGCTGCATCCAATGCTGATTTGTCAAAGGTGACGAGTCCTTTGATTAATGTTGAGAGTAGTAGCAAGGTGAATCTCCCGAAGGAGACGATTATTGGGGAAACAGAGAAAGATCCTGTTATCCCTGAGTCTACAGAACCAGCCACATCCACCGAACCAGAATCTACAGAGACTAAGGAAGAAGAAATCCCAGAAGCCAAAGAACCTGAATCTATAGAAACTAAGGAACCTGAAACAAAACCAGAACCTGAAACCGTCGCCGAAGCCGAAACCGAAGTTTCAGAATCCAACTCAGAATCCAAACCCGATACCATCCCCGAAACCGCCTAAATCATCAGTATGACCTCTCTGTTGTAGACCTCTTGTACTATAACCAATATACGTAAGGCATTGACCTCACAGTAGCATCATCAAGGCATCGCGCGGTATCAACAGATCAAATTATCAGATCCAACTCAATAAACAACCCGCCAAACAGCCGACCAAACACACTAAAATGTCCAGTGAATGGGACCAGTCTGGTTCCAACGGCGGTAGACCTCGTATAAACATCACTCCAGCAATAAACGAATCGCCAGCACCAAATATGGCAACCGCCAATATCAGTGCTAATATTAGTGCTAACATCAGTAATTCATCCAATCAAGAACCTCCGCAACACGAACTCCAGACCCAAGGAGCCATCTCACAGGAAGAATTGATTGATTCAATCACTTCTGCTAACATATCGGACCGACAAAGAGCATTTTTAGAGGATGACGAGTACTTTAGTGGAAATATGGATGACGGAGAAGATACTACAGGCAATCGATCTGATATTGTTAATGATCAACCTACCATGGAACAAATCCAACGAGTATATTATACGAAAGGATTAGAAGAGTTGGAGTCGTTGAAATTACTTGATTTGTCGCCATTGGCCAATTGGAAGTTGTCTTCTAGCAAGCAGGGGTTCTCATTGTATCAGTTGAGAGATGATTCTCCTGATGATTACTGGCAGTCTGATGGGAGTAATGGATCAGGAAACTCCAATTCTAATAATAATGGCGGAATCATCACTAATAATCAATTAACGAATCCACATTCCATCACGATTCAGTTTTCTAAAAAGGTGTCATTAGAAAGAATATCTTTATTCACCAACTATAACTTGGACGAGTCTTATACACCATCAAAGATCAAAATCATGGCTGGCAGCTCTGATGGGTGGGACTTGAGTGAAGTATGTACGGTGAACTTGAATAAACCTGTGGGCTGGTCTCATATAATCTTCAATGGGATACGAAACGATGGAGTATTGAAGTGTTTTATGGTCAAATTGATCATCTTGGCCAATCATCAAGATGGTAAAGATACTCATATACGAGCTTTAAAGTGCTTTGGAAAGAAATCGTTTATCAGTAACAATAGTTATTTGAGCAATCCAATCAATAATAATTCTTTAACAAATGAAGAAATCTTGAAGGATTTGAATTTGAATAGTGCTATGAGCACCTCAGGGTTTCTGTTGAACAACCAGCTGATTTCTGATAAGTTTAGATCTTTTTCCAACACAACTTCTACGAATAATGAATACACTAATGATGAGACGGAGAATGATGATATAGAGGCTCCTATAGATAAGAATACTGCCAAGTATCTTAATAATACTGCCAATGTGATTGGGTTTAATACGGGGTTTCAGAGCTTGGAATTGAAGAGCACCTCGTCTATAAGATGAATAGCATGAATCACGTGAGATTAAGTTCTAGAATATAATAAATAGATAAATTCCACTAATTTGCTTAGGCCTTGATCTTCAAGGAAAAATCAATAATCCCACATCCCTGGTGTATGGAAGATGTGGAGTATATATCAATATCATTACATAAGTAAGATCCCAAATTATCAAGAGTCAATCCCCCAGAACATTCCAACAAAAATGACTTGTTTTTGCCCTTGTAAGCGTCCTTCAAGCTTTGTGCAGCTAGTTGTAACTCGGGGCCCTTGAAATTGTCCAACATAATTACATCGGCTCCGGCTTCAATAGCTTCAACTGCATCGGCTTGATTACTGACTTCCACTTCTATCTTCACAGCAAACCCACACACGGAACGGGCACTTTGTACGGCCTTGGTGATACTCCCAGTAGAAGCAATATGGTTATCTTTCAACATGACCATGGAACTCAAGTCATATCTATGAGTATCTACTCCTCCCACAAGCATAGAGTACTTTTCAAGTTGTCTTAAGCCTGGAGTGGTCTTCCTAGTACCAGCTATTAAACCGGTATAGCCAACTTTATCGGCCAACAGCTTTGTTTTATGGGACTGAGTAGCAATACCCGAAGATCGGGACAATAAATTCAACGCTGTTCTCTCGGCTAAAAGAATCTTGTTTGCAGGTCCTTTCACCGTAGCCACACACAATTTGCCGTTGTGTTGAGCCAATTCGGCTTCGGAGATAAACGTCCCTTCATTGAAATGCCATTCAACTTGTAATTCACATTGTTTAAACACTTCGGCAGCAAATGGAACTCCAGATATCAATCCACTCTGCTTCATTAATAAAGTAGCTGTTTCTGGTTTCGTGCCGACAACAAACCCTCCGAAGTCAAATGATGGCACATCTTCCAGTAAGTAGTCGGTGATATTTTGTTTCCAGCTGCCATTAGCAGGGAGTAAGTTGGCGAACTTAGACGACATAGCCAAGATATTTCACTGAACCGTTGATGAAGTATTGGATATTTGAGTTTCTATTTCCGCGACCAGGTTCACGCGACATTTGATATCTGGGGAAGAAGCATGATAATTATTGAATTATTGTTTGTAAGAGTTTAGGAATATCGTGGAAGCAATGAGACAGTCTCTACAGCGATCTAAAGGGAGTGAAATAATTAAAAATCCAAAAAAATCCGAGGGAACAGGGGGAAGAACTAAAAAAGTCCAGGGAACCTTGGGGTTTACTTCTGATCGGAACTTTTCAGAAACATCTACATGTAAAGAATGTGGTATGTCGTACTATAAATACATAAATAAAGACCAGGAGCTACATCAGCAGTATCACAAGGCACATTTGAATGGGATTGCCTGGGTTTTGACCGGAAAATCCCCCAACGAGAGCACTGCTAATAGAGTATTACTTGAGTATTCCATAGTCAGGCAGAAACAGAGAATATCAGTCAACATCATCGCAGTCAACAAAAACCTGGATCCACAAATACGACGAGTTCAAGAAGTGTTGAAAATGGTCAATTTAGAGCTCAATGCCCTGGACGGGTCCAGTAGTTGGAGTAATAAAAATGATGATGTAATCCGAGCTAACGCGTTTCTTGCTTTGATAGATAACAAAGTTGTAGGAGTTTGTACTACAGAAGCCATAACCGATCCGGAGAAACAGGCCAGGTGGATGATTCATAAATCCCAGACTATTGTACCCGACCAAATCAATCGACGAGTCAAGGTTGGAATCTCCAGAATCTGGATAGCTCCTAAATGGAGAAACCTTGGGATTGCAAAACGACTACTAGAAGTAACATTGAATAATTCCATCTACGGAGTCAAGTTAAGTAAAAGTGAAGTTGCATTTAGCCAGCCCAGTACTAGTGGGGGCCTTTTGGCGAAGAGTTTCAATGGCGTAGTTCATAAGAGTGGAGAGACATTGCTACTGGTGTATTTAGAATGATGAATCAGAGAATATCCAATTTATTCACAGAATGGAATCTATTCACAAAATAGCCGATTGAGAGATCTATTAATACAGAATCTTATTCACTGGCGAATACCATCTCCTTGCTAGCCATGTTAGCCAATTGTTCAAAATAAGCATAGAACTGTGTACTGAGACCTCCACTCAACAACACTTTCAACCCCCGAGGAACAGATCCCTTATATAAGACTCCTAAACCACGCTCCATCACCAATACATAAGCAGTACTTAGAGAATCCTTGTAAGCAGAATATCCATTTTTGGATTGCAAATGAGACTTCACAACATCTACCGGCTGAGTAGTAGCTATAACTGCAGCACTGGAAACAAATGCTAGCCCTGCCAGCTGGAATAAAGTAAATGTCTCGCCAAACCATCCATCATGACTTCTATTCTGAGGTAAAAACACTTGTTTGGTCCAGTTGTAACTTGATAGCCATATAGTAGAAATCATGGTCTGTCTTACTATAGTGATAAAACTCCCGTGAGTGAACCCTCGGAGCCCGTTGATGCTATAGATTTCTCTGGCAGTTCCAAGAAACGTCAAGTTAGGGGTCTTATTATACTGATGTTTCAAATTATTCCTTTTGGAATGCTTAACAATATGAGTGGAAGAAAACTTGGAGGGATTAACACCTTTAAACTGAGCCAATATCTCGGAAGTAAAGTATGAATGAGGTGAAATGTATTGTTTGGTGAAGATGTTGTGAGATGGCCGGTGATGCTTTTCAGGCATAGAATAGCCAGTGACGTCTACTTTCATGCCGGCTTGTTTCGTTCTGGTGATTTCATTGTACAAGCTCATATTCTGGATCATGGTGATTTTGATGTTTTCAAAGGGTATAATCCATAAGGTTTCAAGAAACCCGCTCATTATCCCGGCAATTACTATTCGTGGGGCCGTGGTCTTCTTTATATGGTTTCCATGGCTGTCTTGGGTTTCTAGGGCCATGAAATTTGACAGCCATCGATACAGAATAATCCGAGCGGAGTTCTTCATAATGCTTCCTATAACAAGGGCACTGGACCCTTTGAATATTTGCGCCATTGAACTTGGAGCATTGGAGGGAATATGATATTTGCTCATGGCGATATTATTATTCAACTGCTGTTGGGTCTTAATAAAGTCTAAAGGATATGTTAAAGCGCCTACTAAGGCAGCGGTACTGGACCCGGCTAGTAATGCCGATAATAAACTATCTGCTGGGTCCAAAGGTTTATTGTTATGACTGGACATGTTCAGTATAAATGTAATGGATATGGTTTGAATGGATAAGACTCGTGAAAGTAAATTGAAAAGATTCAATACAGATTATCAATATGGATTAATATCCAGAAAAGTATCCCTTGCTAATACTAGTTAAGTAGTATGTTTATCCCGTGATCCAACTCTCAATACAACAGAATGTCAGTAATTATCAATAATCAATATAATTATGAGTAATTTAACAAATTATAAACTAGGAATAAATTATAATAATTTATCAATACAATGATGAATAAATTCTGAATATGATTTCTTAAATATTGATGGCCGCGCTTAAATTAAATAAACATTATCCAATACATAGATGAATAACAACAGCCATGGAGGACGATAGAGGGCGAAGCATGGCCCCTAGAACCGAACCATCAACTCCACTGAGAAGCATTCGACTCCCAGATCCTCGAGCCGCCAGTTTTTCCCAGCCAAACGACCATGGAATTGACTCTATACGTCTACCTCAAACTGATTTGGCTGCTTTACAACGTCTGATTCAAAGAGAATCCCAGGGGAATTCCCGAGTAGGATCACGACCTGGTTCTGTTATACGGAAAAGAAGAAGGTCTCTGGGGTTTATACCTAATGAGCCACGAGATTCGGCTACTTCTTCTAGAGCTAGAAGTCCAGTATCTGGTTCTAGGTCCAGAAGACGGTCTTCGATAATGGTGGAAAACAATGGATCAGCTGCTTATAATACTGGCTATTCTGGTCCCATCACAGCTGACTACTTGAGGTTTTTTTGTAAGGTGATAATACAAGAGAAAACGAGAGAGCAAGAACAATTGAAAGATGAGAAGAAACCAGAGCCGATATGGAATAAAAGTGACGGTGTGGATAAAAAAGTGGATGAAATGGATCAAAGCGTGGATAAACTGGACCAAGGTGTGGGTCACGTGGATCAAACTGTGAATCAAATGGACCAAAGCTTGATCATACCTGTGATTGACGATCTAATGAAGTCCCCAACTAATAGTATCGCTGATTCCGGTGATTCTCAAGACAATCCGTTTTTGGAAGGAAGGTCCGAGTCGATTACTCCTGCGGAAGCTGGTGCTCCTAAGAAGGCATTTTCATATTTGGAGAGAATATTGGCAGCCCAGGCAATTAAAAAGACTACTACCGAGCGTCCGTTCTACGAGTCAGGAAGTCCTGGGAAGGTGAAGAGTTTTGGAGACTCTTTAGAAAGAGTTGATCCAATGGAAGGAGATGAAGAGCCTGTTAAAAGAGATCAGGCAACGATTGAGCCAATTGGTGAATCTGTAGAGCAAGAGTCCCAGGAAAATATTGGGTTTGATGATCTTAATGCCGATTTTCTTGATCGACAGGAACCCAGGGTCCCTCCAGAAGGATCAACAGAACCCTTAGAAAAAGATCAAGGGTCGGAACATTTTTTCTCGGGTGAAAATGACGATTTCCCAGAGAATTTGGTTCAGGAAGAATTTGTTATTGACGATGACCTTACTAACCCTGAAATGCCCCCAGAGACCGTTCCTCCCACAAGACCACTTCCCAGAATTCAACTGAATCAGAAAAGACGTACTCTTCCCTCGAAACAAGATTCCTTCTCCCTGACTCTTGTTAAAGATCTAGTGCAGACAATTAGACCGTCTATAATGTCAGATTCCGACGGTAAATCCAAAAGACTTAAATTGGATACAGAATCGCTTAATATCATTCAAGAACAATCTAACGTATTTCTTCAGACGCTTCTAGCAGATTTGGAATCCTATGCTGCTCATAGAACCTCCCAGACTGGGTCACAAATCAACATCACAGACGTTATGCTCTATTTACGACGGTTGAAAATCCCGGGGGAAAACAAAACCGATTACGCTAAATTGGCACGGACTCATTTGCCATTAGAGATATTAGTGGACTTGGACAATAACTTGAAAGCAGCATATATGCAAGAAAGCGATTCTGAAAGTGTTGAATTCAAGCAAAGTGAAAGCGATGAGGAGTAATGTTCATGTACCATAATGTACCATAATGTAATATAAATGTACAAAATTTACAAAATGTATATAAAACTATATGCGTATTTACAAGTCATCTTTGTGCCGCCAATTCCACTTGGTTTGCTTTTACTAGCTTATATAATTCGAATATCGCTGCTGGAGTAACTCCCTGGATTCTTCTGGCTTGCCCTATAGTCTCAGGCTGAATCGTATTGAGAAGATGGCACACTTCATAAGAAATCTTCACTTTTCCCTCATTGGTATAATTATAATTCAACGGAAGAAGAAGATTCTCATCAGCTTCATAGGCCCGTAAATGTGCTTCTTCCTTTTTCATCCATGGATCATAAGTACTTTCAACGTTGATTCTCTGCTGTAATCGAGGACTAATATTGGTATAATAATCAGGAACACTTCCTTCACAAAATTTATCAAGGTGTGGTAACAAATCTTCAATTCCAATTCCTTTATAGGACAATAACTTCCAGCCATCAGCTATGCCATTCTTACTTACATCGGATATTTGGCCCTTTAAAGCTGGGGCCCATCTTGTACCAGAAAGCACCAAAGATTTCATATGGGTTTTTATCAATTCAAATTGTTTCATTTCGTCTTTGAATTTCCTATACCTTTGTTCACTAACGACTCCAGCTTGATATCCTTTTTCTGTTAACCGTTTATCGGCGTTGTCTGAACGAATAGAAATTCTAAACTCAGAGCGTGAAGTAAACATTCTGTAAGGTTCTTCTACTCCTTTGGTTATTAAATCATCGACCAATACTCCAAGATATCCGTCAGATCTGTAGATTCTTAAAGGTTCTTTGTTAGTGTTAGCCAAACCAGCGTTAATACCTGCTAAACATCCTTGAGCAGCCGCTTCCTCATAACCGGTGGTACCATTGATTTGTCCTGCTAAGTACAACCCATCTACTAGTTTAGTTTCCAAAGTCATATTGAGTTCTCTAGGATCCACGTAATCATACTCCACTCCGTAACCAGGCTGAATCATGGTGACATTTTCGCATCCAGGCATAAGTCGAACCATTTGTTCTTGTATTTCTTCTGGCATCGTACAAGAAATTCCATTAGGATACACCAAATCGGTATCGAGGCCCTCTGGTTCAAGCCATACAACATGTGATGTTTTGTGGGGGAATTTGATCACCTTAGACTCTATAGAAGGACAATATCTAGGGCCCTTAACTGTTTCTCTTATATGAATAGATTTGTCAAGATTATCACCAATGAGTTGGTGAAATTCGGGAGTGGTGCTAGACATGTGACACAGAACAAGTTGTTCTTGAAGGTCGACGTTATCATTCATGAAAGACATTGGCTGTGGAGGATAATCAGATGGTTGAACTGTTAAATGGTTATAATTAATGGTTTTGGCAGAGAGCCTAGGAGGAGTTCCAGTCTTTAAACGTCCCAAACGGAACCCAGCGTGTTTTAAGGTTTTAGATAATCCAAAAGTAGCATCTTCTCCCATTCGTCCGGAAGGAAAGCATTTCAAACCTATATGAATCTCTCCTCCTAAAAATGTCCCTGTAGTTATCACCACTTTGGAAGTCTTCAAGATCCGGCCATCCGACAATATCACTCCTTCTACCTTTCCAAAGAGTCTTCCATCCACATCCTTTTCATTATCGTTCACGGGACCTGTAATAATATCTTCAACTTGAGCTTCAAGCACCGTCAACCCTTTATAGTTCAAGATTTCCTTCTGCATTTCATTCAAATATATTTTCCGATCAATTTGGGCCCGAGGTCCATGAACCGCTGCTCCTTTAGAAGCATTTAGGATCTTGAAGTGAATTCCTGCTTTATCGGTGATTCGGGACGAAACCCCATCTAATGCATCTACTTCTCGAAGTAAGGTTCCTTTTCCAACTCCTCCCATTGATGGATTACACGACGCGGTTCCGATCTTATCGATACTAGGAGTGATCAAGGTGGTAGCAGCACCTGTTCTGGCTGATCCTGTAGCGGCTTCACATCCAGCGTGTCCACCACCGACAACAATAACTCCATGAGAAGGAGCATTGATTAGTTGATTTCGCAATTCAGCATTGATCATAATACTCCGCCGTTGTGTAAGGTTTTCGAGCGGAAGTTTCATTTGCAACAGATACGAGTATTTTTCATGTCTTCCAAAGGGCTGTAGACCCCTTAGTAGCAGTTGAATCGACTTCATTATAACGTTGAAGAAAACTTGAAAACATAAAACACTGATGAAATTTAGACGCTGAGTGAACATCTTCGCGAAAATGCGATGCTCATCACCTACTTTAACTATCAATCAAGAACCATGACAGAAGTTCAAAAGGCTGCCATCGACGAATTAGACGACGGGTTAGAGTACGAGGTGGACTTTTCTGATTCACCAGAAGACGGCGATGTTTTTGAAGGTGATTTGAATGAAGAAAGCTCGGTGGAAGAGGAATCAGTACCGACCACCAGTAAGGCTCCAGAAATAAGTACTGGAAAGAAGAGAAAAGCAGGAGAGACAAAATTAAAGGAAAAGAAAAGATTAAAGATGGAACTCGACTTGGAGAAGAAGAAGGACATTTCTAAGGAAGAATCTACCGAGATTATCGCCGACTACATCAATCAGATTGTGGCTCAAAAGAATAAGAAACTCTCAGGGTTGGAGTTAAGTGAGCTATACGTTTCCAAGACTGATCTCAGGTCAACCCACGAGTTTGAAGAAGATAGAACCCTTGACAATTTTGGTAAATATATCAATTCTAGATTCAAAAATATGCTTCCTAGTTCAGGAAAGAAGTCATCTAAAAATAAAGTCTCTGGGTCAGAAGATGAGAGAAAGTTTGTGACGATAATTTCAATGTCTGCTATTCGAGCCTGTGATGTCCATCGGGCTACCAAAGACTTATCGGGATCATCCTTAAAGCTTATTAACAAGAACAAGATCAATATCGATTTGAAACTTCTCAAATCTTGTAGATCAAGAGTTTTGTGCTGCACTCCAGGAAGATTAAAGAAAGTGGTCGACCATGAAGAGAGTCCTTTGGATCCAAAGGAAATCAAAATCGCCATCCTTGACAACTCATATTTGGATCAAAAGGGTCAGAATATATGGGACATTCCCGAAACTATTCAGGTGATCAAACAGCTTACCAACAACGGCACAAAGGTTTATTTGTATTGAGTATATAGTTATGCATTAATTGGATAGTAGGTATTTTTGGAGGCCTCGTAAAAGTCAGCTACGTTTTTAGCTACCTCTTTGAAATCGATTTCTCTTATGTCTTCGTCAGTAAAGGTTTTGAGTTTGTCGGTGGGCACCAAGGGATCTTGAGTGTTGAAGCAACCTAAGAATGATATGTTGGCATACAATTTAAGGACAGAACTCTTATTCAATTTGATGTCTGGATCAACAAAATCGTAGACTTTTTTTTGGACAAGTTCGGAAACCCAAGCGTTCTTTTGTGTTTTGAAAAGTTCTTTTCCATTTGAATCAAAGAAAATCATTCCATGCTTATAATCATCTGTGTAGGTATCTGAAATGGGGTTGAGGAACTTTGAGGCAAAGTGGAACATCAAGGTGCTCAACTTGAGGGATGGGGCATTAGGCAATGAGTCTGTGGTTTCCTGACCTATCAGTGACTGTATAACTGCTTCAAGTTGATCGTAGAATGAAACCGATGAATCGTCAGGCACGGCAGAGATACGGTCCACCATGAACTTATAAGCATTAACGAGATTGGAGCTGATTTTCTCTGTTAACGAATCTAGCTCACCCAGTTTATATTTTGAATTCACCAAGTTCTGTTCTAGAACAATCAACACCTTGACAATAAAATATAAATGGCCCATTTGGTTGGCTTTTATTTGTTCGGTTTGGATGTCAGTCAACCGTTTCAATACTTCAGTGATATTGGACCAGAAAGATGATTGTACCGAGTTCAAGGCATTAGTGAACTGCTCCTGCACGAGACTACTACAGAACTTTCCCCATTTGGTTTCCTTTGGTTGAGAATCATCAACGGGTTTCTGAAGATTTTCACACAATAAGTTCAAATCAAAACTAGATTCCCGACCAATGTTCATATTTTTGTTGTTCACGCCATCCTCCCTGCTCAATAAACCAAAATACTTAAAGCTGTCTTCAAACCAAAGATTAAGCTTCTTTATCACATCTTTATCGAGGCTTTCAAAAGAGAATGTCGAATTCATAGACGCCTGAGTAACATGATCAAAATAACTGCCCATGTCTTCATTAATTAAAGATACAAATTCAGACGAGAATAAACTCAATTGTTTGCTTGCAGCATTTTCAAAATTGTTACTGATTGATGTCAATATATTTCCTTCCAGATGAAGAAGCTGTGATATGTGTGATTTGTACAGTGCTTCCACAGTTTTGGTAATAATCACAAGACACTCCGTGGCGATATTTGAAATGGAATTCGCTATTAATTTGACTAAATGGGATTTGAAGCCGTATTCAATACACCACAGTTCTGTTTTCTTGATTCCAAAAATCAAATTGTTGAAAAGAACCAAAGCATGTGTGACTTCTTCCGAGCTTCCTTGTGGTGTTGTAAGATCAGTAAGTGAGTTAAAGAACTCCAATACTAACGTGATATACTTTTGCTTGAATTCATTCAAATCTTCTATTGAACTCTTAGGTAATTTTACAGTCACAGGGTCTATATTGAATGATAATCTGTCATTAAACCAATTCTCGTGGCCCAAGATAGTATTAACATCCCATGCTTTCACCGCATTATTTAATTGCTTCACAACAGGATCCTTGTTATCAGAGGATTCAAAATAATCAGCAACGTATCCAAAGGAATTCTCGATGTATCTGAAGATTTGGAAAAAGTTGATTCGATTGTAGCTGGATGCATCGGACGAATCAATTTGATCAAGAACTGATTTCAAATAATCGTAACGGAATTGAAGAAAATCAAATAAACAGTTTGATTTCGATAAAGTGCCATTACTGCCACTATTAACAATTATATATGAAACCAAATAATTCACAATTGGCAACGTATCTTCATTAAACGTTTCTGGCACTTCTGGGTCAGAATCAACGGCCGCAGCATTGACATTTGAACTGTCTTCTAGCTCAAAATCCACCGTATTATCTGCCATTGTAGTCAATGGTATTTTGGACAATATATTGGCAAACCCGAAATTTTGATTCTCTTCAAACTTGTCTGAATCCGGAGCATATACTGAAGTACTTGACACGTTATAAGAAGCAATTCTCTTCTTCAAATAATCAATAAAATTCGTTCTCATGGCTTGGAACGAATATTTCAATAGTTTGTTGGAGTCAAGCTCCATCTTAAACGTCGTATCTAGTATATAATAAATCTTGGAGTAATGAACAAGCTTGGAAGTATGAACAACTGGCGAACTCAATTGACGAGATCTGATATTCAAATCTAGTTGCAACAAGGTTTTATGGAGAACTGTATCTAGGATTCTTGTCTTTGCATTGTGTCTGGTAACGTCCCCCTCTTTATATAACACAGAGCTATTGAACTTTGAATATGAATTGGAAGTATTAAAGCCAATGAACTTCGATTCCTTATAGGCGATATCCGATAAACTGGACTCCAAAGCCTTTGTGTCTTGATAAGTATCATTTACTTCATCGGTTATAGCTATAAGATCTCGGTATTTAGTACTGACTAGTTTCTGGAGTTCTTGCTTAGCATTGATAGCATCTTGTTGATACTTCTTACTGATATTCTGGACCTCTTTAATGGAATATTTCAGAAAAAGTTCTTCCACGGAATAGTCGACATAGTTGTCGTTTAAATCTGTACCTCTATCAACCACTTGGCTCATGGATTCAATGAAGCAGTGTTAGAAGTGTGGAGTTGAAATTGATTCAGCGGTTATTGTTGATGCTATATATTGGAAAATCTCGTTGAATTTGACCTGCGCACGCCGATCGAGATATGTATCGTTTTGGCTGCAATTTCTGAAGTGGGGTTTTGAGTGATAGATAACTTTATGGATTATATCCCGCAAAAGTATAAATAGGGGAGGATTTCCTGATATTCTGGAATTCAATTGGATTACTTGATATATTGATACGGGAATTGATACTGATATTGATATATATAGATATAGATACAACAATATATAGTCTGTAGTGATTTACACCGGTTATATCATAGTATATATAGATCTCAACTGCCGAGTTACTGTACAACATATTTTTCTTTAGTGGCCATATATACACTATAACAAAAACATGAAGTACCTGATCAACTACTCACTGGTGTCAAGCGATAAAAACGTCTATGACCCAAGGGCAGATGCCCTGAGTGGTCCTCCAGTACAAAACGATGAAAACTCCTATGAAGCCAAAGAAGAAGAGGAAGGTGATGAAGGTGATTTCAGTGACGATGAATTTGATTTCGGGGAGATGTTAGATATGAAAAAGTTTAAAACATCGAGTAAATGGCGGGCTTACTTCACCAATCCTGAAAACATCAAAGAACTGATGGAATACACAAATCTTTCATTGGGCACACGGAAATTTATCAATGATTCTAAAGATGGGACACCTTCGGCTGCCACTTCAAATATCATATATCAAACAATACGTCTTTTGAATAATGTAGGAGATAGTAAATTAAGACTTTGTTACGATGATCTTATTCCTGCTACTAACTCCAAAACCGTTGATTTTTACCCCATCGATGCAACTTTAAGGGATGAAAATGACGATGTCGTGATGTTATTTGGTTTTTACAAGCATCCATTTGTTAGCAACTGGTTTGATAATATGAGCGACCCCGCTCGTATTCGGGAACAAGACAAGATTACAGAACGTATGCAAGCCCTGAAATGCTGCTATACTATTATAGATGATGGTTTTTTGTCGGCAATTATTGGGCTCCGAGCTAGAATGTTCACCAGTAAAGACCATTATGAGCCGGGAAAATATGGAATCATGCCTCTTGCGACGTATGGCATTGACATCAATAGTCCTGCCTTTCCTGATTTTTACCTAAGATGGATAAAAAAGGCAGCTGATAACTCCAAAATCCATAGAGAAGTCATGACAAAGTTTATCAGTGATGATTTCAGTTTCAAACAGAGAAGTGTTAAAATGAAAAAAATAGAAATAGGCCCAGAACTTCTCGAAAGATTGGGTATTTCACTTGGTGACGTATTACAAAATAATCGGCAGTAAATACTTGAATGTATGAATGAGCTAGAATTTTCTCTATCAACTGAGACAAAGTAAAACAACAATCCAGTTCCAAAATTTCTTAATACTTGACATGAGAATTTGAAATTGATTTCCAACAGCCTGAATATTCTTGTAAACGTATTTGTTGATTTTTATCATTCCAGGAGCTTTCATGCAAAAGTGATTTTTGCAGCAATTATATTTCGCATTTTGCAACAATTAGAAGGCTGTGGTTTTGGTTGATTCTGGACACTCTGGACACTTTTCCCACCGTTTCTATCTCATAGACAGGCGGAGAAGAGTCTGAGTATCTTCAGGTATATAATGAAAATCCATTTCAACAGAGAGAGACAAAAGAGTAAAAGAAAAAAAAAATTCTAGTTTTACAATCCCAACGTTGGTTCTTAAGATAGTGAAATAAGGATAAAATAAGGAATTCTAGATAGTTTACTCCATAAAAGAAGGAAAAGAGCTGAGCATTTAGGAAACTTCGAGATTTATTGTGAAGAAAGGCTTAGCAAAAATTGAATAAATATGGTGGAGAAAGGCTCAGATAAATAATCATACTTTTTTATATAGAGAACAGCATATCTATTGTATTTTAGTCAATAAAACTAGCTCTGAAACATAAATACATTGCAGGTTCTCATAGCACACCAGAATTAGTATATGGTGGAGGGGTCAGCTAGTCCTAATACCCTATTCACATAAAGGTTCTCTTGAATCGAAAATGGAGCACAATTTTTCATCCGAATTTATTTTCAATCAAACAATACTAACCCAAATTTACTAAATCAAAGCTAAAATTTAGTGTATTCAAAACTAGAGACCACATTTACTAGTATTAACGAAAATAGTGCATACATGGTTAACAAAGTGTTTAAATTATTTACTATCTTTATCTGTGATGGTTGAAAATGAAAAAAACAATTCTTGAGACTTTTAAACGCAATTTTATGATAAGAAACTTCAAATTTGTCAACTTAACTTCATACAAAAGTTGTTCTTAAAGAGCATCTGTATAATATATTATCACTACTCCAATTCCAATCACAAAAACGTTATAACTTAAAAAAATGGGGTACATTGCAGATGTTCGTACTCCCGCCGATGTTCCCCTGCGACACAACTTGAGGTTAAGGAACTGCGGTGCTTAATAAAAATGAGCAATAATTTGCAGTTACTACTTTTATATGGATCTTAGTGATAGTGATTGTCTAACAAAAATTTCTCCAGAAAACGTGATATGTAACTTCATGGTAATGAAAAATTTTAAACTTGGTAAAAAAATAATAGAAAAAATAAAAATATGAAAAACCATCACAGACTTGCCAGGGGGGATTTTTCTCTCACAGACTTCTCAGGGGAGATTTTTTTGCATCAAACAGTTTCTTGAGAACTTACGAAATACACCGAGCATGTTTACCTGCTGCTGTGCTGTGTTCTACAATCTTCACTTGTTTCCTGATGTCTTCTTTGGAGTATTCTTTCGTTCATTGGCATTCAATATAAAATATACTTTTTCTCTGGCGTATTTCCTAGGGTATATACGAGATTTTTGCCCTGTTTGCAGCCAAACAGATAACAAAAATTGCATTGATGAAAAAGTCTATATCCATAAAAAAGTGGCTATCTTCTCTTGTTGCACACCTCCCTCCATAGTAGAACCGGAACCCACCACTATAGTGCCCATAACCAACATCCTTACCATTTCTATCACTCCAAGAGCCAAAAACACCGATGGCTGCAAGCGCGGCTAGGAAGAGAATATTACCCAATTAGGAACGAGCCGTAGATAATGAAAAATTCCGATAAAAAATTGTCTTCTACTAAAGATAAGTTCACAATTATCTAATGAAACCCGAAGAAAAGGCCAAGGAGAGGCGATCAAGGTCTCGATCAAGTATGGGGTGTTTGACGTGTCGAAGAAAACGGAAAAAATGTGATGAAAAGCTGTATCCAACATGTTTAAGATGCCAGGACAAAAATCTACCCTGTGAGTGGCCCTTGAAAGTGCAGCAGATCCAAGAGCAGTTGGGCCATGTACGATATATAGGGAATGACGATACTGAAGACGAAGGCAACAGACCTGTTCACTCCAAGAAGCAGAAGAAAACTGGAGATAAACAACGTGTTCAACTAGAGCTGGAATCTGTAGATAAGTTTGATCTTGAAGACGTGATTGATTTTGATTATACTCTAGGAGCAGAGAACCTACGGTATGAGCTAGCAAGCCAGAATGATATAAGTTCTCTGGTACAGGAGACAAGACCAGCAGATTCGGAGTCGGATTTAAAAGATGGGCCGGAGCTGGCTCTAGAATCTGAAAAGTCTAAGAAGCAGAGTTTTTTGGAGCGTATAGCATTGCAGCAGGACTGTGTGGATGATATGTAGGATAATGTGAGTGAAGCTTGTAGAGAAGATGTGGATGAGAAAAATGGAGATGAGAATAGATATAGTGTAATATAGAGACTAATAAATCTCGAGAAAGTAGATGGCCAGTGTAAGCGATACGAATAATTACTAATAATACAATACTAGAGAGCCACACGATTATAGCCACACGATAAAAGCATAATTAAACCACAAAATGATTACAGCAAACAATAAAAACATCATTAGAGTCAACAGGGACATAACAACATACTTAGAGAACAAAGGGTGAAATATTTCAAAAAGAATAACACAACAGGAATATTAAGTGACATTTACTAATAACTAGTCCCGTATCGCATTATACCGCTAATACATAGACTAGCCATATCGCACCCAACAACAAGCAAATCTAGTAGATGTCTTTAGAGAATTGTTACTACAACCATACAATAATAACTCTCGTTATATATCAAACACTTCTCCAAACGTCTCAGTTCTAATATTAGCAATCTGAAACATCTGCTCAGTTATTCTCCCCCGTTTTTATTCATTTCTTCACCGTTTACATTCATTTCTTCACCGTTTAAATTCAGCTCTTCACCGTTTACACCGAATTCTCAATATCTACAAACTACGGGTTACCTATTCACACCAGTGCTTCATTCTCACAAAACTCTAGACACTAACACTCCACACCGTACACCATGACTCAATGGCTGCAACTGCGAAAACCGAGTCGGCAGAAATGCGAGAAAAATTTTCGAAGGAGACAACAAAGAAACAGTTGATAATTAATACGATATTATGGCGTCGTTACAAGCTGGTGTAGGCGACAATGCCAGGTATTACCCAGATGCGGTTTCACAAGCGTACTACAGCCCGCCGACCAACGGAGCCAGCCAAGGACCTAACGCCGTGGCTTCTGCTGTAGGTTTAAATGCCGGTGTAGGAGTCAATGGAAACACCTCAGGACCAGGAGGACCAAATGGCCCTAATTTCTACGGCAATGGCCCCCAAACTGGTCCAGAAGGGTTCTACAACGGCCCCGAAGGCCCAGGGCCCGAAATTATGGTGAATACTCGTCATCAAGAACAACCGCAACCAAATGGAACCATTCAAGACTCTAAGCCAGATTTGGGTCCAATCAGTAATGGAGCCCCCGACGATGATGAACCGGAGCAACCATTTTACGTCAACGCCAAACAATATCATAGAATATTAAAGCGGAGAATCGCCAGAGCCAAATTGGAAGAAACGTTGAAGATAGCCAGAACTCGGAAACCATATTTACACGAGTCAAGACATAAGCACGCCATGAGAAGACCCAGAGGTCAAGGAGGACGGTTCTTAACAGCGGCCGAAATAGCTGAAAAGGAAAGACTCGATAGAATGAAAGAATTGGAAGAAAAACACCATTCGGATAATCCTTCCGGGCCTAATAACGAAGACAATGATAATGAGAATACGGTGAAACTGGAGACGGTGGATGGCTTTATTAACGAGAATAACGAGAGTTGAAGATATGGATATTCTGTATCGAGTTAAATTAGAATGAAATAACCTGATTATTTCAGTGTACACTACTCTATGTACTTTTATATACTTATTTCTAGTGGAATATAACACATGGGACCTACTAAACAAGCGGTTTCAATGCATTCTGACTGTCGGGTGGTAACTGCGCCAACAACGACATGTCTATGGTTCGAAGGTTGTTGGACACAACCAATTTTATTTGGCCGGAATCGCTATTTTTGATATCTGAAACCGGATCAAATGCGTCTGGTTGGATCGTCACCAATTTCGAATAACTGGATCCGAAAGACCCTGTTTCTAAATCTAGTTCTGATAATGGTACATTTTGCATTTGTGCTGGGTCATTATTGACCAATGAACTGTCTTTGGTGAGGGATTCGAGGTTTGCAACGGTTTTCCCTAAAGCTTCTAAGATAAGGAGTTTCAACGCAGAGGCAATTTCGGTATTGGTCACCAACTCAGATAATCCAATGGTGATGATTTTTTTGTCTCTTAAGTTCTGAAATGTCAATAAGTTGGGCAAGATCAAGTTGCTTAGGATCTGTTCGAACACGCCTGGTTGAGGGAGATTGAGAAGTGAGATGATGAAACTAGAACTCAAGTTGGTATGTTGTAATGATTTGTTCAAGGGAATGGAACAGATGGAAAACACGAAAATGATAAATCTTTTAAGGAACTTATCAGTTCTGGAATTTTTCAATCTTGTCAATAATAGAATCGCCACACTCTTCAAATATTTCTCTAAGGCATTGATAGGAATGGTCATTAGAATATTGTCCAATAATTCGAACCCATGGATTTCGTTAACCTTAGAAGCGATTAATTTCTGGAAGATCCCTAACAAAGGAGTCATAGACTCGTCACTGCTACTGAACACACTGTGATCGTATTTGAGAATGGCAATCAATAATCTGGTGATACCAGGGATATTCCCCTTGAATTGCCATAGAGCAGGAGACATTAATGGCTTCATCATCCCTTTGTACTCTTCAGGCAATGGGCCTTGTTTAGGAAGCTTTTCCAACAAGAATGCCAAAATTTGGAAACTATAGGGAACGAATTCTTGAACATCGTCGTTCAATATAGCCACCAAGTTAGGTAAGATAACTCCGATCAAATGTTTGATGGAAGACTCATCAGTGTATTTGATCAATAACCCTAAACTTTCAAACGTGTAATGAGAGAACCGAGGATTAGCAGGGTTCTTAGAAATGATTTTCAAGATTGAAATCAATTGATTGATGATGATGATTCTGAAATCTTGACTCAATGAGTCTTCGGCCGTGTTAAGGATTCTCATGATAGTTTTGATCAAGAATTCATTTTCCGACAACTTTTCAGGGGGCTTATCAACATTCAAATTGATTAATCTGAATAAATTCGTTAACAAATCGTTGACAGAAGATTGGATATCGAATTTGTTGAAGATCGGCTTGTGGTCCATATCATTGAAGCTAGTCATCGACAACAATTTTTCAATAGTAATGGCCGAATAGGTGAATATGACAGGGTTTTCAGAGTTCAAGTGATTGATCAATAATGGGAAAACCGACAATAATTGATCTTTGGTTAATTGATTTCTGAAGATCAAAATATACTTGATGGAGTCGGTAATCAAGATTGGATGGCTATTGGCATCATTGTTCATTAAATCATTGGCAATATTGGTAGTAAAGAACTGAACCACATCTACTAAAACATTTGTAGATGTGACCCCAATGTTGGTGACAGACCCTTTAGCTGCCAAAGAAGTGAATAAATAAATAGCAATGTCCTTATTTTGCCAGTTGGAAGCGTTGCCTAAAAAGTTATCCACATACTTCATCACCATCCCCGTCAAAAGTTCATTATTAACTTCTTTTAATTCTCTCAAAAAGTCTGTAGCTGACTTTCTTCTGGAATCGAATTCCGACCCTTCCAAGTCGAGTCTGACGTAGTTGATAGGCTCGTCCTCGAAGATCTCGAGATCCACATCTCTTAAATAAATGTTAGGCAAAATGATCTTATCCAAGATCTCATTCAAACTGGTCTCATTATTGAAAATACTTTGGAAACTGGATAATTTACAAATCGAAGTTAAAAACTGTAAGCATTTCACAATCAACAAGTCGAATTTTTGCTGCTTGGTGATATAATTGGTAATCAACTCCCAAATCGTCTTAATGAAATTCTCTATCAATGGCTCAAATACCTCGGTGTACCTGGTGATGTATAAATTAATCAACTCGATAATCGAGGTTTTGATCTTGATCAAGATATCCACTTCTTCGTCATTAGAGTCATCGGTGATTAATTTGGTATCGAAAGTAAGATACTTGTGAATAATCTTCATTCCCACCATCATGTTGTCTTCGAAAAACTCGGGGATATCCTGGCAATTCAAATCGTAATAAATCTGAATCAATAGTAATAAATTCTCAAGGTAAATCGATAAATTGACCGTATCGTTATTTGCTAAAGCTGAATCGATAAGTTCATCAATCTTGGTCATCAAGGTCAAAAACGGTTCGGCAAACTTATCCAACACCATTTTGATCTCCAAAAACAACTCATCGGACCTGAAGAGCGGTCTCCATTTCTTGAAAATCGAATGACTAACCAATAATATGGATTTATTCGTCTTGAAATCGTCCATGGAAAATTTACTGATCAAATCATCAATTAAATTGCCCCAGTTATGAGGGAAATCCAGCTCAGCAATCAAGGAAATACATTCACCTATCTGGACTTGAAGATTGCCGGGTAAAGTGATCATGACATTCAATATTTGTTGTTTGATATACTGGACGTCATCAGCGGGCAAAAGGTAATCCCCGTTCTCATTGACCCATTTTCTTCTAATCAAATTCTTCAAAAACAACACTGCCGCCAACCGGATGGAATTGCCCACCTCAGACGCTGAAATAATCTGAACAAGATTGACGGAAAACCCTTGCTGCGATTCAATTGATTTCAACAGCTGTTCTGCTTGTTTGGCATACTGAGGCAACAACGATTGCTCCAAGCAAGTTCCGATGGATTCCACAGTATTACTCACCATAGTGTTAGCAGGGTAAAGGTGTTTATCACTGGATGAAGCAACAAATCAGTCGTAACAACAAAGTTTTTCAGTTGATACCGCGCGAAATCTAGCGATGTCTGAAATATCATCGGAGCGATAGGACTGAATATAGTCACTATGGACCACTACAGGCATTATAAAACAACTCTATTAAAGCTACAAAAAGCTCTCATGGACAACAGGTCCACAAAAACCATGAACAAATGTCACAATAACAATCTAATGAATCTACTTACTGGTAGGCAATTGTTGAGCATTTTCTTTAGCCTGCTTTTGTTTAGCAGCAGTGTAAACCAACCCAGCAATGAAACCAAGGAAAATGGAAGACACAGACCAGAAGTTGACCACAGCATCGAAGAAGATCAATCCTGATAAGGCAATGGGTAATTTGTTCAAAGCACCAACCATGGAATAAGTGGTGGAAGAAGTAACTCTAACACACCAAGCAGAACAGTAAGAAATCCCCACGGTAGAAATACCTGAGAAGATCATGATCATAATAGTAGAAGTTCTGCTTTCAGCAGGGAAATTGACTTCCAAGTTTTCAGCAGACCAATCTTCAAAGATAAATGAAGACACCAACAAGATAGGAATAGATAATAAGTTATTGTAGTACATAGTATCGAAGTCCTTAAAGTTGGTCAATTTAATTCTCTTTCTCATGATTAACACAAAAGAAGCAGAAGAAAAGCAGTTGGTCAACATCCAAGCGTAACCCAAGTATAATTGCCAAGGATCATTAGTCTTAGCCCCTTGAGAGTCACCATAATAAGCAACAACCGAAGACAAAACCATCAATAAGAAAGATCCCAAGGCCATGGAGGTAACTTTACCACCGAACCATATCACTTCCCCGTAGGCAATCAAGATAATCCCCAAGTTTTTGAAAATGGTATAAACAGGAATACTTAAATATTGCAAAGCTTTAGAACCAGTATAAATCATCATCACCAACAAAATCACAATAGGAGACCATTTTTTAGCTTCGTCAGCGTTGAACTGTCTATAAGTAATGATATTAAAAGCTTTCAAAGTGGAAATGGCCACGATACAAACAGTGGATTGGATAGCCAAAAGGAAGAAATTCAAGTTGAAAGAATAAGCCAACACGTATTTATTGGTGATGGTCATTAAAATCGACGCAGCACAATACGATAAGATGGAGATGGGAGCCGAGTTAGTAATCGACCCCGAAGTCAACAGGGCATAAGAACTCATGATGTGGACAAGGAAGTTGAGTAGAAGATATGGATCTGAAATATATTGAAAACATGTCAACGCCCAAAAAACAACTGATTGCATCGGCACGACCGCTGAGACGCGAAAAAGTTTGTTACAATGTTACTGTATAGAGAGAGGACATATCAACAGAACATTATTGGCTGATGGGACATAGGGTTTTGATAGGGATTTAGTTGGTTTAGAAGAGAGAAAAACGTGGTTTGGTGCTTATTGAAGGCATAGGATTGGACTGGTGAAATTTATTTTTCAATATCATTAGTTTTGGTCGAGATATCAGAGGACATGTAATACGGTGCCTTAGTCAGTGCCCCTATGAGGCGCTTTTGTGTAGGCGATGTGGCATGGTGCCTGAACGGTTCTATTGTTAGGGCAGCCCTGACCAATTGTGAGGTGGGCGGCGGTTGGCAGACGGTGCTAGGGCTGAAGTTCGCCTCTAATTGTGGTCTCTTATATTGCTATGCTTACATGTCTATAACTAAATGATTAAGGAGTATAGTCGCCTCGGTTATAGATACTGATATCCACATCGGCTTTAACGTCCAACATATCGCTGGAGTCTATACATTGGTCTACGCTGAACCCTTTTCCTTGTTGGTCTTTCAACCGTTGATTTTGGGCTCTGATTTTTTCGAGTTCTTGAAGATAATCGTCTTCTACACCGGTGATATAATTTCCGGTGAAGACTCCGACTTCGAATTCTTTAATGGAATCGGAGGTGCAACATTCAACCAAGTCATTTAAGTCTTGATAAATCACTTTATCGGCCCCTATTACTTCACTGATCTCTTGTTCGGTTCTATTAAATCCAACCAATGCCTTGGTGTCGGCCAAATCAATCCCGTAAATATGATTAAACCTTATAGGAGGAGCGCATGAGGCAAAGTATACTTTATTAGCTCCGGCTTCTCTGGCCATTTGAACGATTTCTTTGGAGGTGGTTCCTCTGACGATAGAATCATCTACCAACAACACATTACGACCTTTGAATTCCAGTTCCATCGCGTTCAACTTCTTCCGAACTGATGATCTTCTTTCTTGTTGATCAGGCATGATAAATGTTCTTCCTATATACCGGTTTTTCACAAACCCTTCTCTGAATGGTAAGTCTAAAGTAACAGCACATTGTAAAGCAGAGGTTCTGGAGGTATCCGGAACCGGTATCACCACGTCTATACCTTTAAGAAGATCTTTAGCAAGAAAACTGGAGATTTTGGCTGCCAACTTGTTCCCCATCTCGATTCTTGATCTATACACGGAGATCCCATCCAAGATAGAATCAGGTCTGGCAAAGTACACATACTCAAAGATATCTGGTGCGAATAACTTTGGTTCCACTAATTGTCTAAATTCTGGTTGTTTTAAAGGATCCTTTTGGATAATCACTGCTTCACCAGGTTTGACATCTCTGAAATTATCGAATCCGTGAGCTTTCAATACCACAGATTCACTGGCCAACATATAATCTTTTAACCCCGAGGTCTTATTAATCCGTTCTCCGTATAATAATGGCCGGATCCCATTAGGATCTCTGAACCCAATTATCCCATACCCTGCTAACATAGCTACACACGCGTAAGCCCCTCTGATAGTTTCCATGGTTCCCGTAAGAGCCAGGAACAAATCTTGGTTATTGACTCTGGATTTGTTGAATTTCTCCAACTCACTAGCAAATATATTGATCAATAACTCTGAATCTGAATCCGTATTGATATGACGATGAACAGTTTCATCCAAATATTTTTTCAATTCAATCGAGTTGACTAAATTTCCATTATGACTCAAGGAAATCCCATAAGGCGAATTGACATAGAATGGTTGGGCTTCGCTACCGGCACTAGATCCAGCAGTAGGATATCTTAAATGAGAAATACCCATGCTTCCAACTAAGTTATTCATTCTCTGTTGATTAAATACATCTCTTGCCATTCCGTTTCCTTTACATTGGTAAAATCTTCCTTTGGACCCACAAGTCACAATCCCTGCTGCATCTTGTCCACGATGTTGTAAGAACATGGCTCCTTCGAACATCTCTGGGGCCACATTGGCATTCTGATCACTAAGAACGATACCTAATATTCCACACATCGCTATATAAATCTCAGTAAACGTGGGGGTTTGGCGAAATCAAAAAAAGACAATACCGTATAGAACTACTCTTAGAAAGCGTCTGACTCTTAATATCGCTATGATCACTAACAAAATTCGGGTCTATATCGCCTAGAAGATGCCTTCGTGCTGATTTCGTAAAAAATTTTCGTTAATAAATCTCACCAGAACGAGTCATTTTTTCTCCAGCTTATCTGAGAAGCATCGCGAACTGATAGCGATGGTGATGATGAGATATACGACAGACTTACATTCAATATACACATGTCTAAAAAGATATAAATATACTTGTGGCCGGCGTATAAATCAAAAAGAAAAAAAGCCAAAAAAAAAAGCCAAAAATGAAAAAAAAATTGGGAAAAATGAACCCAAAAAAACCAAACGGCTGTTATCTAATAACAAATGAAAATCTATAACATTGATAACTCCACCACGTAATTAGAATTTAAACGATAAAAAAAACGAAAAGCATCACCACGCGCATGGTGGCTCAAAAACAATCAAAACAATCAAACAATCTTACAAAAAACATGAGAACATTAAAACTCCAAAACAGCAGAAAACGAAACCAAACCAGCAAAAACCTTTATGAATCATCAATAGCAAAAAATACAATCATAATCATTATAAAGAACATGGAAAGGTTTAGGTGGCTTTAGTCAACTTACTGTTGTTGCTGCTGTTGAGGAGGAGGGGGTTGTTGGTATTGACCGTTGAATGGTGGATACCCGTTGAACTGAGGAGGGACTCCTTGTGGATAACCTTGAGGCACTCCTTGTGGGTATCCTTGAGGAGGGATTCCTTGAGGGAAACCTTGAGGAGGAATATTCTGAGGGTAACCTTGAGGAGGACCATTATGAGGGAAACCTTGAGGAGGCATTCCTTGTGGATATCCTTGAGGAGGGTAATTCTGAGGAGGAATCCCATTGACGGCCGACATTGGAGTAGTAGGAGTTGCAACTGCTGGAGAAGCTTGGGATTGTGGATTTGACAGTGGTGTTGGTTGAGTTGGTTGACCAGAGTAATTTCCATTACTTTTTTCATTACCTCTTGGTAATTCTCCAGTAGAGAAAGGTTTTGGTACTGCCGACTCATTTTCGGCCACATATAAAGATTTATCAATAACAGCAGGTATTGGGCTGATTTCAGTTCCTAATTCTTGTTCGATTTTGTACAAGTTGTAACGATCATTCCAACTTAACAAGTTGACTGCCAAACCCAAATGACCAAATCTTCCAGATCTACCGATTCTGTGTAAATACGTTTCGGCAGTCTTAGGAAAGTCAAAGTTAATGACCACGTTAACGGCTTGAATATCAATACCTCTGGTCAATAAATCGGAACATACTAAATTTCTGACTTTCCCCATTCTAAATTCGTGAAACACTTTGTTTCTTTCGTGTTGAGGCATTCTGGCATGGGAATAGTAACAGGAGTAACCTAATTCAGTGATCTTCTTGGCTAATAATTCAACTCTATTGGTAGAGTTACAGAAAATGATCGATTGATTTATTTGTAATTTGCTGAACAAAGTATTCAAACAATGCAATTTTTGCTTTTCATCCACAAATGCATAAAATTGGGAGATCCCCTTCAAAGTCAATTCGTCCATTAAATTGATTTCATACGGCTTGGTCAAATGGTCGTCCATAAAAGCTTTGACGGCCATGGGGAAAGTGGCACTGAATAATAATGATTGTCTTTTAGCAGGGAAAAATTGTAATACTTGTTCAATAGTTTTTTTGAATTCTCTGGACAACATTTTATCTGCTTCATCCATAACAAACAAAGGACACTCCGACAAGTCAGCCAATTTTCTCGATGCTAAATCCAACACTCTACCAGGAGTCCCCACTAATACATGAACAGGATCATTTAATCTCATAATATCATCTCTTAAAGAAGTACCCCCAGTAGTAACCATACACTGGACCCCCAAATGTTTTCCCAAGGTTCTAACCACTTGAGAAGTTTGTAAAGCTAATTCTCTAGTTGGGACTAATATTAACGCTTGGATCTTATTTAATTTAGGCTTGATCTGTTGTAAGGTGGGTATGATGAAAGAAGCAGTTTTCCCAGTTCCATTCTTAGCTCTGGCCAATATATCTCTTCCAGCTAGAGCCATAGGAATGGACTCTTCTTGCACAGGTGAAGGTTTTTCAAACCCTGCTTCGAAAATCCCCATTAATAATTCTCTCTTCAAACCAAAATCTTCAAAGCTTTTTCCTTTAGTATTCAACACATCATCAGTTTGAGGTCTAGTATCCTTCACAGGGATACTCAACGCTCCTTTCCAGTCTGCTTCCGACATTTATTAGTGCTTATACTATGGATGTTATAATTTTTGCAATACTTTTTCTCCGAGGCTCGCCCAGCTAATACTATGCGAACAGGTGGAAACTAATAAGTAACAGGCGCCAGTAAAACACGGAATATAGCTGATGCTTCGAGTTGAGATGCGACTATGTTGGTGGGCGCTCGTGGTTTAGTAGAACGAGACGTTTAGTGATACACCAGGATAGGTAAAACACAACCTTTGAAAAGCTTTATAATTGAGTGATGTGTAGCTTGGAATATATTGGACGCTTTTTTCAACGAGAAAGGGAAATGCGAATGGTAAGGGCACGAACAATTACCCGGAAGAAATATGGGTGTCGTGAAATGTCGCGGGTTGCGGGTGCGGGCCATCGCGACTTTTGTATTGATTTTATCAAACAGCGGCTATTATTGGAGTGGAAAGTACAGGAAAACACAGTATTATCAAGCGAATAAGGTGGTTAATATGAAATTGCCACAGGAGACTATCAACCGGCTTCAACTGGATGCCGAGAGTATCCGAAATATTTGTATTCTTGCCCACGTTGACCATGGGAAGACATCACTCAGTGATTCCTTACTAGCTACCAATGGAATAATATCCCAGAGAATGGCAGGAAAAACTCGGTTTCTTGATTCCAGAGAAGATGAACAGTTAAGAGGAATCACCATGGAAGCATCGGCTATTTCCTTATACTTTAAAACCATGAAACGTGACCAGGAAGGGGCTGAACCTCAGATTAAAGAACATCTTATTAATTTGATTGATTCTCCAGGACATATTGATTTTTCTTCAGAGGTGTCGACGGCGTCCAGATTATGTGACGGGGCGATTGTTTTGGTGGATGTGGTGGAGGGGGTATGTTCACAGACAGTGAATGTGTTGAGGCAATGCTGGGTAGATAAATTGAAGCCGATTTTGGTGCTTAATAAGCTTGATCGGTTGATTCTTGAATGGCAGCTAACTCCGGTGGAGGCATATCATCATTTATCTCGTTTAATTGAGCAAGTGAATTCGGTTCTTGGATCGCTTTATTCCGGTGATAGAATGGAAGATGATATGATCTGGAGAGAGAAAGGAGAAATTGGAGAATATGTGGAAAAAGACGATTCTGACATTTATTTCTCCCCAGAGAAGAATAACGTGATATTTGCTTCAGCTGTAGACGGATGGGCCTTTTCTATTAATACATTTGCTCGGTTTATGCTGGTAAAGCTTGGGTTTTCTCAATCGGTGTTGTCTAAGACCTTATGGGGAGACTTCTATCTTGATATGAAGAACAAGAAGATTCTTCCAGGGAAGAAGGTTAAAGAGAATCTGCCGTTAAAGTTGATGTTTGTAGGGCTTGTTTTGGAGCAGATTTGGGCTGTTTATAAGAATTGTGTTGTTGAAAGAGATGAAGAAAAGTTGGAGAAAATCATCGACAGATTAGGAGCTAAGGTTGGCCCTAGAGATTTAAGATCTAAAGATCATAAAGGATTATTGAATATTATTATGTCACAATGGATTCCTGTAAGTCACGCTGTGTTGGGAATGGTGATTGATTACTTGCCTAGTCCAGTTCAAATCCAACAAGAGAAGATGACAAAGCTCTTGGAAGAATGTATATATAATGTGTTCCCTCAAGACACCGAAATGGAATTAATTGATCCAATTTTTGAACAGTCGATTAAGGGCTGTAAGGCTGACAACCCTGACACCAATACGTTAGCATATGTGTCGAAGATGATCTCGGTTCCTAATGCCGAACTTCCTAAAGATATTGTGACTCCCAGCTTAAGTGCTGAACAAATTAAAGAGCGGAGCAGAATAGCACGTGAGTTGGCCAAACAAGCTTCGGAAGCAGCAGCAGCCGCAAAGGAAGCAGCACAAGCAGAAGAAGAAGAGTTTGGACTTCCTTTGGCAGTGAAAGATCCTTTCGAATGGGAATATGAAGACGAATATTTTGGTCAAGATGAAGAAGAAGTGGAAGAAACCCTTATTGCATTCACCAGAGTATTCTCAGGATCGTTGTCCAGAGGTCAAAGAGTCACAATCATTGGCCCTAAATACGATCCTTCGCTTCCAAAAGACAGTTTATCCAATAAATCTCAAATCTATGAGGACATTATTATTCAAGATTTATTCTTGATTATGGGACGAGACTTGACCAGAATGGAAACAGTCCCAGCTGGTAACATTGTAGGGGTTGTAGGGTTAGATAATATGGTGTTGAAGAATGCCACTATAATATCGACTCATCAAGAAAACGATATCCACCCATATATAAATCTTGCTTCCACTTCAGTGTTGATTCACAATAAACCTATTATGAAGATTGCCGTGGAACCCACAAACTTGTTGCACTTAGGAAAACTTGAAAAGGGGCTTGAACTACTCTCCAAAGCTGATCCGGTGTTTGAATGGTACGTTGATGATGATTCAGGGGAACTTATTATGTGCGTAGCAGGAGAATTGCATTTGGAAAGATGTATTAAAGATTTGGCCGATAGGTTTGCTAAAGGATGTGAAGTGACTATTAAAGAGCCAGTGATTCCGTTTAGAGAAGGGTTGGATCCAGAAGGGTCTTCGGCCTTTATATCTGATATAGAATTGAGTCATGAAGTTGAAGGAATTCATTTGGATTTGAAGGTGTTTCCGCTTCCTGGTCCGGTTGTGAAATTCCTTATAGATTCGGAGATTGATATTATGGCCATAAGAGACTCCAAATTCAGAAATAAGGATAAGAATGTTGATGACAGTCACTTGGTTTCCCAGTTCATCGAAAGGTTTACCAACGTACTTGAAGAAGAAGGTAGCGAATTGATCCAGAAATTAGGGTTTGAAGATGTACAGGAATTGATAAGTAATATAGTTGCCTTTGGTCCCAAGAGAATAGGACCTAATATGCTCATTGAAAGCAAAAAGAACGGGAACAAATTCAAACATATATTGGGCTCAAGAAGTCCTGAAAATCCTATTGAATTTGAGCCCCATATAGTTAACGGGTTTCAATTGGCAATGAATGAAGGTCCATTGGCATCTGAACCGCTTCAAGGTGTTGTGACTCTTATCACCAGAGGAGAAGAATTGCCAAAACCTGAACAGGACGAAGACAATCTTCTTTTGGGTCAGCAGGGAAGAGTTATTACTGCCACACGAGACCTAATCCACCATGAGTTTGAAAGAGCAGGGGCCCGCTTATTATTGGCCATGTACACCTGTGAAATCCAAGCAGCTACTGAAGCTTTAGGAAAGGTTTATGCTGTTGTCCAGAAAAGAGGAGGGTCTATTGTATCTGAAGATATGAAGGAAGGAACACCATTCTTCACTGTTGTGGCAAGAGTTCCTGTTATTGAAGCATATGGGTTTTCAGAGGAGATTCGGATGAGGACTTCTGGAGCTGCTTCTCCACAATTAGTGTTCGATGGATTTGATTTGTTGGACATAGATCCATTCTGGGTTCCTCATACTGAAGAAGAGTTGGAGGAGTTAGGAGAATTTGCAGAGAGAGAGAACACGGCTCGGAGATATATGAATAATATTCGGAGACGGAAGGGGTTATTTGTAGACGAGAAGGTTGTACAGAATGCAGAGAAGCAACGGAACATGAAGAAGGATTAGAGGCATTAGAAATAGTACTAGTGAATTCATGTACAGCTGTATGATTGATATACTAGTCAGTAGATACATATACTAATGATATCATGGATTCATATATAAATAATATATCATAGATTCCCAATACCTATAGTATATCGCAGTTTTATGGATTTAGATGATATCTCGTATAATCACACAAATGAATATCATCGAGTAATGTAACATATAGTATATGGTAGTCTCATACAAATGATCTATGGCAGTCTCATACAAACAATCTATCGTAGTCTCATACAAATAATAGACTCATATACATATTTCATAGATTCATATACAAATATTAAATCCTCAATTCATATACAAATAATATAGACTTATATACAAATGATATTTATATACAAATGATATTGGAGACTCATGATACAAATGATACCACAGATCAATAGACAAATAATATCATAGTGTCATACATATAAATGATATATCGTATATCGTGGTATAAAATTTTCAGCGCGATAGATTCTTCTTTTAAACCACATTATACATCATGCCAGAACCATCGGGGATGCCCAGTACTCCCGAAGAGTATCAAAAGTTCTTCAGTGCTGTCTATGGGAATATTCAAGAATGGCAACGAGAAATGCAAGGAATTAGACTGAATGTGGATCCAGCTACGGGGCGGTTGAGGAATTCGATATCTCAGGAGTCGGAACAGAATATCATGAAGCTTTTAGATAGGTTCACGTCTCCTAATCCGGATTTTTTGCCTATGCCTAATGGGGGAAGACAGGAGATGAAGTCAGGAACACCAACATCTTCTAGGACTGGAGGTAGCAGTGGTGCTGATAATGGTGGTGCTGATAGTGGTGCTGATAATGGTGTTACTGAAACTAGTTCTTCTAGTACTGAAATACCTAAACCTACCAGCTCTAAACCTACCGACCCCAAAAACCCAGAAACCATCGATACGCATTCCAAAAAACCTAAACAAAAGTCTACAAATGGAATAAGGAGACGTTTCTTTGAAGCCATCTCATTATCGGAGAATGAAAAAGCAAAGACGAAACTGAAAGAAGACAAAAGCAGACACACTATGGAGAAGCCCGAGTCCCGACAAATTGCAGAAGTAAACGAAGGGTTTTCTTTATATGGAACTAAAGATGAAGAAGGTCTCAATACCTATGATGGTGGAGATTACGATGAAGATGAAGACATGCAAGATGATTATGATTTAGATGAGGTCAATGAAGATATAGTCGACGGACATACTGAGCATCATATAGAACTTGAACTTCAACCGGAATGTGATGTCCATGGAGCTGATCCTTGTGATTGTCCTATTTATGAAGGAGACGACCATGAAGAAGAATCCTATGATTTCACTTTTGAGTATAACGAAGAAGGCAAGCTTGTGCCTACTTTTGACCCTACCAAAGCATATATGGGAAAAGACGGTGAAAAAAGTGATAAAATCACCGAGCTTTCTAACCTGAAAAAGTCCAAAAAGAAAAAGAAAAAAGTCAAAAATGGATCTGTAAGTTCTGGAGCCAATGCAAGCCCTGGATCTTCTACATCACCTAATCCCAACAAGTCCAAAGTCGATCCGGATTCAAATGATAATTGTTTGTTCTGTGACTACGAAGCTATATTTGGCCACCCACCTCGACAATTACTGAAACTCTATAACAAACAGATGAAAGAAGCTGATACCCGAAAAGCAGAGGTGAGACGTAAACTACAAAAAGCCAAACAAAATGCAATCAAAGCCAAGCAAAACGTCATAAATAAGCAAGAGGACCACACGCAGCATGAACCTCAAGCTCCTTAAACAGATTATAACTAGCCAAATGTGTATAGCTTTAATTACATGTACCCCATATATCCTCCCGCCGCATTTGATGCAGCTTGCTGATGCACGCTGCACTATTTGTATATGCACGCCGCACATTTTGGCTGCGACAGACATTCATGCACCAAGCAACCATGATTATCCAACAACGAGCTTATTCAGGGGAAGCGAGAGTAAAATAATCTGAAATAGAGTCAATTGTCGACACAGAATCGAGCTGGAGTCATATATAGTCTTGAATTCTTATAGGTATCACCAGAATCGTACTAGTAGCCACAAGAGCCAATATGCCTAGAAGCTCTGCTAATACACCAATTCCTACTACCAAATTCTCCGGAGGGTATGTGTGGGTCAATGACTGGTACTTACCAGATAGTTTTGATAACTTAGGAGATAGCAAATTGAAAGGATGGCACAAAGTGTCCATTAATAAAGAAAATGATCCCAGAGTCGTTATGAGCTCCAGAGATATAGTGGACTTGAAGACCATGAAATACTATGAAGAAGTTCCCGTTCTCAGCCATTCAGAGCCTGCTCCAGTAGAAGTTATTGCACAAGAGGAGTCCAAGCCTTCAGTTCCGGAACCAGGTACCGAAACTCCACAAGAAAAAGAACAAAACTCCGACTTAAGCAATGCTTTAAAAGTAGATGTTAAAGACGACCAGATCAGCTCGTTATCAGGAATAGCTTGAGCCTTTAACACGTTTGTACCGGTTTTTAGTTGTTTATTTGCTTATATACATTATGGTTGTTTTTTGATGGTGATAAACGCAATGTTATCTCTTGCACTCAGCATCGCTTCGTTTAGAGCAGTGGTCTTCTCCTGATCCCACATTTGCTCGGGTGATAAAGCGTTCACATCTTCACCTCTTTGCTTCATGTGCTCAAAGTTGGTTCGAATGCGCTTCAAGTCGAATTGGTCGCCAATATCAGCGCCGTAGATTCCCGATACAATTAGCAAGGAGTTGTGGGGTAATTTGGAATATATGCTTTCCAATCGGCTATCAAGCTTTGTATGGCAATCTTCAAGGTTTTCTTTCACTTTACACGGACTTTTCCAATGTCGGCTGGCTTCTAGTTCTCGTAAGTTTATAATGGCAATTTGTGTATCATCGATTTCTTTGGAGAATATATCCACCACTTCATCATCATTGCAAACGTCAAAAGATTTCACAAGGTCTTGTTGAGCTGTAAGGTATCCATATTCAAGAATTAGTGATTTGATAGGATCTTTACCAAGCCTGGATCTACTGGTGTTAAGCTTCTCAAACAACGACACCCTATCAGTGTTGACACCAAAACACTCTCCTTCACTTATCTTCAATTTGACCAAATCCAAACACGCTATGGCATCTTCGACTGAAGAATGGCCCTTTCCAGAAGCTTCTCCCTCTTGAATGTCTCTTCCAAGAAACTTTTTAGTTAGCCATTTCAATCCTGGCCTATAAGGAGGGCCCCTCAGGTGCTCGTAGCACACAGCAGTATCGACAATATGGGGATGTCTGATTTTTAAAATGTTCATATCAGATTCAAGAGAATGTCCCACGAGAATATCATCACGCGACACAATTTCAAGAAACCGGTTCTGAACATCCTTCAAATTGGTTTCAACTCCTCGTAAAAGTTCTTCGGTGATTCCGGAATATGTGGTAAGATAATCCACAATGGGCTCTGCCGGTTTCACATAAGTGTCATAGACTACTTCTCCTTGAAAGTTGACTATGGAAATTCTTGTCAAGTCCTTTCCCGATTCTGTTCGAGAAAATTCACAGTCCACAGAAAATATATGAGATCCGTCATGATCATGGGGTTTGGTTTCCACCCAGCCATCGGGGATTTCTGATTCTACTACACTACTAGGAATAGGATAGTTTCTATGCTTCATAGTAGTTGAGGAGATCAATAAATCCTTGATGGTTATTTTCTTCTGCAGCAGTTGTTGAAGGAGAACTTTTTTCTCATTTTTGCTTCTTCGGACGTTGAGAATAGCGTTCATGGGAGGAAAGAGATTCTTGTTATCACCGGGTCCTTTGGTTAGCAAAGCATTGCCGAATTTACTGGTGATGAAAGGAAACTTCTGAAGGGCCTCTTGTTTAAAAGTTGCCAAGGTTGAACCCTCTTCCACAAATTGGTCTCGAGTTAGCCCTCCAACAAAGCAGATGACTACTTTATCGACATTTTCGGACCCCATTATTTCGAAATTGAACCCTTTTTCTTTAGGAAGGTCTGCAAATACTTTTGATATTACTCCCCGGAATGCAACTATGCTGACAGCGTCTGCGTCAGGGGCAATGTTGACACCAATAGCCGGGTCCAGATCAAATCTTTTGGCTTTTCTTTTGTGGATCTTGGTAGGTTTCGTGATGGCCGATTTATTAGAAGATCGTCTTCTTCTTTTACCATTAAGCGTATTATCGTCAGCTAGGGCAGCTTGCTCTTCTGATTTCTTCTGCTGGGCTTCGAATTCTTCTTCCAAGGATTCGAAAGAAACAGCAGAGTCTCTTCTTTCCGAGCTTTGTTCTTTCAAGGATTCTATGACCAGGGAACGGGCATCTGATCCAGAGATGGAGAGCCGTGATGTATTGTGAGATAGTGGACACTCATCATTTTCTGTCATTTTTTCACCTGTTTAACTGCAAACGCTGGTAGGTTGACAGGTTGACAGTGTGGTTCAGGAACTTATATTTATGGAGACTGACAGATTGAAGGGAGAAGACTGGAGCTGTGATGGAATCGGTGTGGTAAAAATTTAAGATTTCACATCTCGCAGTGGTGCGTCTTGCATGGTGCGTCTTGCAGGCTTGTGCATCTCGCAGACTTGTGCATGGTGCAGGTTTTTGATGTGGGAGATCGGAGTTGATTGCATTTAGGCATGATAAGCGATAATACAATTGATTAGTATGAAGTGAGTGATACGAATTGTGTTATATGTATTCTATGATTGTATATGATTGTGTATGATTGCATTGTATAATTGATATCATTTCATTTTCTCGATGATAGACTCGTATGTAACCAGCTCCAATTGATCCCTCTTATTCCCTTGTACTTCATGGTTCTTCTGGATCAGCTTGATTACTTGACCAATCTCACATCCAGAACCTATATAATTCACATACAAAGTCATGAATTTTTGTAAATCACTCTCCTCTGAAAATAACAAATAGTGAGAATAGTCCTTATCATAGTAGATCGAGTTCGCTAACAAACATATTCGATTCCATGAATCCCATCCTCTAGGAATACTTAAGGTAATTTCCCCTTTAGATTCTTTAGACGTGAACATTTGTAATGATTCCAGGGCATTTAAGCTTTCTATGGCTCTAGATACCATTACTGGTAATGCTAATGATTCATATAATTCATTTATGCTTATCATTGAACCCCCATGTAACAATGCTATAAATCGTAAAAGTTGCTGGACCATTACACTTTCCACAGAACTGGGGTCCGATTCAAACTTGTCTGAGTCTAGTGCTATAACGATTGGAGCTGTAAGCGGATAACTCCCCTGACCAGGTTCAGGACTCTGGGAAGACTCGTGAAATTGTAATTTTTGCAAATATTGGTCTTTCACCACTTCTTTTTTATCGGTGTTTTCGAATTGGAAAAAAAACCGAAGAATAGGGAGAAATGAGTCTATAGACGTATAAACCGGAACTAAAATCAATTCCGGCGACTCATTGATGATATTGGTCACGGCTTGCTCGTATAGATGCAAACCATTGACTCTATATATAGCGAGATTATTAGTATGACCAAAGTGGATCTCCAGCTTTATTCCTGGATCATTGGAGATTATTACCACTGTTATTCGTGTAGGTTCACCAATAGGCTCGAAAACACTCATGGAACAGACTCAATTAATGTTTGTAATAGATCACTCATACAATCTTTTCATGCAATTATCCTACACTTCTCTTCCTGCTTCGCTTATTCAATTCTTCTTTCACGTACTTGGCTATTCTTACCTCTTACTTATCTTACGTCTCACGTCAGTACGTACTTCTTACTTCAATACCTCACTAATTTCACTACAATACTTAGATATCTTCAATACTCAATACTAAATTCATTTCTTGATTCTCCGGCGCGAAAGCAAATAAATCAATCTCATTTCTACAAAGCGTATACACCAAGTATGGGGAAGAAGAACGGGAGAGCCAAGCAGGAAGATCAGATTATAGACCAGTATGTCCAAGGTGATGATGGTGGCGGCGAATCGATCCCTAATGATCAGATGATTGATGATATATTTGATGCCAAATCCACTTTGCATGCTGATGATGCGATAGATTACGAAGATATTGACGAGCTAGCCGACGATGACTTACCACTATCACCACCGCCAGCACAGTTGAGCGGAGAAGGAAGCAATGACGAAGATGAACTCCAGCAACAAGCCAACCAGGAATTCGAAGATATGTTTGGTGGAAATGAGCAGGATAATGGTGCTATGGATGACAATCTTGAAGGACTTGATATTGATATTGACCAGGACCTTGAAGGAGAAGACCAGAATAATCGATTATTGGCAGGAGGACTCGATAACGACCATTTATTGCATGATGATGGACTAGATGGCATTAATATGGGGGACATGTATGAAGATGAAAATGATCACGAAGATCAAGATAATGACCAAGGTAAACAACAAATGAAACGAATGCTTGAAGACCAGGAAGCACAAGCCGAAAGAGCCATGAAGAAACGGAAACTTGAAGCGATTGTGCAACGGCTAGAAGAAAGGCAAACCAAACGGAACTTACGTTATTTCTGTCCAGATTTCAAACGGGGACGGCCTTTTAACAACCATAAATTATTCCTACCAGAACCACGATACTACAAGTATTCGATACCGCCTATATCATTGAAACCAAAACCTTTTGTTCCCACAAAACTCACCCTAGAGGTTGATTATGACCAGCGGAAGCTTTTCAAGACCAACAAATATCCTACTAATTATGATAACCGTAAGAGAAATGTGACTGATATCCAGGAACACGACTTGAAGATGTTGGAGAAGATTGCTGAAAACAACGGGGTACATTCTAAAAAGTTGGTACCATTGCCTTATTTAACTAGAGATGGGAGTAATGATGATCAATTTACTCATTATGATAAGAACTTAATTCTTGCCACTGCTGATTGGGATGACGAAGCAATCATAAACGCTGCTTCTGGGTCCTCACCGGCAGATGCTCGGGCCAAGAAGTCGACTTTTACCTTTGATTTCTCCAATAACGACGATTATGACGAAGAAGACGAAAATGATGAAGACGAAAATATCTTCAACGGACAACTTGATGCTGATAGAGTCAAATTAGATATGAATGATCCTAACTTACTTTTTGAAAGAAAGAAACCCAGAGATAAAGCAGCCGAAAAGAATAGAGCTAATGCCTTAATCCCCGCCAATGATAAGATGTTGAATTTGAAATTTAATGTGTCTAACGATAAACAATATGAACTTTTCAACAGTAATTATAACGTGAAAGTCAGAAGTCAAATTGGGAACTTGAACATCGAACATTCGGTGCCAGCTATGAGGTTACAGAGTCCACATTATAAAGTCAAGCTCTCCAAAGAAGATGCTAGATCGTTCCATAGACCTAAATTCCAAGTCAGACCTGGCTCATTAATGAGTTTCCTGAAACTTAAAATCAGAAAACGGAAGAAGGATAAAGGTAAGACGCCAAAAGAGTTGTTTAGCAGAACCACAGATTTAACTGCAGGGGATAACTCCACCTTAATAGGGATGGAGTATGCTGAAGAATATCCTATGGTGTTGTCGAAGTTCGGTATGGGATCTAAATTGATCAATTATTACAGGAGAGAAAGACCCGATGACAACTCCAGACCTAAAGCTCCTTTAGGAGAAACTCATGTTCTAGGAGTTGAAGACAGGTCTCCATTCTGGAACTTTGGACACGTAGCAAAAGGAGATTTTGTTCCTACTATTTATAACAACATGATAAGGGCCCCGATCTTCAAACATGAAAAGAAATCCACCGACTTTTTATTGCTTAAGTCTCAAGGAGGAGGAAGCCATCAACGATACTACTTGAGAAATATCGATCATATGTTTGGAGTAGGACATACGTTTCCAAGTGTTGAAGTTCCAGCTCCTCATTCGAGAAAAGTGACTAACACATCTAAAAACAGATTAAAAATGGTTGTGTTCAGAACTATGAACAAGAAAGGGAAAGCCAGGATTTCGGTTAGAGATATCTCCCATCACTTCCCCGACCAAAATGATATGCAAAATCGGCAGAGATTGAAGGAATTCATGGAGTATCAAAGACAAGGTGAAGACCAAGGGTTCTGGAAGATTAAAAATAGAGACACCGTTCCAGCTGAAGAAAGTATAAGGATGATGATAACTCCTGAAGACATCTCGTTATTAGACAGTATGCAAGCTGGACAGCAATTACTTGAAGACTTGTCAATTCTCTTCAGTGAAGAACAAGAAAAGGAAAGAGTTAAAAAGGAAAAGATTCAAGAAATAGATGAAAATAAAAAGAAGGATAAAGACAAGGAAAAGAAGGACAAGAAAGATGATAATACCGAGGAAGGAATCGACGAGCAGTTGACTTGTTGGAATTTATCGAGGAATTTCATGTTGGCCAACCAGACCAAATCAATGTTGCAATTGAATGGAGAAGGTGATCCAACAGGTATAGGTATTGGATTTTCATTTTTGAAGACGTCACAAAAGAGTGCATTTACACCATTCTACCCTCCACCAAAAGAGAATGTTCCAAAAAGTAACCAGGCCGCTTATCAACAGAGAATCTATGATGAAGAAATTAGTAGAATTTGGTATACCCAAAGAAAGTCGTTGACGGTTGATCCAAACCAGAGCAGTCGAAGTTTGAAACAAATCTACTCTGAATACAAGCCCGTCAATCACGACCAATATTTGCGGAAGAAATATGAAGAAGCCAATTCCGACTGGACAAAAGGCAAGAAAGCATTAAGAATCAACCGAAGATTCAGAGACGAGAACGGAATCGTACAAAGAAAAGTAGAGGTTGTAGAAGACCCAAGGATTATCAAGGCCTATTTGAAGAGAAAGAAACAAATAGAAGATGATTTGATCAAGAATGCCAATTTGGAAGATATCATTCCTACAAACGACAAAGAATTGAACAAGATCAGACGTAAGGCATTGGAAGAGAAATTGGCCAATTTGGAAAGAAGAGCCAAACATAATAAGGGCCGTAAACCAACTATTTCTAAAGATCCTTTGCACATAGCCATAGCTGCCGGAGGTAAAGCTATTGATGCCAACACGGTGCTTTTGCCCGACGGATCATATGCCTTTGGTGGGAAAGGAATTGGGAAAGGAAAGAGTACCACCAGAAGGTGTGCTGCTTGTGGAGCTTTTGGCCACATTAGAACCAAAAAGTCATGTCCTTTGTATAGCCAAACCCAAGGAGGGAAGATCGATATTACCACCAATAAGCCATTCAGTCCTGAAAAGACAGAAGCATTTGAGTCTGGTGAAGCCCCCAGTCTTGATTTCGACTAAGTAACGAGTGTATTTCCACTAAGTATTCTATAAATATAAATAGCATTTTAACACCAGAAATGGTATATTCTCAACAACAATGGCTTGGATGCCATGGCCTGCTTTTCATCAGCCAATTCTTGTTTAAGTTCTTCCACATCCACTTCTCTTCTTCCTGTGTCCAAATCGATATCCATTAGCTTAATATAGAGGTGATTCCAAGATCTTGTAAATGTCTTGAAGCCTACCCACATCACCAACATCAACGGTAAAGACAAGCAGTATTGGAAAAATTGTTCAGCGTTTGGAGGGTATCCCACTGGAAAGAGAGAAATGTAGATTTCGGCCACGATAATCAAGAAGAATAAAAACAATCCTACGTAAGATCCATAAAGACCGGTAGGTGAAGGAAATATCAATTCATCTGTGGATCTTCCTTGGGCATAAAGAGCCCATCTGAATCTGACGTGAGTTAAGCAGACGGCAAACCAAGTGAAAAACGAAGATAAGGAACACACGGCAAAGAACCAGGTGAACACGGTGGACTGGTTTTCATTGACCACCAAAAACCCTAAGAGTCCAAAGGCATTAGTTATCATAATGGCTACCATAGGTCTTCCACCTTTATCAACATACCCGAGGATTTTAGGAATTAATCCTTGAGCTGCTAATGATGCAATGGTTCTAGAACATCCGTACACCGACGAGTTCCCTACAGAAACCACTGCTATCAAGATGACTGCATTCATTATATGGGGCAATACGTTGATGCCTCCATTTTTAATGGCAATAACAAATGGTGATGCACTGATATCTTCTGAAGAATTTCCACTCAATAACCTTGGATCTGTGTAAGGAACCAAGCATCCAATGATAATGGAAGTTAAGATATAGAAGATGAAAAGTCTCCAGAAAACCTGTTTGATAGCCTTGGGTAACGATTTCCTTACATTGGCTGTTTCTGAAGCAGCTAGAGCCGCCATTTCGGACCCTCCAAATGAGAACAGGGCAGAGATAAATGTTTGACATACACCTTTAAACCCGTGGTTGAATGAGCCAGGGTTATGCCAATACTTGCCTCCGATATATCCTTGGTCTCCAGCTCCACAGACAAGACAGATCCCCAAGATAATAAACCCTATGACGGCTATGATCTTGATAATTGATAATACAAACTCCACTTCCCCGTACCCTTTAACACCAAAAAGATTAATGGCCACAATGACAGAATAGAACACTGCTATCCACACCGCAGGGTTGATAGAAGGGTTCCAGTAGCCAATGGTCATGGAACAGGCAATTAATTCCGACGGAAATGACACCAACCATGAACAAGCATATAATAAACCAAGAGTAAATCCCCACGAAGGGTCGACAAATCTGGTGAAATAAGCATTGAAAGCTCCAGACACAGGGAACTGGCAAGCTAATTCTCCTAGAGAATTCATCATCAACAAAATAGCCACACCAACTATAAAGTAACCAATTAATAAAGCTCCGGGACCAAAACTAAGAGCGTATCCGGTACCGACAAAGAGCCCGGTACCGATAGAACCACCAAAGGCAATCATTTGGATGTGTCTAGACTTTAATCTTCTGGCAAGTGGGTGCTTGGAGGTAGCGTAGATGGATTTTTCAACATCAGACATATGAGAGGTATCCACATCATCATGTTGTAATTCCATGGGTTTAAATGAGTCTAGAATGTTTTGGAACGAAAACGGTTTCTTTTCAGATACAATAGATTCGGAATGGGAATAGACATCTGAGCTGGTATGGGAGTAGGCATCGGGCTGTAGCGACTTGGAATTCAACGACATTTGTAGTGATTAAGCAGCTGATAAAAAAATTGATATGGAACAAATTAATATGGAAAGAAATAGTACACAATAGGAAGGATTTTTCCGTCTTGCAGTACAGCTGGAGGAACTATAATCACACGAAAAGAGTTTATATGCTGAAGGTATCACCAAGGGATGAGATGAAGCGGAATTATGGCGCACTAGTTGATGCCAGTTGGGGAAGAGGGCCGGTAGCGGAATACGAGAAAGGAACCGTTTACGAGAATTCGTGGCTGGAATGTATTTTGACTAAGGAATTATGTTTAGATTTAGAGATAATAATTGTTGAAAGAAGTTAGGTATAATAGGTGAAGATATGTCAATGTGCAAAGATTTACAGCTAAGGGTCTTTTCGCAGTTGACAGGGCCGCTATTATGGGAGAGACAATTACGAATTGTACGGTCAGGAAGAGGGAAGATGGTTAAATATACATATCATGAACCGAGACAATGGCCTTAGTTATAGTATTTATGATTTAGACGAGTTTATGTGGCACTTTACTGTGGCTCTTGTAGGTGGCTGTTAAAGTTTGAAGCAGAGGTGTCGCAAAATATGCAAGCCGCACAAGGCTTAATGCGGTACATGCATGAATTGATATCTTCATAACATTTATTCATTAACTATGTAATTACGTACGCATGTCTCTAGGTTGCATGATCTTAATTGAGTCAAAATTAGGATCAGATGATACGTAGATGTTCCTTAAGGTTGATCTTTTGTAGTAGAAGTTTGTCATATAGTATACACCAGCTCCGTAGCACACTCCACCGGCTAATAAGGTTCTTAAAGGGGTGATTTTAAACATTGAACTTCTTTTGAGTAATATAAATTGTAATTGGAAAGAAAAGTTGTATAATCACAGTTGACTTATAAACTTGTTTGTAATTTTATTAATTGCTAAGATTGAGTAAAGTTGAAATAAATTAAACTTGTATGATTCGAATTGAACTAATGCCCTAATCAATGCCTTATATACACCAGCCAGAACCCAGAGAATTTCAAACGATTGAACCACCTATTGTAGTCATGAAAGCATCCCACCCGAATGTCAGCCCACAGTTGCAAAAATCGGGTGATGCGATCGTGCGTCGTGCTCAGGCGAATTTGGTGCATATTGCATACTGTCTGTAATTGCACATAATGCAGCTACCACACCTCTCTTAAATATTAATACATTCTGAACCCATCTGAAGGGGATAACACTGGTAAAAATTGCCCGAGAATCAACATGGGGATATCAAACAAATCTCTTTTCACGGTCCATACCGAACAAAACTCTATAAACCCTTGTCTGGAGTCATCCCGTTTGATTAATTTACATTTAGTAATGATTGACGAATGTAGATTCCCTACTGCCACTGATTTGAATAACCGGAAATAGTTGACAATGGATTCATCATCATACATCAACTCCATAATAAAGGTTCTTTTACTAAGAATCTCCTTCAAATCAAGCCCTAGTAAGCTGATAAGATCATTAGACATCGATACGATTTCTCCGGTTCTTCTCCAGATGATGGTGGGAGAACTATTCAAGTTGGAAAGCTTTTCAAAGTCAATAAGTGACCTCTGGAACGTCATTTCTAGAAACTGGAGATCCCAGGGATTATAAAGCGACTTATGCGCCGAAATAAACGTAGGTCTATAACTGGAAATCAACTTCAAAATAATTAATAAATTATCTCTCTTTTGCTGTTTCGATTCCTCTGACAAGTTCTTTCCCAGAAATCTCGACTTAAGAAACCTGGTAAGCGAATGATATGACTGGGGATAGTCAAAGTTGATAATGTCGTTTGCATATACATCTTTGACCGATTTGTATACCTGATGGCTCACCATAGGAGATATATAATCAGTACTGGTATTATTGAAATGACTAGTAATGTCGTTTGTCTCCATGTCTTTTGTTTGATCCTGAGGCACCCCCAAGGAAATAAAGGGTCGTGTATCCTTAAACTTATCTTCTATCATCATCGGCATAAAGGAGTCCACCGTGGTTATAGACGTATTGTTGTTGTTATTATTATGTGAAGAATCCACACTCATAGACGGCGTCGGAGATGTCGGTTTTGAGTTGGTCAAAATGTCTCCTAGCATTTTGTATTCTTGGTCCAAGTAGTTGGAGTCGAAGATATTGTCGAAATTATAATCTTGCGAATAGGAGTTCTTCATCGACGTGGAAAATAGCTTGGTAAGAACTTCATTTGTCGTATTGGTCATTGATTCAGGAGGGTTTCCAGGTTTACCAGGAACATTTTCAAGTCCCGTGGAGTCCATTGGGGCGGTATCCACACCCGTTTGACTAGGACTTCCTGGACTACCGCTTCCGGATAATGCAGGGCCGGGTGCAGTGGGTGTAAAGTTATCTAGAGGAGAATTGAAGCTAGAAGCTCCTGTTTGCGAAGAATCATTCGATGGATGGATCTCTGATTGATGGTGGCTCGGAGATAAGCCTCTTCTCATTCTCTGTGCATTTCTGCGTAGGTACTTATGCTGTTTGCGTTCGACGTCATGGCACTGATCTGCTAGATCACGTTTGACACAGTTCTTGCAAGGTCTTTCATTGGAACATTGGAGGTGTTTCTGATGGCAGAAGACACAGGCCCTACTTGCGGGCCTTCGGGCGGATTTCTCTTGCTCTGTGAGTTTTCTGGTCATACTCACGAGATTATATCGACTTTTCTGGCTCAAAAAAACAGCTGAAAACCAGTTTGAACGGAGTTTTAGGTGTTGATTTTCACGTCAGAATAGCTATCAGCTAATCTGGGGTACGCGAAAACGCCCGGGTGCGATGGGCAGAAATCCCCGGGAGTTTGCAGGTTGGATGTAAGTACCGAGCTCGCCGGGATTTTATAGGAGGTTGAAGTACATGTTACATAATCACGAGTTAGAGTGAACTAACATGCAAAAACAGCTTCCACTGCTCGCTCGAGACTAACCATATTGTCTACTTTAAAAGGTATACACATCCAGCAGAAGATGTAATGCTGGTAAAAAAAAGCTCGTACGGCACGGCGTTTGGGTCGAAATTCTGCCGTGAAACATCTCTGTCCTAAACCCTCCTCGTTCGCTGCCGTATTAAGCATTGCTACTCTCCTCTATATAACTAGTCCCTGGTGATAGTCTTAAAATAGAACTAAAGCAACTGACACATCTGTAATTGCTGATGCCAGACCATCATTACATTCCCTACCGTTACACGAGTGGATCCATCAACAAAAACACGATCTGTCAACAAACACGAGGACATATCTTCCTACCGTGTTTCTATAATACGTGTTTCATTAACATAGGCACTAACAGAGGCCAATTCAGTATTGTTATTAGCCGACCCTTAGCAGCCAGGGACGTCCAAACATTGACCGATTCCGTTCCACATCCTAACTTGAACAATCGGTTACTGATTCCGGGCATGGTTAGTGATTCTTGGTGGACTCTATTGTTAGGCTCTATTGTTTGATGCGATTGTGTAACTTCCATATATAGTTAAGTAATTGGATGTATTTGCCAGTTCCAACGGCTCTGTGGCAGGCTATGATGGTGCAGCAGCGTAATTATAAATATGGCCCGGATTCTGAACCAGTGGATTGAAAACATCGGAAAAATGAACTTTCTAGTGTTGTGCTTGTTACTTATAACTTCTATCCACGCCAAAACCATCTTGCTAAGCAACGATGATTCTTGGGTATCCAGTGAAATCAGAGCTTTATATAAAGAGTTGAAGGATAATGATTACGATGTGATTATGGTGGCTCCTACCAACCAACAAAGTCATTACGGAGGAAGCTTTATAATTCCAGACGGAAACAAATTATCTGAAGATGGGAATTTTGGGTACGTGAAAAAAGGAGATCCAGCTTGGGGACATGATGAAAATGATGACAATATTTGGTATTTTGAAGGAAGTCCTGCTGCTTGTATATCGTTTGCCTTTGACTACTTGTTGCCTAAGAAGTATTCTAATGTCACTATCGATATGGTTGTTGCTGGTCCTAACCAAGGACCCAACTTAAGTCCTGGATTCTTCACCAGTTCTGGTACTATGGGGGCCGCTACCGCAGGAATCTATAGAGGCTACCCCGGGATTTCGTTTTCTGGTTCTTCCTTAAACAATTCCTTCTTTGAAGATAACGACGGAGATCAATATAATTCTGAAAATATCTATGCTAAGAAAGCAGTACAATTAATTGACTTGGTGATGGAAAATGATCCTCCTTTGCCTAACTTGACTGGAATCAATGTCAACTTTCCAGAAGTTGGTTACTTATTGGATGACGAAACAAAATGCGATGATCCAATTTGGAAATTGACTAGTTTAATGAATGGAGGCGTCTTTGCACCCAAAGTTGTCTATAACAATGACTCCGACAGTTTCAGTTCGAGTTATTCTTACCATGATGACCTTGAAGACGACTGTCAAAAGGGAGATTCTGCTTGTGGATTGACCAGTGAATACGATGTGTTCTGGGCTAGAAACTGCACTACCAGTGTCTCGGTATTCAGTGTTAACTATGGAGCTGACTCTACTATCAACGATAAAGTGTCTTCTAGTATAAGCAGTCTTTTCCAAAACCAAAACAGTAAGAGAGTGACCTCTTCAATGAGTTCTCTGTTCCATGGAGCTATTCTCTAAATGGTGTATATTAATGTATAGTACAATATAGAATTATCAGTAGCTATTGTGCACGTGATATCTGTCACATGATAGGCAACACGTGATCGCCATCTCCCGCGACATCATCGAATCAGATTGTAATTATTCAGCAAACTTGTGTTGTTTCAGTTATAAACCATTTGCCACATCGTTTGAACTCATAAAGAAACCCTTTTTATCATGTTCAGACAATTTTTAGGCCCCAGAGCCTTTGCCGGTGCCAAAATGGCCGCTTCAGCCAGAGTCATGCCCGGTCCAGTGACTAATAATATGTTTGCCAGATTCATGTCCACCGAAATTAAAGACGCTATACTGAAAGCTATCGATAGCTCCAAGGTTGTTTTGTTCATGAAAGGAACGCCGGAGTTCCCCCAATGTGGATTTTCCCGGGCCACCATTCAGATGTTGGGCCAACAAGGAGTTGACCCCATGAAATTTGCCGCTTATAATGTGTTAGAAGACGAAGAGTTGAGAAACGGAATCAAGGAATATAGTCAATGGCCCACTGTTCCTCAATTATATGTGAATAAAGAGTTTATTGGAGGATGTGATATTGTCATGTCCATGGCTCAGAGTGGAGAATTGGCGGAATTATTGGAAAAAAATGATTGTTTAGTGCCAGAAGAGCCAGAGATGGAGACTGATATCAAGCCTGCTGAAAGATGATGTATATAGTGAATGAGTCATTCTTAACAAGTACTGTAGCAATGGAACGTAGGCATGAAAGAATTTGTATTGAACAAATCTCTGGACCATGAGCTCTTAGAAGCTGTCTTTTGTACAGGGAAGTGGATGCAGTGGATGCAGTCAAGTGGATGCAGTGGATAAAGCGTTGATAACACCAAGCAGATATATTCATACCCTCTATAATACATACCGATAACAAACTATATAGTGAAATGCAGGGTGTTCCGAAGAACAAGACATAAGGCATAAAATGGAATATCCATATGAGGATTCGGTTAAATCCGATCAAACAATTTGATATTCTGAAACATTGAGTTAAATATGTTCACTCCTTTCTGGTCAAGGTAGACTTTCTCCTCATGATAATATTAGAATCACTCATATTCAACTGGAATTTGTCTCCATTACTATTGGAGATGATAGAGCTTTGTCTGGTCTGATTGTCATTATCTTCCAAATGTTCTTCGTCATTATCATTTGAATTTGACGACGACGACTCGTTTGAATTCGCCGAGGATTCAATAGTAAGATGGTTCAAGTTGGTCAACACATCTTTTCCTTCTTCTTGAATATTAAAAATGTTACGATTACTGAATTTCAAATTGGAAAAATCCGTCATTGCAGGATTGTTGAACACAGATTTGATTGCCGTGGCTCTAGGACTTAATAAAGGGTTTGCATGGCCTCCCGGAGACAATAATGGTGGTGGTGTGGTCAAGGGAATAGGAATTGCATTTGCCAGTGACTGTACAAATGGTGAAGGTTGATCAGATGAAGCTAAAGGATCTTCAGAATCTAACGAATTCAAATCATTTTCTTCTTCCACCACAATAGGATGGCCACTTCCTGGAGTCCCCAGAATGGTTTGGTTTCTGGATGTAGCATCGCTGTCACTGTCATCAGGACGTTCTATATGTTCAACATGCTCAACATGCTCTGAATCACCTCTGGCTTCCTTGACAGGTACATCAGCCTTATTATCATTTTCAAACCTTGAATTGATATTGAAATAATCGTCGGAAAATGATTCTTCTTTGACCCATGGATGGTTCAAGATCTCGTCAATGGTAATCCGATTATTAGGATTGATTACTAACATCTTGGAAATCAAATCCTTCACTTCCAAGCTGATATCATCCCACCACGGAGTTAAGAACGTATAATCTCCGTTCAAGATCTTCATGGTAAGCTTGTTCAGATCATCATCGTAAAATGGAGGAAATCCACACAATATCGTATACAAGAAACATCCAAGCGACCAGATATCCACGGCCTTGGAGTAATAATTCTGTTTGTCTATGTCCTGATTAACAGTGATAACTTCCGGGGCCGTATACCCAGCAGTTCCACAAGGCGTTTTCAAGTTGTTCCGGGGGTTGACATTGGATTTATTTACATTGGAATACGCCAACTTCTTAGCTAATCCAAAATCCCCCAATTTGATAACTCCGACGGTTCCAGCCCCGTAGCCACTAATAAACTTTCCTTCGTCGATTTTATTATCATCGTCCGAAGCCCGTAAAGCAGCAGCAAACTCCTCTCGGCTCCGGCTGACAAAACGGACTTTATTGAAAAATAAATTCTCTGGCTTTATATCCCGGTGCACAATGTTGTTCTGGTGCAAGTAGTTCACAGCCCGAAGCACTTGCACAAATACATGCCTGGACAAGTCTTCGGAGAAATACGTGTACTCGATGATCTTGTTGAAGATTTCTCCACCGTTACAGTACTCTAACACCAAGTAGCAGTATTGAGAATGATTATAAAACTGGTAGAGTTTCAACACATTCTGATGATTCAAATTTTTCATAATATTAATTTCATTTTGAATGTTTTGAAGCTGCTTATCAGTCAAGTTTTCCTTGTTAATGATTTTCATGGCATAATATTTGCCGTTGATGATGTTTTCCACCTTATAAACCTTACTGAAGGCTCCTTCACCTAGCATTTCTAGCAACTTGAAGTTCTTGGGAAAGTCCGGGTATGGACCGGCGGTGGTGGTGGTGGCACTATTAGGCTGAGAACCCACGCTGAACATGGGGTCTTTTTTCTTCTTGAACAGCAATAGACCCATGGTGAAACATGTATTGTGTATTTATTTATTAGTAATTAGCCGCTGAAGAATATCGATGTTTGGTGGAAATTTCTCGGGCTGTTTTTGGCTCTGAATGTTTAGCGGTCAACTTCTGTGGTAACTGACCCTATTGGCTGGTGACTTGCGTATAAAATCCGTTCACTAATGCTGTGTTTTGGAGCTTTAGAGGGATTCTTCAACAAATAGTTTGAGGGGATCGTGAGAAATTTGTTTTTTTTTCTCGGTTACGTCATAGTGGGGTTCAGGATCTAGTGCGAGCATGGCCCTAGCTACGGCGGGGGAAGTGGTAGCTGGCGCGGACTTCGGCCTAGCTAGGCCCAGCAAATCTGGTTTGAAATTTTAACTTTGCAATAAAGTTTCGAAATATTTATGGGGTACATGTTTTTGTTTTAGAGTCTGTAGGGATCATGATCCGTGGGGGCTTATTTTGCTCGAAGCTTGGACATTATTGGTTCGTTCTATGGCTATACTTGTACCATCTAGTAAGTATCCATATGTTTTTGGTATGCTGATTCCATGGCTTGTGTCTGCAACCATGTCTGACTGTCGGCAGGTGTGGCATTTGTCGCAGCAAAGCATTTGTCGCAGCACAGTATGTCGCGACACTTGACCCCGTCCCAATCTGGTAGTCTACCCGAGCTCATCGCGCAGGTTTTTATATCGCTTCCGTATAATACCATATTGAATCTATAAGTTTATGGAACAATTCGATCCTTCAATCCTTCAGGATTCCCAAAAGCTCGTCCAGTACGTAGCCGCTGGGTATGTGGCCAAAAACATCGACGAATGGGCCTATTACGGGAAAGTCAATAATCATCAACAGTTTACAGCTAGCTTGAATCATATTAGACTGATAATAGATACAATCTCCGCTCATGACTCCACCAACAGTGATGTTGACCTCCTGGTTCCTTTGAAAGATATATATACCAAGCTTCTTGACTCCTCCACCATTAAGTATGTCTACCGAAGCCTTCATCAACAGAAAACAAACATGACTCTTCCAATGTTGGATATCTTGATTTCCCTTATCACCAGCAAACATCTTCCAATCTTTATCAACCACTTCGACTTGAATATCAGTTTCTTACCAAATTTGCTTAATAAATTCGATAATATCGCCAGAAAGTTTCTTCGATTCTGGATCCAACTCCAATCAAACATGAACTATTTCGATAGAATGACATACTTTTCTCATAAAATCTGGTACAACATGTTCAAGCTAGTGCCATTGATGGACTCCAAGACAGACAAGAACCATGAAGGCTTATCCCTTATCACTTCCTTCATCCACGACAAAGTGTTGCACGAGACTAGCTTTAAGAAATTCACCAAATTGAAGTTTATAAATGAGTCTTGTTTATTTGCCCTACAGAAGAAAATCGATATTCCTTCTGTTCTGGACTTATTGGCTGTTATTGTGGATGAAACCCACGGAATCTTGTTTAACAACAACCTTCCTTTGGGCCTGGAAACAACAGTCCCTACTATCACCGTTAACAATCATTCTTTCAAATTAAGAAATAAAACTATCTACAATTTGTTGACGTTCCTCAAAGTGGATTCTGTGGCTAAAATCAACTTCATCGTGTCGGTGTTGTCCAAGGATCCCACTCTTATCAACCCATACATGCATTATTTACTAGTAAGTGGAAGTGGATATAATGAACCCAACTTGTCGAACTGGTATATTCAACATACATTATTGTATATTGAGATTCTCAAATTGCCTACTTATGACATTCACAACATTTTGTTAAAGCCCTTGAACAAGTCCAGCTTAACCAAAAGTATCCAATCGAAATCTCCATTGATTGTTCATTTGAATTTGTCTTTGATTTATCTTATGGTCACCAAATTGTCTCATTTGTCAGACTCTGCCTCCATTAGTTTAGTATTCAAGAACATTCCTACTGCGAGTGACTTATTGGCTATTGAGTCCGAAAGTGAACCAATCAACATCTTGAAGCTCAAGGTTATCAACGTCTACTCTAACTACCAGATTAACTTGAATAATTCCTTGATAAAGTATGTTAATGAGAACTTACTCACCTTGACAAACGTCGACCTTAATAAATCCAATTTGATCAAATTGAATTATCTTATCTCAATCCAGTTGAATTTGAACAATAAGTTTGAGTTAAAGTCAAACAATGCCATTTTACTCAGCTTGATCAAATTCTCCAATAATAATGATAATTATATGTTCTACTATCAGTTGGTTAATAAGTTGTTGGTGAACTCCTTGATCATCAACGTCAATTCTTCCAACTATGACGTGTTAAGTCCCATCTGGTCCTTTATATATCTTCCATATCCTGACCAGTTGTTTGATTTGTTGTTGGAAACCATTCATAGAGCTAATAATCCTTATAAGTATATTGACATGCCCTATAACGTCCATACGTTCATCAAGATTTTTGTGGAGCAGTTTTCCATCTTTCTTAAGAAGAATCCAGATCAAGAGTCCTTGCTTGCTTGGTTTGAATCCTTATTACAATCTTTTGTTATCCTTGGAGAGGATCCAGACCAGTTGTTACGTTTACTGGAACATTTCGGGATCAATTGTGAACCAGACTTCCTGTTCAAAGCTGACAATGCAAAGTCTGACTCCTTGGCAGAACTTATCTTCACTAAATCCCCTAACTTGTCTAAAACATTCATCAAGACACCCTATGAATTTCTATGTGTGTTGAAGAAACTTCAGTTGGTAATGCAATCTTCCCAGAACCAAGAGTCAAAAGTTTTGTCTCTTTTCGAGCTATTGACCAACTACTTCAACAATAATCCTCAGTTCTTAGTGGTCCTTAACAATCCAAACTTATTCAAAGGGTTTTTACCTGAAACTATCACCAGTAATGGAGTGTTGGTCTTGAAGTTATTCAACGAATTCTTAGCTGAGTTGAACTGGAATCCAAGTGACTCTGTTAGACAATTACTAGCCAACTTGTTAAAACAATCTGAACGGGATGTGGCTTATGAATTATTGAAGTTGAATTACTTACTCACAAATGACCAATTGGATTCTGATGAGTATAAACATGAACAAATCATATTGGAGAATTATACTGTTTTATTACTGAGAAACAAGATGCCTTCTGCAAGTATTGAAACATTATTCACCTTCTCTGACAAGAGAAAGATCCCTATAATTGGTAAGAAACTAACTGAACAAAACTTGAGACAATATTTGCCTGTCATTATAGAGAAAGGTACTTTTCAACTTTTGAAACATGTCAAGGCTTCACAAGAATGCATAGAGTATTTGTGTTCATCAGACTTAAATGAACAAGACAAGAGATCCATTGGTTCTTTTATAAATTCTGATTTGGATATGACAAAGTTCTTTGATACCGTTTCAATTCCCAAGTTTTCTGAATCTTCTATGCCGTTCAAGCAATATTTATCATTGATCAATAACTCCATTACCTATAAATCAAACTCGTCAGACGTTATAATTGAACAGTTGATGGAACAATTGCCTGATTACTCCCAGACCTATTGCAAAGAGTTTATTCATATTTTACTTAAAGGTGGAATTAGCCGCGGTTGGCTCAACAAATCTATGATACATATCACAGACGCATTTGCTACACAAACAGAATTAGCCGATGAATTCTTCGATTATCTCCAAGAGTATATCAAGTTGTTTCCTATTTCTGTTCCTATAGATGTCATTAATACTCAGCTAGAAGTCCTTTTAAGCTCCAAATGGATCAATACTAAATACATTTCCTACATCAACAGTTTGATTGTTAGTGGAGCCAATATTGACTACCAGAAGTTGATACCAATCTTATTGAACAACACCAAGAACTCCTTGAATGATTTACCAAATGAAAAGAACAAATTCATTCGTATTGAGTCCAGTCTCATGTTGTATCATTTGTTCAATATGAATCCGTCTAAGAATACCTATATTCTCAATAATATCGTCAACTGGTACTTGGGAACTGTCAGGTTTGAAGATTTGATTCTCAAGAAGATACTCACCAAGATCGAGTCCATTACTCAGGTCAGTTGGGTGAACAAAATCAACCACTGGGAAGTCAATGAGTTCAATTTAAATGACTTTGAGTTGATTGGTTACCAGAGATTAATCCAGAACGAAGATTTGATATCACTTAACAAGTCTTTTATTCTGAATTGTTTGAATACTAACTTGTCCCTTCAAGTTCCAGACACTCATGTTTCTATCATCAATTATATCAACCAGAACTTATACAAAGTGTCATATGAATATTCAAAGACTATTTATGATCCCGAGTTCCTTATGTTGTTGATGGTGAACAATGAAGAATTCTTCAACCTTGAATCCGATTCCATCAACCTTAAGAACATCATTGACTACAACTTCTTATCTATCTTGGTGAAACAATTGAATCCTCAAATAGAAAGAACGTTTGACTTCAGCAAGATCATTCTCTCATTCATATTGAAGAAAATTGACACCGATGAATCTTTCAAAGATAAGAACTTGATCAAGATTTATATTTCATCTTTGTTAAACTTCATACAAGATCATTCTTTGTGCAATATCCAATTAGAACTTTACAGCAGTTTGGCCCCGATCCTAGTCAACCCAGGTCATCAATTGTACGAGTTGGTATTCAAATATGTGTTATCAACACCAATTATTAAACCTATGGAATTGCCTTTATTCAACAAGATTAAGATCACCAATCCTAGAACTATAGAATGGTACTTGACCCACTTCACTGCGATCACCAATTCTGACTTAAAGATCTTAAATGTAAACCAGTTTTTTGAATGGACTTTGAATCTCATGAACTTGCCTGAAGTCAAAAGTAATCAGAATTTGAAGAAAGTGGTGTTGAAGATTATGTTCAACCTTCCGAATGTTGATAATGGATCTATTTCGTTGATTACAAAGTATGGCATTCTATCATTCTTGGAACAAATAAACCAGACCCTGGCATTCAAGGAAAACTTGATTGAAATATCCACCAAGTTGGGAATAACCTATTCCAAGAGATCTTTGGAATGGACCAATAATGATTTGTTCAACAATACAAAACGGCTTAGAGCTGAAAATTAAAAGTAGCATTAGCATTATACATTTATATACAAGATAGCATAAGATCTAAATTCCCTTGAAGTATTCGTCAGCTCTCTTCCCTAATCCTTCCGGCACTATATCCACTAATTTAGTTCCATTCAAGAAATGGTTGATATGAATAATAAATGCAAAAACCTTAGCAGAAACAATATCTGGAAGTTCTTCCTCTGCTTCTAATAGTTCAAGTATTCTCTTCACATCTTCAATTTTGGAGCCGTAAGCTTCCGGTACTAACGTAGGGTATCGAGTCTTGAAATGTTTCCACTCCGGTAAGGTTTCGAACAAATCAAGTTTGGTGATCTCTACTCTATCCAATCCAAAGATCTGAGCAAGATCAATCTTATCCGCTTCGAACCAAACACATAGTAACCAAAGATCATATAATTCTAAATCGACCAACTGGTTTATCAACTCTTGAGGACTTCCTACTAATTTTCCAGCAATCTCTGCTTCCAATTGAGAGAATAATCGAAGATCTCTCGTCTTAGACACCAAGTCATCTTCCACCATCATAGGCAAATTACGGTCTGGGGCAGCATTATAAGCCAATTTCATAATCGAATGACACTTTCCTGACGTGTTTTTATGGGCAGAAGCAGTAGGGAATTTCAATCCATTTTTGTGGCTCAAGATGAATCCATACGCCAACCCAAACGGATCCGAGGGAATCAACTTATTGTTAACCTCAGTAACATTGAACACTGCTAGCGTGAAGATTCCGTTGGTGGTATTGCCTCCACTGAAATAGTACCGGTTTTGTTCTAGGCCCGAGTTAATGGCCGGAGTATTATTGGAGATGGAAGCATATTCTTTCAAAGGAAACGAATCGAAGAGCTCGTGAAGCACACGAGGAATGGGGATCATTTACCACAACAATCACCAACAATCAAATATACTCGAGCAAGTACTATCGCAATATCTATCAAAAACTACCACAGTCTCTTTCAAATACTATCAAAATCTCTATCAAAACAATCTTCAATAAATATAAATCTACAATCTATCGCATTCGCATTTATTACTATTAACATTATTCTCATAAACCGTTACGGAATATCATGTCTTCGATCTACTCATCTTCTTCAGGAATCAAATCCATGAACAAATCATTCCATTTGGTTCCAGCGAATTTACATTCACTTTCTCCCAAGTTGGAAAAGCCGATCTTCTCATAAAATGGCACAAGTTTGTCTTTAGCTAAGAGGGAGACTTTATCTCCCAAGTCCTGATTGGACAACTTCTGGATGTAATCATGCATAATCAAAGTGCCTAAGTTCTTTCCCTGCCATTCAGGGTCGATTACCAATGAATGTATTCCAATATATCTGGACTTCTCAATATGGCCAGCATTCTCGTCCTTGTCGGACGGTAAATCCATCGACGCCTGAGTAACCTTAGGTCCATGGATTTTGGTACCAATTATATGGCCAATCAAAGTCTCCTTGGTTACTGAAGATTTTATAGGCAAATCTTCTAAATCATCGGGGTTATCTTCTTCCACTTCTTGACCCAGTTGTCTTTTAGCGTCATTATCCTTCTCCAATTGTTCAGCCACTTGCGGCAAGTTTATAGCGTTATACTTATACCCGTAGTCTCTAATGAACAACCCGGAGCATAATTCGGGGCATACCGTCAACCGGTACTGGAATTTTTCCCGAGAACATCTTTCATTGGCATCAAAGCCTTTGGATTCTAATTCAACACATTGATCTACGTCTTCTATAGTTAAGGGCCTTATCGATAAGTTTGGCGGGAAATCACACATTTTATGGAATCAATTCAACACAGTATCCGCTCAAGTCTCTACCACTGCCACTAGCACCTGTTTACGGGGTATAGGAATATAAAAATCGGGGATTCTTTTGTTAGTAAAGGCTAGTGACCGAAAACTTTTCTCGCGCCTCAGCGGAACAACGCGGTGTGTTAAGTATGGGGGTTAGGATGTGGAACCATCGTTACTATTTGTTAAGTTGTTAGCTGTTGTAGCTGTTGCTACCTGTTGTTAGTATGGGGTATTATTGTAGTGGTTATTGTTAACTGTTAAACGTAAATTATGTGTAACTGTGATACTAGTTAACCTGAACGTATTCACATCATTCGTGACCATTATTCTTCTATCTAAGCTATAAAACTATTGTTCACGTCAATTTTACATCTAATTAGCGGGGCATTGACTCCTGATTTTTGCAATTATTGACGATTATTAGCCACGATATATATTATTTATTGACGTTTTATCATTTAGTACCGATATTTAGTGTCCATATTTATTGCCGATGTTTGTATCATTTAGTAACGGTATTTAGTAAAGCTATTACAATGTTTAATATTCACTACTGTCTTAGTAAAGTCTTGTATACCATATTTAACATCTAGCACCACTTAGTAACTCGTTAGTACCACTCTTTAGTAATCTTGTGATTCATAACATAGGAGTTACATTTACTAACAAGCTAGTAGCTGTATTTAGTAACACATTTACTAAAATAGTAACGTTTGTATCACATCCCTAACATCTCTACGTCCACAAGATCATTCCTCTTCATCGTATCAATAATCACCGTTCACTATTCTACTCGTACTATACATCTATTCTAACTCGTCTGCTGCAACCTCCTCAACACTGTCTGAATTCAATAAACTCTGACTTATTTCCCACACGTGAACTATATTATCATCAGCGACAGAACTCAAAGTCCATGGCTTGTATGGACACCAGTTCAAGTCCGTCACCCCTCCAGTATGACCGGCGTGCATCATAAACAACTCAGGGCATCCATCTTCAGCATCTTCTTGGACTTGTTCTTCTCCAATCTTTGCCAAATCCCAAATCATCACTCGACGGTCTTGTGATCCAGACGCAATGATTCCGTCTTTGTCAGGAGAAAATTCAAGACACGTAATAGCGTCCGAATGCCCCATCATTGTATGGACAAGCCCTGTGTCCCCTCCAGTAGTTAATTGACGTAAATCTAATAGACCAATGTTGGAATTAGCATTCCCAATAACCATCAAGTTTCTGGAAAACGGAGAAAAACTCACAGAATTAATTCCTTCTGACCCTTTGCTATAGAACTTCAGTATAGGTTTATTGCCTGTTCTTATATCATACAAATTCATGTATTTATCATCAGAAACTGACGCCAACAAATTTTCATCGAAAAAATGCCATTTGACATCGTTGACTATATCTTCATGAGCGTCAATTTTAACAATCTGCTTGACTTCTTGACCAATTTCATGAACAAAAACCAGTTTATCGTCGGCCCCTGAAGCTAAATATCCATCTTTAAAAATGTTCCATGATATTCCATACCCATTTTCACCGTGATGGGTCAAGTGATGAATTGGCTTCTTTTCTTCATCGTCCAACTTATAAATATCTACCTGGCCCGCTCCATTAATAGTCCCCACAATATTAGGGTCTTGGGGTTTGAATTTAGCCCGATTAATCTCGTAGTTGTTTTCAAACTTCTTGGTAATCTTGATTCTTGAATTGACAGCACTATTATCACCAGCTCCATTTTTCAGTAAAGGCAATTGGGTCGAAGCTAGCTTCAAATAATTGGTGTCTTCTCCTGAAGTATGTGTTCCTAACAACAAATTGGATTCTATTAAGTTGTTAGATTCTTGAGTAACGTGTTGAGGAAGCCATTGCACAGTGATAGATGGCCATTTCAATGCTGTTTCACTAACAAACTCATACATATATCTACAATTCTCTCTCCATAATTTGTACTCCTCCTTGATGGTATTTTCATTTTGAATCTCTTGTTCTTCCGACATGGCTGATTACAGCTACACTAGTAATTACAATATTTCAGTAGATGAATTATTCGTTTCTATAAATGTTGAAAATGCGCGTCTCATTTTGCGTGGGGTCTGGATGTTATCTGCTAACCTATTCTTTGTTCTTAAGCCACTTCTTCTCCTCTCATGCTCTTATAAAGCTCATAATAATCTATCACCTTCAACGCATCGCTGATATGGCCAAAAAATGGTGTCTCTATATTCTCGGTCAAATCATATATTCCTTTAGCCGTCTCTGTCTCGAACGAAGATTCTCCATCAGAATTGCGGCCTGCTGCCAACTTTTGTTGCACGTCATAATATTTCACTGATTCAAGATCTTCTATTAATAACTGAGTTATTCCTGTTCTTCTTAAACGGGCTCTAACCTTGTCATGTTTCGATACTCTTACGAAAAACAGAAAGATATGACGGCTCTGGTAACCAAGGATTAATTCTCTTAGGATTTGAGCTGCGGAAGAATCAAGCTCTGACATTCCTCTTAAATCAAATATAATATACTGTGTCATGGATTCATCTCTACTTCTCTTATACCCAGGATGTGCTTTTGTAGACCCATACATCTCCACTCTTTTCAATCTTGCTCTTAAATCACTAGTATTAGTAAACGTCAATGGCTCAGGAATCTTTACAATCAAACACCCTTCGATTTCCTCAAGTACTCCTAAGTTAACACTGGTGAAAAATTCGTCAGTGAAGAGATTAAGATGCAGGTTTTTCATTTGTCGAAGGTTTTTGGCGTCGGCCCTATCTTGATCATGGACTGTTAATAAACTGGTATTGATATCTGCATCCACAAACGTATTGGTGTTCGGGATTCTTCCTAGAATCTGAATTCTTGAAAGCGCAGAATGCTTGATAACTCTTATCAACAGGTATATCAACCCCACTGTAATCCCGGCCTCCATAGAAAAGAATAAAGTAGTTAATACAGTAACAAAGAATGTTATCAACTCATTATATCCCCTACTTCTCCAATGAAACATCAATTCATAAGGAGCCTCTTCTATCAACAGTAAACCAATCTTAGCAGTGATAACGCTCAAAATACACTTGGGAATATAATATAATCCATCCAAGAGAAACACCACTGTTAACAATGTACATACTCCCATTATGGCTCCCAGCATCGTAGTCTTAGCAGAAATAGCATTGATCTTACTTCTTCCATACCCACCGAAAGCTGGGAGAGCACCAAACATAGAAGTCATGATATTAATAAACCCTAACGCTACCAATTCACGATTAGAAGATATAGGAAGATTATATCGAGACCCTAAAGATTTCAGAGCCGTGGTACTTTCAAAGAATCCCAACATAGCACAAAGAAATCCTGAAGTACTCACCTTCTTCATAAGTTTGAATTGGTGGACTGTCAATGGATTATGGATACTGATTCCTCCAGTTTCATCTCTTATATGGCCAATAACAGAAATACCTCTTTCGTTCCAAGAGAACTTATAGCAGCACAAGCTAGCCACTATGACCATAATCAAAATTTCAGGAATATATATAAGCTTATCCAGGTGCCGAAACCGTTGCTTGCTACCGGCAGTCTTGAGTTGGCCGATTATCACCAAGAATATAAATGCAACAATGCTTATTTGAAACGTCAATGGATCGTATTTTTTGAAATGTCCACAAAGAAATCGAAGCTTATCAAACGGAGAATGAATATCCATATCACTAGGATCGTCTGATATCTGTTGCATCAACGTTGTTAGTCCTAGCATCAGTATACTAGATCCTATCACCATAACTATCCCCACTCCACTGATAAAACCTTTCAACAAAGAAGCACTCAAAACATTGTCTAGGAATCCAAACCGGCCAAGTCCAAACCCTAGAAGTGAAGCTCCACTAACAAAACTTATAGCTACCACCAAATCAATAGGATTTATATGATGTTTATTATGGTGCAATATCGGTTCTACCGCCTGCCCCACCACCAACAGGATAGCCGATTCCGGCCCCACGATCATCTGGGGCACACTTCCAAACACAAGGTATATAAATGGCGATATCGCCAACGATAAAAGTCCACATATCACCGGAACGTGTGCCAATGACGTAGCATAAGATAACGATAACGGAAGTTGGAAAAAAACTAATGATAATCCTCCTACCAAATCGCCAAAGAAAAACGGTACCGAATAGTGGTCTATCCACGATAATATTGGTAAGTAATAAGGAAGAACATTCCGCCAGTTCATGGTTTCAAATCCCCCATCGGTTATTGGATGATATTCACTAGTTTCTTCCGGGGCAGGAACATTGGTGGAGTCTCCCGAAGGACTTGAGCTTCTAGACCCATTACGTAATTGTTGTATGGAATCAGATTCAACCATGGGGCTACTTCGGCCTATATAAAGGGGCTGGTTTTCCCCCTCGTAAACGGACTGATAATCTATACCTCTTGAGGAGATCAATTTGGACTTATCATAGTTATTGACTCGGCGGTGAGATATGTGTCTCAAACTGGGGCTAGGACTGACGTGACGACTTTGTTCGCTTCTAGGTCGGGACTCGGGGTCATTTAGGGGCTTGAAGCGATCATTACCGGACATTTTGGTGGAGGTATGTATTGGTTTAATGAGGTTGTGAGCGCACCTGATAAGTGATAAAGGGTGATGGATTAGATTTATTTTTAGTAAAGTTGAATAGTGAAGGGTAAGGGTGAATTGATGATTATTTAAGGGATAGAGACGTGATAGAAGTTGTATAGAAGTAGTAGTGATGTGATCTAGTGAAGTAGTTTACACAATTGGTATATAGAAGTGATACATTTTTCATATATGGCAATGCGCCATAGTAAATTGACACATTGACAGATTTGCAATTTTTGCGGATCAGACCAATACGAGTTATTTAACAATAAGTGAGGTCCATGGTTATAATGGCAATGTGATAAGTAGAATGGTGTATACGGTCTAGTGTAGAATTAGTAATAATTGAAATAGGATTGAGTGTTCATAATTTGAAACAGTGCTGTGTGTTATATAGTACGAGCTATGGCTGAATTTAAACAGTATGATTAATGATTAATTGTGACTCTATTCATCCATACTATTTTATAATAGTAACACGATTACATGCTCCAACTCACTGAACATATCATTCTGCTACTCCATAAATCATAATCCCTAAACCACAAATCATAAATCAAAAATCATAAACCATATATCATAAACCATAAAACATCCTTATTTCCTCCGAACCGGAGCGCGATCTGAAAAGTTTTCAACCAATACTCCATGTTTTCTCTGGTTTTCAAAAGATCTTTCAGCTACAGTGCTGTCAGAAAAGATGTCCTAACATTCATCGAATCTTCAGGAAATGGAAAAATATCTCCTTCCTCCTTGTCGGCAATTTCCGCCGCAGCTCAGTTGAACCAACCAGTAGTAGGAATTGTTGCTGGACCTGGCGGTGACTCAATAGTGGCTCAAGCTGCTAACATAAATGGGGTCAATAAAATCCTCCAGCTTAAAGGTGACAACTACAATCATTACTTAGGAGAAGAATTGGCTCCAGCCGTCAAACAAATTCTCGAGTCTTCCAGCTCCTTCACCCATTTCTTTATTGCTTCCTCCGCGGTAGGTAAGTCAGTATTACCGCGAGTCGGGGCTTTGATGGACCTACAGCCAGTCAGTGATATCATTCAAATAAAAGACACCACCACATTTGTCCGTCCTATATACGCTGGAAATGCATTGGCCACTGTTAAATGTAACGAAAAGGTTGTTTTAGGATCAATTAGACCCTCTGCTTTTGCAGCAGCTACCATTGCTGAAACGGCTCAGGCTACTATTGAGGATTTCTCTGTTACGGCAGAGTCTGGTAATAGAACCGAGTTTGTTAAGGAAGATTTGGTGACTTCAGAAAGACCTGAATTGGGGTCAGCTACTAGAGTCGTTGCTGGAGGTCGTGGGTTAAAGAATAAGGAGACCTTTGATAAATTAATAGATCCATTAGCGTTGAAATTGAACGCAGCCGTGGGTGCTTCTAGGGCCGCAGTGGACTCTGGATTTTGCGATAATTCGTTGCAAGTAGGTCAAACAGGGAAGATTGTGGCACCTGACTTGTATGTAGCCATAGGAATATCAGGGGCCATTCAACATTTGGCGGGAATGAAAGATGCTAAGACCATTGTGGCTATTAATAAGGATCCCGAAGCTGCTATTTTCAATGTAGCAGATGTGGGATTAGTGGCCGATCTTAATGAAGCGGTTCCGGAGCTTACAGAGAAGTTATAGTGAATATATAAAGAAGGTATTACGGTAGCACGATGCATAATTACACGATGCATAATTGCACAATGCATAATAATAGTAGTAGTAGTTGTAGTAGTGGTATTAGTGGTGGTAGAAATATTAGTGGTGGTGGTAGCAGTAGTGGTGGTGGTACCACGATGGTGGTAATAGTACCGCAGCAGTAGTACCGTAGGCAGCACACCATTTAACTACTCGCACTAAATGCGAAGCCGTTTCATTTTTCATTATCAGTCTTCACCAAAACAACACCATGAACTCCAGCCCTCAAGTCCAGAGGACCCCCTTGGCTATTGATAGAGACAGAGTCACATGTTTACTATTAATCAATACGCAGCTCATGAAAAAAGCCATCAACATCTACAGCAATATCTTAGTCAATCAACCAGCTATAGCCAGATTACTGCAACAAGACCGTAAAAGAGTATTAGACCAGTACCAGAATTATACCAGGAGATTACATTGCAATTTACAAGTCCTAACATTCATCCATGAAAAGTATCACGTGGACAATCCAGCTCAGAAAACTAGTAAAACTCCGTTCCCTATTCTTGTCCAAGCTCCTAGTGATATGCCAGAACTAAACAATTTATACAACAAATTACAAGAATTATATCCCGAAGCAGTCCAATTTATCAAGGCCAAAGTACAACAAATGAAATCAGATCAGACTTCTGGTGGTACCAGACCATCTTCCATTCCTAGTCAAAGGTCTTCAATAGCAAATTCTCCTATGGTGAATAACATGATGCCAAATCAAATCCAGAGACAACCTTCCCAGAAACCTCAACAACTCCCACCCCAAATGTCTCATCAAATGAACCAGCAAATGCCCCAAATGTCTCAACAGATGATGGGCCAGCAGATTCCTCAACAAATGCCACAACAAATGCCCCAAATGGGCCAGCAGCCAAATCAAATGTCTCAACAAGTCCCTATGCAACAAATGAACCAATTAGCTCAAGGTTCCCCATCACAATCATCACCTGCTAATCAATTCACTAATCAGTACAAGAATGTGTCCATGAATAATATGAACTTTATGCCCCAGAATCCTCAACAATCTGCTGAGCAGCAACAACAGCAGGTGGCACCCCAGTCGATATCACCTCAACAGTTGTATCAGCTGATAAACCCAGGATCCCCTGGCAATATGTTAGATTTTTTCAATTGATTAGGATTCAATTTCCTGATCTGTGTTCTATGTAAATTATGATTTGTTTGCTGAATGGCAATATGGTCTGTTTCTATATGTACATTATCATCCGTGTGTCTATATAATCGCTTCTATAAATATATTACTCTTGCATCAAGTCATGAAACTCTTCCTTCACTATGTCAGCATAGGCAACGTCATTGGAATCCGGCCGAGGTTCTAGTGATCCAAGAATGTCGTGGATATCACCGTCTCCGTCAAGACCACTTCGATGTGGGGGACTAAACGTTTGTGGTTCGGCCACCATCTCAGGTGAAGATGCTCTATTATTAGACGGGTTCAACCACACAGCATCGTTGGTGATTTCATTCCATAATTTCTGTTCCTCGGTCAAATGGGCAAACCCTTCGATTTCAATAGATTCGTTGTTAGGGTATATATCGGTCAAGTCGCTGACGTCATATTGATTGAACTTGATGTTGACATGTGGCTCAAACCCGTTGGTGGAGTGAATGTTGATTTGATCATGGGGATCATTTGTTGGTTGGATATCTTCAGCTGGAGGATTTTCCGCTTCTTCGGACCCCATTCTTGTGGGGTGGTCTTTGTTGAAATAAACTCCATCATCATCATGTTTGAGTAACAAATCTTGCATTACTCCATTGAAATCCAATACACTTATAAGTTTCATCAACTGAGCTCTTCTTAAAGCAGCTGGATAGTTTCCAAGCCGTTTCATTTTGGTGAATATTGTTAGCGCATGGTCCAAGTGTTCTTTAGTAGCATCGTGTAATCCAAAAGACGAGTTGAAGAGGATTAATGTTAGTGCAGAAGTAAAAAGGTACTCTCGATCCATCCATCCAAATAGAGCAACCATATTCTCTGGGAGTAAGGCCCAAATCGACCGTATGGTATTGATAGATGCCTGGAAAGACGCATTCAATAAAGTCAAGATATTTTTGGAGTATTTGGTCAAATCCACATACTTTTTGACTGTGCTCAGGTTTTGAAGTTCTTTTAATTTCTTAGTAGCAAAGTGGAACAATAATGGCCTGACAGCCAAATTAATCCCTTGGAAATACTCCGTCATTAAATTGACAATTAATCTGGAAATTTTCAACTCTTCCGAGGAATAGTCGATTTTGAGGAATTCGGGAAGTTGGTTCTTCCAATTCATTAATCGATGGACCAAATCTGAAACCACTGGCAATATATTAATCGTGGGCTGCTTGGTGTAAAGATTGGACAATATAATGGCATTGATTTGAGTTATGGTGACACAATTATTAATATACTCTGCCGAAGGAAATATAAAATACCCTCTGACGTCTTCGGAATCTTTAGGGAAATCAGTCAATGTCATATCGATATCTTTTGGTAATTCAGTGGAAACACTGTCATCAGCAAAACTAAGTGGCAATCCTGCTTTGGAAGATAACATTCTCTCATACATATAGACAGTCCACCAGAGTCGTCTGCGGTGCTCCAATTCAAATCCATCCAAAGTATTCTTTTCTGAATCTACGTGCCATCCTAATATAAGGGCTGCTCTTAAAGCTAAACCAAAGTAAAAGTATGAAGCAATAGTACAATCTGCCACCTGTAAGAAAAAAGCATATAATAACATCACTTCAATCCCCCCATCCTTGGTAATGTTGTCAATGGCACCAGAAGCAAATAATCCCGTAAAGAGTTCAGATGCCTGGTAGAAATAACCAGACCCAGGTAAAGTGTTTTTGGGGAATTGTTTCAGGTCTTTTGACTTGTTTTTCTTCAATTCAGCTTTGTATCTGGACTTCAGCTGTTTGAGATGAACGTCACTTTCTGTTCCCAAGTACATTTCCCCCGTAGCAAAGATTAACAAAATCTTACAGAACCACATCGTTTCAAGAATGGTATCATCATCACGATCTTTCTTAATAGAATTCTCATCGGTGTCGAACCGCTTTTGATACTTCACATTTCTCTTCATAATCTTTTTGTTTTCTTCCGAATTGCCCGAGTACAAGTTCATAAGATACCGCTTGACCAACCCTTCATTGAAGAAATAGAAACATCCATCATTATAATTGACAAAGTTGTCGACCAATAACATGGCGTAAGAGAAAGACGGTAATGTAAAATTAATCGATAATCCCGGCCGAGTGTTGGTCTTGGGCAAAGTGATTTTATAGGCATTCCCTTCCTTCTCCATTACTTCTACCTCTCGATTAGACATGGGGGTAGGGATGGTTTCTGAATGGTTGGATAATGGGCTCATATTACTATTATCTGGCGAATGGTACGGAGTCATATGATTACTAGGAACCATATTCTGAATCTCCAATCCAAATAATGTCATAGACGAAGACCCCACATAAAGCCTTTCCCCTGTCCTTGACTGAATTAACCGTCCATATTTATCTAATGAAGGCTGGATCACTTCTCCCGTATTAAAAGAAGGGTTTGAACCTTCACTAAAAAGCTGTTTATCACCCAACGTCTTGGAATTATATTCAAATTGATTATGACTTTGAGGAGGGCTGCCTTTTATTCGGTTATTCTTTTCATCTTTCAAACTGGTTCTTAAAGTGGCATTTTCTTTCTTTAACCGGGCAATATCATCGTGTAATTTAGATAAGTATTTCATCGATACCACAATCTTCTTATCGGCTTCGACATATTCACATTTCGACTTGGCCAACTGGCATTTCTTGCACGGGTTACCTCCGGGACATCGGATGTGTCTTGTTCGACAACGTATACAAGCTATAGCGTTTCTTCGGGGCTTTTGGGGCAGTTGGGACGAATTGGAGCCAGCTGATACACTATTGGACATTTCCGTCGCCTGAAGTTCACTCAACGGGTCTTGATCTTCCGGTTCCCACAGATTAGTTTCGGTCATATTGCAGGCGTTATCAATAGGGTTAAGACTAAATCAATGCCGACAACAGGCCCCAGGACACTGTTTGAGTATATATACTTTGGATGTGGTATGAATAGCGCGGATTGGATAAGGAGATGAGGAATAATGAGGAATAGATAACAAGCAATGTTGAGGAAGAGAAAATGAGTGTTGAAGAAGAGATAATCAGGAGAGGGTTGAAGAAGAATGAAATACTACAAAGACAAAGAGAATTGATACAAATGATAGTACTCAACTTCATGAAACAAAACATATATTGGTATAATTTTCTTATTGTAACACATTGGATTTTCCGGATCCAATCATGTTTCCAGCAGGGTCATAACTACAGATGACATATTTACCCCATCCTTGGGAAGAACAGTCTTTTTCAGCACATCCTAACTTGGTAGTATCTTTCCAAACCACTTGAGTAAAGTGATCGAATTTAGAGGCACTGCTGTAATCATAATTCTTTCCTTCATCATACCAAGCATCAAGAGCTTTCACTCCATCACTATAACCGACAGCCAAGTTTTCCCCGTATGGACCTCCGGAGTGAGTCAAACTTCCAGAACAACTGTATTTGGAAGCGTAGTTGGAAGCGTAATCAGCAAGTTTAGAGTCCCAAGTCAATGGAGAAGCCTTGTGGTCAGCTCTCTTTTGGTTATGGGCATCAAGAATAGACTTAGCAAAGTCTGATGGAGCATCTGAATCACTTCCAGAGTCATCAGAACCTGAGGTAGGTTCAGAAGCTGACTTGGAAGAAGAAGATTTGGTGACAAAAGTAGTAGGAGACGCCTTAGAACTGGAACTAGAACTGGAGCTAGTAGTGGTAGGAGCGACATAAGTCGAAGTTGGAGTAGTACTGGAACTAGTGGTAGTAGGAGCCACATAGGTCGAGGTAGGAGTGGTACTAGTACTGGTAGTAGGAGCCACATACACGGAAGAAGAACTCCAGGTACTAGAAGGTTCAATAGAACTGGAATTAAAAGTAGAACTGGATTCCCAGGAACTGCTCGACTCCAAAGAAGAAGAAGAAGGTTCAGCTCCGGCAACGACAGTATGGACAGTGGTTTCGGTAACCACCAATACTTTGGCCTGGATAGCGTTCAACACGGCAAAAGAAGTGGCTAAGTTGAACAATTTCATAACGAGGGACGTATCAAGGAATGTATCAAAAGAACGTAAGGAAAGACGTAGAAAGACGTGTTTGAAAGGAATGAATTGTCTACCTAAATGTCACCAATACTTTGCTATTAATGAGAAAAGAATTAATATATATATATGAGAATTGCTGATGTCAACAACCCATGTTTTGAGAATGTATGAGAAGGCTATCTGCCGTCGCCTTAATTAAGGGGGATTCTTAACCATCTACATACAATCCCCAGACATTTACATACAAACTGGCGTTTGTCGCAACCGTGTTTCCTTTATACAATCCGCCATGGCTACGCGAAAGTTATTGTGCGACAATAAGGGATGAGACAACAATCAATAGTCAAGAGTTTATTACCACGATAGGCAACCTCGTGTTGTGGAAGTGAAGTCTGGACCAGACGAGTTCTGGAGGTTCTGGAGGTCTTGGATGTTCTTGAAGAGTGTAGAGTGGTCTGGTTGAAGAGTACTGTTGGATAATGAGCCTTGAAGAATCCTATATGAGCTTGTGTATGAACCAAAGCAGCCCCTGAAATCAATTGTAACCAATGCCAATACTAACCAATACTTGGCCGTTCTAGATTCGTTTATTTTCACTCTATAGGGATGGGTTTGGAGCGAGATAATAGTGTTAGTAGTTGAGCAATGTGGTTCTAGTAGGCTGTAATTCTCGTAGGCAATGTAGTTGTGGTAGCTCTGGTACTATTTCAACTGATTTAAGTTTGACCGTTACTTCATCGAGTTAAATTGCAAATAACCGGTACTACCTCGACCTAGATTTAGTGGACTCGGCTCAGGCTCGACCAAACCTTAACTGGTGGAATGCCAGTGTTGGAATAGAATTTACTTCCTAGACTAGTAAATGTGGAATGTTCTATTTGCTCCTTAGACTAGTAAGTGTGGAATGTTCTATTTACTCTATACATAAAGCTTATTGATTGTGTTTGAAATTTGTGAATTCACTAATAGTCAGGGTACCTGATCTCATAATAGTCTTCTACATACTGTCCCCAGGCCTTTAAGAAGTCTGTGGAATTGCTTATAAGGTCTAGATCTCCCACCACAAATAATTGCCGTTTAGGACGTGTCATAGCCACATTCAATCTTCTTTTGTCTTTCAAAAACCCGATTTCATTTCCATCATTGGATCTGACAAGACTGATAATTATCACTTCTTTCTCACGGCCCTGGAATCCGTCTACAGTACTGATTTCAAGGTCAGCAATGTTGATGGTCCGCTTAAGTATTGATACTTGAGCATTATATGGTGAGATCACCCCTATATCTTGTGCTGTCACTCCTAACTCCATCAACTTCTTAATGTGTTCATGAACCATAGATACTTCATACTCGTTATATTTAGAATTGTTTTCATCTTCATTGGTCTGCTCCTGATACTCTCCTCCTTGTGTGTCCATCCAGATACAGGCCAATTCAGTATCATCATCAAACTTTACCTTGGGTAAATCAGTCAAATTTATATGCTTATTTCCTTCAAATGCCTTTAGTTTTCCTTCGTATAAAACATGGGAGGGAAAGTCCATGATCTGTTGGTTCATTCTATACTGAGTGTCTAATAATCTTTTAAACTTGACCCCATCTAGTTCATGAACTAATCGATCAAACAAAGTCTTTTCCAAGTTAGCAGTGACTTTTTTATCGACCTTGATATCTCCATCCAACGTCTTGATAGTAGGGGGCAATTGCATATTATCTCCAGCTATGATTAACCGTTTGATTCCTAAATGATTGATAATTGGTATCCAACACTGAGGCTCTAAAGATTGGGAAACTTCATCAATAATAATCGTATCGAAAAACCCATGATCTTGTGTAAACTCTTTATCTTTATACACTGACAACAATTCCCGTGATCCTGCTCCATGCAAAGTACTGGTCACCACTTTGGATCCCATTAACAAATCCTTTATGATTTTAGACTCTCTTTGTCTTAATTCCCGTTTGAATTGTTTCAATTCTTGATACAAAGCCTTTCGCTCCAACCGCTTCCGACATTTCTTAATGGACTTCAATGTTTCTCTAATATCGGTTTCGATATCACTAAGAATGTCGCTGGAGTTGGTTTTACTCAACACATCCAAGGAATGAACCCAGTTTTTTTGAGACAATCTGGCAGGATGACCAATTCGAATCAACTGACTTGGATCTTTACTTTTCTTTCTGCCCTTCTCATGGAAATCAGGCGAAAGTCGCTCCAAGATAGTATCTACAGATATATTGGATGGTCCACATACAAGAACTCTCTCCTGATTTGCGAATACTAATTGCTTGATTATTTCACATATAGTAAATGTCTTTCCTGTTCCTGGAGGACCATGAACAATTGTTATTGGTGATTCATTAATAGCAAAGTTTATAGCTGACTTCTGGGACTCATTCAAGGATTGATTGAAAAATTGATCATCGGATATTGTCTTCCCATTTGTATATGATCTATACGGGGCATCTCCCAATAAAATCCGTATGATTTCTGGCTTATCAGACAACTCGTCCAATTTGTTCATAGTAGTAATCATTCTCTTATAGGTTATAGAATTGGTCAATTTGACAAGCCATACTTTACTGTTATCGCTGCCGGTGTTATTATACATGTTTAGAGCCTTTTCATCATTACTCCCTTCATCTATTGACACTGCGATCATCTTACCAGATACTTTGCTGACCACACCAGTCAAGTCAGTACCAGATTCTTGATCATCCTGATCCTTTTGACCCATCTTGTCTAACTTCACTATGTCACCAACACGAATCGTACCCAATTCCAACTCTTTATCGGCCCCAAGCGCTGGATCCAAACATAATTCTATAATGGTTTTACCGCCCAACCCAGTTCGAAGGTTTTCAATCACTAAGTTAACAATAGCTAATCCCAACTTGGCCAACTTCCGAGAGCTATACAGCTCTAAATATTGGTTTGTTTGGTCTAGATCGACTTGTTCTTCCAACCGAATCGCAGAGAGAAATCTCTGCACAAACTCCGTAGTGGCCATTCTAATTTCAACCCCCAAACTGTCGCTAATGGAGATTTTGAACAAAAATTATCAAATCAACTGAAATGAGTGAGAGAATGAGCACATCAACACTTTATCACATACATTAAACATTATAACTATATTTACAGAGCGGATTCTATGAATCCCTCAATTGCCGTCTTTCTTTTGCTTTTCAAAGTACTTGTCGGTTTCTCTACTTAAATAATCGGTGACAAAGTTCTTCTGTTTAAAGTACCCAGACACCTTTAAAAGCGATACAAGCTTATCGTAGCAAGCCTCACCAAGAGACAAGTATTGGCCAAACCATCTTCTGAAATCGATCAGGGATAAATTGGAAGTATCAAACACAAGGCCAGTGTTTCTGTGGATACCTGCTAAGACGACTGAAATTAACACTAAGTCTACTGAGTAGTGGAAGATTCTCCCGAGCTAAAGGGTTAGTAAATGAGACGAAGAGGGTGTCGAAGATACCACGACTCAGCGCTAACACTGGATCATATGATAGCATATCATGGATAATGCTGAATAGATATCAAGTATCACCAGTTGATACATACTCCCATGTTGTTAGTTTAAGATTTAGTTATCAATCACGCGCACAGCATCAAGGAATTTATATGAAATTTATATGGATTGTGATGAATTATGACGAATCTATATGGACAATCCTATTCACTGAAAACAATCCAAACACGAGACTACATATCCTAAGCTATCTTATATTATGTCCTACTGAATCGCCATACTATTGATATTATTCGTCAACAACGAGGTCACATTGTCCTCTATAGCTGCCTCCGCCGTATCAGATAAATGCTTCTTTGGATCCTGTTTCCCTACATATCTGGTCTTCAATTGTTCTTCCAGTAACTCTTTCTCTTCCGATACTCTTTGATTATACAATTTAGCCACATTCACCATCTTTTCAGTATTGTGCAAGTTTTCATGATCCCTATGATTGAAATCAGCCATCTTCAATCCTGATTGCCAGGTACTCTTGTGTAAGTTTAATAACATATTGGTTTCGTAGGATGTCTTGTGATAATCAATATTCAACGAATAATAATGACGATTTAACCCATGGATCAATGCCTGGATCGATGGTTTGTTCAAATGCCCTACATTCGAGGTGGATTGTCTAGGTTCTTGACCCATCATAAGGGTGGTGGTATCAATTGTTCTGAACGCATCTATCACCACTTTCCCTTTAACAGATTGAATAGGATCAACCACAACGGCGACTGCACGCTTATTCAATTGTTCAAATGATTGTTGCGTGTTCACATCTACCGACGACAACCAACATCCGAACCCCGGGTGTGAGTGGTACCACCCTACCACCATTTGGTCTCTTCCTGTCTGCCTCAACATATCCATCATTCTGGTTTGGAATACATCATCTACAGCTTCTACAGAAACTCCAGTTCCTGACTGAGGCATAGCAAATACATCAATCACGTGGATCGTGAATTCGTCCACAAACTCTCCTAACATTAATCCCATGACTTCCATTGGAACCCCTGCTCTTCCATGTTTCAACATCTTCAATAACGCCAATGATGATATATATACGGTTTCGGCGTTATCTATAGCAGGGCCATCAGCAGCCGGCGGAGCTGCACCTCCAAATCCAGCACCACTTCCTAGCAATCTCAGTAATCTTTCCATATCTTCTGGGGGTCAATTAGCCGTGTTTCGTCTACTCTTTCACCTGCTGTGATATGTGTTACTGAAGTTATAGCTGGTGGCAACTGGGTGCGAAGAATCGAGGTAAGCGCGACATTTGATCGTCATTCGATCGCGACATTGCATCGCGCGACATAAAAGTGCCTTGAATGAAGAGCCATACGGAAATTATATAAAACTGGACATTCCTATTGCAATCTTTTCTAAAGCCATTTCTTCAAATATTTATAGACCAGCGGTACAATAATGATTCCACAAATTGACTCGCTTAAGGGTAAGAAGTACCCTGCCAAACAGCACTGTAGAAACGTCTATTCCCATTTATTACACAGAAAATCCAATGGAGTCTACCACTTTTGCGTCAGTGCAGAGATTGAAGTGTTACATCCTTACTCCGACCAAGCCAAACCATTTAGACAGAACCGTTACTTCTTCTATTTAAGTGGATGCGACATTCCTGGCTCCCATGTCGTCTATAATGGTGATAAAGACCACTTGACTCTTTACTTACCCGACATCGATTACGATGATGTCATGTGGTCAGGAATGCCCATGAGTATCGAAACGGCCCTTGAAACCTTTGACGTGGATGCCGTCAAGTACGTTAGTGACCTTAACTCCGAACTCCAAGACATTAAGACAAATCCAATCTTAACTACCGACATTAATGACGGTAATAAAGTGTACGACTTTTTGTTGAAAGCAAATGATAACGATTTCTTCTATGCTTTAGACGAAGCCCGGTTGATTAAAGACGACTACGAACTTGAATTGATGCGCCACGCTGCCAAATTGACCGATAATTGTCATTTGGCAGTCATGTCAGCATTGCCTATAGAGACTCAAGAAACTCATATCCATGCCGAATTCATGTATCATGCATTGAGACAAGGAAGTAAGTATCAATCTTACGATCCTATTTGTTGTAGTGGTCCTAGTTGTTCTACTTTACACTATGTGAAGAATGACGATACCTTAGAACATAAAAGATCGGTGTTGATAGACGCAGGATGCGAATGGTCACTTTATGCTTCTGACGTCACCAGATGTTTCCCTATCAATGGAGATTGGAGTAAAGAACACTTGGAGATTTATTCCATTGTTCAAAAAATGCAAAAAGTCACCATGGACATGATCAAACCCGGGGTGGAATGGGAAGATTGTCATTTAGCTGCTCATAAAGTCATGATTGAAGAATTTTTGAAATTAGGGATTTTCAAATCAGACTTCTCTGTAGACCAAATCATGGAATCTAGAATCTCCGGAAGTTTCTTCCCTCATGGATTGGGGCATTTATTAGGAATGGACACTCATGATGTAGGAGGATATCCTAATTATGACGATGAGAACAGCTTATTGAAATATTTGAGATTAAGAAGACCTTTACAAAAAGGGATGGTGTTGACAGATGAGCCAGGTGTATACTTTTCTCCTTTCTTATTGGAAAATGTCCTCAACACTCCTGAAAAATTGAACTATATCAATAAAGATGTATTGGATAAGTACTGGTATATTGGAGGGGTAAGAATCGAAGATGACTTGTTAATCACTGATGATGGATATGAAAACTTCACCAAAATCACTTCTGATCCCGATGAAATTTCCACTATTGTCAAGGCAGGTATTGCCAGAGGAACTGAAGGGTTCCACAATGTAGTGTAGACCTAATTACATGTTGTATAGAGTTAATTGACAGATGGTATAGTGTAGATTTAGTTGAGGTATAGTGTAGAGTTAATTGTACATGTCGTATAAAGGATATACCATTATACATGTCGTATATTCTACATGTCGCAGCATCTTTCTCGCCCGCGACATCCATCCAATTGCTCAGGAGAAATATCCTTATTTCACCTTTCTTGTTGTTTGGTGTTCATCTTTCAGTGGCAGCAGACATATCACGAGCTTTTGAGGCATTTTCTGACTCTTTGTTTGCTCAATTGAACTATTCAGCTGTTAGCATTCTGGTGAATCTGATCGACAAATCATCATCATGGACGAGAAGTACGATGTTATTGTGTTAGGTACCGGCTTAACTGAATGTATTTTGTCGGGATTATTGTCCGTAGAGGGTAAGAAAGTGTTACATATCGACAAGCAGGATTTCTATGGTGGGGAATCGGCATCACTTAACTTATCTCAATTGTATTCTAAATTTAGACCCACGGGCCAGAAGCCGGAATTGAAAGGAAGAGATAGAGATTGGTGTGTGGATTTGATTCCCAAGTTCTTGATGTCCAATGGAGAATTGACTAATATCTTGGTTCATACGGATGTCACCAGATACATTGAGTTTAAGCAGATTGGTGGAAGTTATGTTTACCGGAACGGAAGAATTGCCAAGGTTCCTTCTAATGAAATGGAAGCAGTCAGATCATCTTTGATGGGGATTTTTGAAAAGAGAAGAATGAAAGGGTTCTTACAATACATTGCCAATTACGATGAAGACAACAAGTCCACACATCACGGGTTTGATTTAGATACCAACACCATGAATGAGCTCTATAATTATTATAATTTGGAAAACGGAACCAAGGATTTCATTGGCCACTCCATGGCTTTATGGCCCAACGATGACTATTTGAATGAACCTGCACGTCAAACTTATGAAAGAATTGTTTTGTATGTTCAATCGGTGGCCAAATATGGGAAATCTCCATACATCTATCCATTGTATGGCTTAGGGGAATTGCCTCAAGGGTTCGCTAGATTGTCTGCTATTTATGGGGGGACTTATATGTTAGATACTCCAATTGATGAGATTTTATATGATGATGATAAGAAGTTCAAGGGTGTTATCACTAAAGAAGGAAGAGCAGAAGCTCCTATTGTTATCGCAGACCCTACTTATTTCCCTGACAGAGTTAAGAAGACAGGCCAAAGGGTTATTAGAGCTATGTGTATTTTGGACCATCCAGTGCCAAACACTAATGAATTGGATTCTCTTCAATTAATCATTCCTCAAAATCAAGTGGGCAGAAAGCACGATATCTATGTCGCAGTTTTATCTGACGTTCACTGTGTTGTTCCTAAGGGATACTACTTGGCTATTGTTTCCACCATCATTGAAACCGAAACTCCTCACATTGAATTGGATCCAGCATTCAAGTTGTTAGGGCCCAGAATCGATACTTTAATGGGCATTGCTGAATTATATGAACCGCAAGATGACGGAACCTCGAGCGGAATTTACTTATCTAAGAGTTATGATGCCTCATCGCACTTTGAGTCCATGACTGATGATGTCAAGGACTTATACTTCCGGGTGATGGGCAAGCCATTGGTGTTGAAGAAGAGAGCTGATGCCGATCAGGAGGAAGAAGGATTGAATGGGCTTTAGGCCGTGATTTTAAATCGAGCTATCAAATCAATCGAGCTAACTAAATCGAGCTAACTAAATCGAGCTATTAATAAATCAAGCTGTCTAATCTGTAATCATTTCTCTATTTCCATTCATCTATTCAAACCTATCTAACTCTTTAACAACTCATCCATATATCTAACTCTCCACTGTCACTAATCAAACATGCGTCTGACTCATGCATCTAGTACATGCAGCCGCATAAATCCTCTTACGCCCGCGCTTATCTGTTACTGATAACGATAGCGGATATAAAAGGCTGCGATTCCGCTCTGATGCCACACAATAACACAATTTGACACCTCCATTTATTGTGTGGCTGATCTGAACTTTTGATCCTTGAAGAACAATTTGATACTACAACTAACATGACCCAAATTGAATTGAAACCGTCGTTTTTCACCGTGTCTGGTAAGCCATTACTTGTAGGTACTGGTACCGGTACTAAGTGGAAAGATTTAAAACGAGCCGATGTGTCTAACGCCGACTTGTTGGTGAAGCAGTTAAAATTGTCGATGGAAAAAGGATTCTATCACTTGGATACAGCCGAGATTTATGGCACTCAGGAAGAAGTGGGTAAGGCTTTAAAGGAATCCGGCGTTAACAGGGATGATTACTGGATTACCAGCAAGTATTCCAATTGGTCTCAAACAAAAGGACCCTTGGAGGCCATTGATGCTGGGCTTGAAGAAGTGGGTGTCGACTACTTTGATTTATATTTGATCCACTCCAATAAATGGAGTGGGGTCAAGAATGGACATACGTTGGAAACTGTTTGGAAAGAGTTTATCACTGCTAAGAAATTGGGCAAGGTAAGACATATTGGAGTTTCGAATTTTTCAGTAGAAGCTTTGGAAACCATTATTGAAATCAGTAAGGAATACGGAGACGAATTCTTACCTAAAGTTAACCAAATTGAATTCCATCCATATTTGAAGAACCAGTTTCCTGGTGTCTATGATTTCTGTCAAAAGAATGATATTCTTATCGAAGCTTATGGGCCCTTAACTCCGTTGATGAGAGTTGAGCAGGAACACCCATTGACTGCTATTTTGGAAACTCTTTCAAAGAAGTATAACAAGACTGATTCCCAGATCTTATTAAGATGGGTGTTGCAGAAAAACGTATTGCCCATCACCACTTCTAGTAATGAGACCAGAATTGTGCAGTCATTAGAGATTTATAATTTTGAGTTGGATCAAGAGGATTTCGAACTTATTGATGGGGTGGAGGACAAGTTCCAGTACCAGGCATTTACTTTTGTCAAGTGAAACGGTAGAATAGTTTAGACCCTTTGTCCATCAACTGCGTTCCTACAATAAATATGATATTAGATTATAGAATATATTAAAATATTGAGTAGTTCATTTTCGATTCTATTAGATTCGTTTATCTTCAAACAGGTTCTGCTAATGCCTTCTGCATTTTGCATGTAATTGTCGGAGTTTAGATGAATCTGATTTTTCTCTAAAGCTGGTAGTTTGCTGTCAATCTTATAATACCAATTGTTGTGTTGCCTTTGTAACACTTCCAGTGTACCAGCCATTGGTGTCGCTTAAAGTCATCCTGCAACTTCTAAGTAGTTCATCATAAATGACATTCTATACTCTACTGAAATAAATATGAAGCGGCAATCTCCACATTCCCCTGACAAGCGTCCAATGCTTTCACCACTTGATCCCTGGAGAATCCCAATCCCATTAGTCTCTGTATATCTTCATCTTGATACTTAGAAGTACCTACATTCTGTCTTTTAGAGGCCGCTTCAGCAGCTGCACTAGAAGCAGGTTTCTTCTTTGCAGGAGATGTAGGCATAGGAGCATCACTGAAGATGTTACCCCCTAAACTGTTACCTTTATTGCCCACAGTAGCCCCCAATAAATCATTATTCTCGATTTCATTATCTGGTAAAAAGTTGGTTTCGATATTTGATCCCACCACCAATTTATTCTCTGCTAAGTCAATCACACATTTATGTCTTTTCAACATATCCAAACCAAATAATAAATCCACTTGAGTATCAATGACCATAAAAGAACAAGGAATTTGAATGTGGGATTCACCAATACTAATAGGTACACTATGGATCTTCCCCAAGATCTGAGTCGATCCTACCCCTCTAGCTTCCCCTACAAATCTTCTATCAATAAGTCTATCAATGCCAACTTTTTCTGCCAACCGTGGCGATATGATTGTTTGCTGGGCTCCGGAATCAACAAATGCTTGTACTGGTTGGTTATTGACCTTAATCTTGATATACAACATGCTTACTGAAGTAAAGGATTCAGGAGTGATATCATAGGCCAATTCCATATTCTTATCAATTTGCTCTTGTCTAATAAGCTCCAAGATTCTTGCTTGACTTTCAGGATTATCAGGATCTTGTTCTAACCGTCTTAATTCCTGTTGTTGTTGAGGATTCAATCCTCCGGTGGCAGCAGGTCCAAACGGATTCTGTCCTCCTTGAAATTGTTGTAACGAATCTTTCATCACCTGCTTGAATGCTTCAGGATCATGTAATAGTTGTTGCATGTTAGGATTACTTTGAAGAAGCAGGTTGGCCATCTGAGGATTATCAAGGAATTGTTGTCTCATAGCTTCAATTTGTTGGTCCACCACATCAGAATTAGTAGAATTCACTGAAGTGGAAGAATTCAAGGTTCCATTTCCAGCACTTTTTTGGAGCACTAATAAGTCATCATCCTTAAGTCCTAATTGCAGCAACGTTTGGGAGTCGCCTCTTAAACTTTTGGAGTTGTGGATGATGATTTGATCTGGCGGCAGGATATCAGATTCTGCTTCAAGATAAGCCTTGAAGTCGGAAAATGTCATGGAGTCGGAGATGTCTACCGAAATGATCAGGTTATTCGTTTCGTTGGACACAGTTAATTTCATGATGAGGATCAATAACGTCAATGCAAGTATCGATAACAAATACCAAATATCAATAACAAATATCAATAACAAATATCAATAACAAATATCAAATATCAAATATCAAATATCAATAATCTCAATATAAATAATATCAGTACAAATAATATCAATACAAATAATATCACACAATTGAAGTGGACAGTAAACTTATAGTCTTCAAATATCAAGTTCTTCTTGCCGCTATTTATATAACGGCAAATATGTCTCGCTGCTCACATAATCAATCGCCACCAGCTGGGCTCTCTAGCGCCACCAAGACGTTTGCCTCCGTATACTGATTCTACATACTCAACACAATATCACCAACATGAACACATCAACACATCAACACGCCAATATAATACATGATGAGCAGTACATATTCAAAGCATGGGCATAAAATAAACACAGCATAAACTACTTGACTACTTACTTACACTTATCACAACAGCACTATCTCTATTCTACTATACAAATGATAAATCATATCTAGAGCGGAGCTATCATAGCAATTTGCCCTCCATTCAACAACATCCTTTTGATCTGTCCGTCCTTCTTGCCTTCATTATCAAATTCTTCCACATTCTCCAAAACAATATTCACAAAATCATCAAATCCAGCTAATGTTCCTTGGAACTCTTTATCATTGGTCAACAACACTTTCACTTGTGTCCCTACAGCCTTATCAATGATCTCCAACGGTAAAACAGTGGGAATCACCGGTTCTTCTTTGGTCTCCACTGGGGTATTGGATACTTCTGTCATGATGAATGGTGAAATGATGAAAATTGTGCGATGGTGCGATTCTAAACTATGAGAACTTGGTTCATTACAACTTATTACTGTTATATATTACATCCTATTTGGTCTGGCTTTCCTACTTGGTCTGGATTTGATGTCGGGAACTTCCCAATAACATCTTGGTCTGAGATCCCGACCTCGACCGTGACTTCTGGGTCAACTTCTTGGCCGATTCTCCGTTGAAGTTGGACCGCTTTGTCTTCCATCCATCAAAATCAATCAATGCCTGCATACATCCCCACTCGGTGATTTTATTTTGCAACCACACCAAATTCACCGGCTTGGTTAAATAATCATTACATCCGGCCCGAAGAGCATTACTTCTATCAATAGAAGAGTTGGAGGATGCTGTTAAGGCCACGATGATCACTGGAGACCGGAAAATGTTCAAATCTAATCTTTCTGACTCAGATAAATCTTCGAGGTTTTTAGGGCCATTTAACTCATTTTCTGCAAACACTCCGATTCTATTAATTCTCTCAAGATGTCTGATTTCTTTTGTAGCTTCGATTCCTGATTTGACAGGTAATTGAATATCCATCAAGACTAAATGAAACCCTCCTTTTCTCCATTTGGCAATAGCCTCTTCTCCGTTTTTGGCGATTTCGTAGTGGATTTTATGCTTTCTTAAAAACGCTCCTAAAATGGCTTGATTAATAGCATTATCTTCCACCACCAATACAGAAATCGATGGCAATACGGCTTCGGTGGCCGACTTATTGGCGCTGCTGCCATTCTTTTTGGTTCCAGACGTTTGTCGAGACATTTTGCCTGGCTTTTCGGTTTTGGCCATTCTGGTTTCACTATTGCCGTTATTTTCACTGCTGTTGTGTGCAGACATACTTGGTCTGGGGTCTTCTTTATGCCCGTTGGATTGTTCATGTTGTTCTGAATTTATGCGGTCAAGACTGGCACTAGCAATTCTGGAGCCCTCATTCATTTGAGAAGCAGGAGAGATATCTAGTTCTCTTACAGCCCCATTTTGATCTGATGTCTTGACTTTAGGGTCTGATGGTGTTATAGGACTGTCAGCAGGAGAATCGTGCTTCAAGTTTACATCGAGTTTTGGTAATGTGCTATTCTTAGGATCGATCACTGGGAATGGTTGTAATCTGTCTGGGTCTTCATCCGGACTTTTAATATTACTGAGATTCTTATTAACCGGAGATGTCACATTGTCTCTATTTTTCTGGACAAAATTCTCGTCAAGACTCAATCGTTTCTTCTCTGAAGTGTGAACATTGGAATTAGAAGATAATGAAAAGTTCTTCGGTAACAATAAAACCGCCTGGTTGTTATTAGGATTGTTAGGTTTCTGAGTTTGAGGAGGGAAATTAGAAACCGGTGACTGTGGAGGATTGGACTGAGATCTTCTATGTAAATTTATTCCACTTGGAACCGGCAGAGACTTATTATTATTGGAAGGGGAAAGGGACCGTTCTTTAAATATCTGATTAACAGGTTCGTGCAAATACTGGGGTTTTGGTTGATAGTATGCTTGATTGGAGTTGGATGAATTAGGAGTTGTTGACCGATTATGGCCATACACCTGAACTTGTGGTTGTGGTTGAGCAAAATGGGCATGATGAGACGGAGATGCCGAATGAGGATAAATATTAGTTATTGATGGGTCAGTGGTGCTATAATAATTAGCAGGAAGTCCACTCATCAGCTTTCTAGCACTTTCCATCGGACGATATCCGTATTCTACTGCTGTATTTTCTTCTAGTGTAGGGGTTTCTATTATCAACGCTTCATTCATACTCATTCCACCAGGGAAGTAAAGGTCCAAAATATTCCATACGTTCTGGTCTGGTTCAAGGTTTATATAGCTATAGGTTGAATTTGGGGGTTGTTGTTGTTGTTGCTGCTGTTGTGTAGATGGTTGGAATGAAGGCAATTGGGCTTGATTAGGCTGTGATGGAGACTTATCAATAGACCCAGATATAGGCGAGGCCAATGGTTTGGGGGTATCGGGAGAAGCAGAAGACCATACATTGACCTTTTTATGGGGAGGAGCTTGATTCCCAGTTGTAGGAGCCGTGTTGTGTTTGCGTGATTGTAGGTCCATCTTAATAGTTATATCTGCGGGGTCAAAGAATTTCGCCAAAGCATTAGGAAATTTGTTCATGATTCCAAGCTTTAAGTCGTCTATAATGTCACTCTGATTGACTGTGATGGTTGTGGCCGTACCCTGGAGCCTTTTAACCCATACTCTTTTAGAAGAAAAAAGACCGGGGGAAAATGGACCCGAATTATTGAAGTTAGGGATTGTGTTGGCCAAAGACGCTAAACTTCGTGTTCCGGACGTTGTATGGCCGTGTGGTTTGCCCATATTTAGCTTCAAACTGGGCTTATTGTTCTTTTGAGTCCCCAAAGGATTAGTGTTCACATTGCTGCTGTTGTTATGAGAAGAGTTATCTCCGGAGTTTCTAGGCTGATGTGTCAGCAACCCTGGTGGGACTGTTTGTTGGTTCAGGTTCAGGGGGCTAGGTGACTTATTAACCTCTAAATTGGGTATGGGGCTACTATTGGCATTAAACATGGTGAAAAATAACTTGCCGGTGGGTAAAATAGGAGCGCCGCAATAATAGGGCGAATGCGCCGAGAATTGGCGGGTTTTCGGGGGGTGGAAGGTTTCTGGGGTGAATTAGAAGGGATAATTATGTGGATGGCTCTTTTTTCTGGAGTTCAGGAGCCGTTTTCACCTATATTAACTATGGAGTTTAAGAAGTATTAATTGTTGAGGCGCTATCTCAACTTGTTTGATTTTTCGCGGGTGTGGACCGACCGTTTGATAATAAGGATCAATTGCTTAGACGCTTTTGTATATAAGGGTTCGGGTTTCTTATGTTTAGTGTACTCTTGAGATGTTTTAGAGTGTTCTATAATGATTTAGAGTGCTTTATCATGATTCATAATGCTTTATAATGCTTTAGAGTGTCTCAGTTCTCTTCTATTTCTACGCTGGATCACTGGTTATATATTATACTATTCCCAATCATCATCATCATTATCATTATCTCCAGTTGCTTCGGGCTTCTTCACTTCTTTGCCCACATCAACTGCTTCATCTTCATCATCTTCGTCATCCCATGTGAATTCTTCCTCGTCTTCGTTGTTGGCAGCCTTTGGACCTTGTTTAGATTGCAATAATTGTTTTCTCTTTTCATCTTGTTCTTTCAAATTGTTTTCCAATTTGAAGTACCGGTACCAGAAAGTAGGGTAAGAGATTTTAACTGGGACTAATTCATTCATTACTGTTCTTAATGTAGCATCATATTTCTCCAACAATTGAGAAATCTGTTCTGTCTTCTCTTCTACCTTGAATTGAGCCAATTCTGCTTCCAGGTCTAAGGAATCATCCAAAAACGCGTTAGGCGAGGTATGCAATTTCAACAACTCGCTATCAAATCTAGAAGTTCCATAGTTGGGCATGGATCCTAAAGGGTTGGAAAATAATGGTTCTTTGTCATCATCAAACGTCTTCTCAGTATTAGAATCACCATTATCAACTGAAACGATTCCTGTCAAGAAAGAAGCAAATTGGTTGACGTATTTCCCGGCTTGTTTCTCCACCTGCTCCAATCTGTTATCCAAGTTGTCAAGGTAAGTGTTTGCTTGTTCATTCAATTTCTTGAAATCGACATCTGGCAAATTCACTTCTGATATTTGCATTTGATCTTTTAATGATTTGAATTGGTTCTCAAACTGACTCAAGTGTTCACTCACCTTAGCTTTGTCATTGATGTTTTCTTTGGCACTATTCAATTGCTTCAAAATCTCGGCTTTCTTCTCGTCAAGATGATACTGTTCTTGTAATCCTTCGGCATTCTTGGAGGCTGTAGTCCATAACTGGCCAAATCGCTTCTCTACTGAATCATACGCCTTGTTGATTTCCGATTCCAATTGGTGCACGGTCTGTTCGGTTTTGCCTTCTTCATGAGTTTCCGCAGACTTTGGCAATTCTTCTTCTGCAATAATAGGGTCCATAAACTCCATGATGAATACGTATACTTCTTGATGATAATAGTTGGAGAATAGTCATTTCACTTTCTCGCACCATTGTTGCGCCGCACTTGACTATGTATGGTAGTAGAATAAGGGAGTTATAAGACGTGGTGATAGAGGCGGTGATAGAAGATAAGGAGGTCTGGGTGGACTAGACCAGTAGTCTAGGGTTTCAGGAAATGTCTGCTTTATATAGATGCTCTAAAATTATATTTATTCTGGAATGTTCTTATTATAATACATTGTATATACTTTTCATTCTTCACTCATTACTGTGAATTTTGCAACCATTTGACATCCAGACAAACATATTCCAATTTCATCAATTTTCCACTTTATCTCCCCCAAATTACATCTTTCAATAGCCACGTAACTCCAGTTTCCCTATATACTCACTAGACACTCCCATCCCACTTCTCTTGTTCATATATTCATCCATAACTCCCATCATCATCATCATCATTGTCGTGCCTGACTCATATACCAACCCATGAAATGCACCAGATGCACCATCAAAACTCTCAGTATGTTTGGCACTAGAAGGCTATTGCAATGCTTGGTCCAGCTAGAAAACTGCTCTTTAAAAGACAGTTTCACTGGCGGATCCACCATCTTCTCTAAACCAATACAACAGTTTGCTATATATGAACCCAGTGACGGCCCCCAATTACCTAGCCGCTACGGAATCGTGGGACACCATAAGACCGAGTTTCTCAACTGTTTGGCCATGAAGTATATTCCTTCTCCTCCACTTTCCAGACAGTATCCGCTATTGGCAATGACAAATGATTACGACCAAATAGAATACTTAAACTTTAGAGAGTCTTCGGGGTTAGAAAAAGTCCATTTGTCGGCCAGGTATGAGTCTTATTCGTTCAAAGGACAGTTAGAGATGTCTGATGATGTCAACTCAGTGAAGAATTATATCACTGGAAATAACAATTACAACAAGAACGATAAAAAGGCCATGGATCCAGCATTGGTGGAAAAGGTCATTGAAGACTTTAACTTGTCGCATTTGACTAATAAATGGAATAATTCATTAAGTAATGGTCAATTAAGAAGAGCCCGAATTGCAAAATCCATTTTGAATAATCCCAAGCTATTGATTATAGATGATCCATTTTTGGGCCTAGATCCGGAGCAGACCCAATTGGTGTCCAGTTCCCTTGAAAAAATCAGCCATAGTCTTGACATGTCGATTGTGTTGGGATTACGCTATCAGGATAAGGTACCTGATTGGATAACCCATTTGGCCAGGGTTACCGAAGAAGGAGTGGTTCAGAATGGTCCCAAATCGGAAGTGTTGCCACATATAGTTGAAGATCTAAACGATGGACTGGTGCCACAAGATCGCCAATTGATCTGGACTGAGATATCCGAGGTCAAATCGGAAGATACTCCTTTCATACAATTCAAAAATGCGTCTGTAATTTATAAAGACTTGCCAGTGTTGACAGATTTCAATTGGACTGTTCCTAAAGGTAGCAATTGGAGGATTTTAGGCCATAACGGAACAGGGAAAACCACTATACTCTCATTGATTACCGCCGACCATCCACAGTCTTGGAGATCAGTATTATCTATAAATGGAAAGTTGAGAAAAACCGGCAGCGGAATTACCTTCTTTGACGTCAACAACCAAGTCGGAATATCGTCTCCGGAATTACATTCACTTGTTCCTGGATCCAAAACCATGAACCAACTCATCAAAAATGGACTTGTCAAAGATATTGGGAATTCTAATTTCATGTTCTCTGGTGATAAACTCGAATATCCAAATCACAAAATCAAATCTCTTATCAAAGACCACTTCGGCGATATCTTGGACCAACACGGCAATACTTGCTTTCATGATTTATCTACCACCCACCAGAAATTAACGCTTTTCTTAAGAGCAATAGTAAAAGATCCTCAGTTGATTATTCTAGATGAAGCATTTTCATGCATGGATGATATTAAGCTTATGAATCATTGTCACCAGGTTCTAGAACTGCATTTTGCAGATTCGACCATTCTTACAATTGGACATATCGAATGGGAACTTCCAAACTATGACTACGTGCTACACTTACTAGGAGATGAGGAAAGAGGTTATAAAAGTTATAAGGTACAACCTAAGTAAAAATGTATTATTAGCAGCCTATAGAAGTAATATTAGCAGCCGTTTGACGCACACACGACGGTTACCCCTATTCGTAATAAGAACCTGTAAAATACAACTGTTTGACGACGATACATGGAAATACCGCTTGGTGCCTTCATTACTGGTCCTAATCCTACAGTCCCCCTGATCCTTATACCAGCAATAGCTTGTATAGTCCTTAAACATTTAAGGTTATATCATAAAAGAACTGGCAGCAATACTACAGGTTAGACCCCTCTTTTGCAAATTGCGCCATATTTACAGGTTCTCTGCGGTTTCTTTAACAGCCGGCTTGCAGGTTAACCCGGCAGGCTTATGCGGAAGAAAAATTTTGTCTAACATATTATTGTTTATAAATACCCGGCGCCCAGTTGCTTTGAAATCCCTTCATCCAGCCGATACTTGTGTTTATTCTTGACGCCGGTTTCAATTGTACCAGTTCTTAATTGAATCTTCATTGATATTAGGCGGCTTTCCACGCAGGGCATTACTGCAATTTTGGATTCTTCACCGCTACCCCAGCAAATATATTCACGTCTGAACGGGAGAGTTCCGGAGCCAAAACTATCGTTTAAAGGTTGTTACCACCATGTTTAAGATCCCCGATGCCCCCAAAGAAGAAAGACCGGCGGAAGTAGTCGCCGATTTGGAGTTTGGGAAGTTGACTTCTAAGGACTACTTATACGTGTCTCAGCATCCTAAGGGAGAGAAGCTTCCTATTCCCATAGAAGATGAACCACCACTATTCATTTATCTTGCCACGTACTTGAGTTATCTTATTTTGATCATTATCGGACACATTCGGGATTTTTTTGGTAAGATTTTCAAGCCGAAAGAATACGCTCATTTGGTGGAAGTTGATGGCTACGCTCCTTGGTATGATGGCTTTGAGACGTTTTATGAGAGAAGATTGAAGAATAGAATTGATGACTGTTTCGCCAGACCTATTTATGGCGCTCCTGGAAGATATATCAAATGTTTTGATCGGGTAAAGGTGTCGAAGAATGATTATAAATATACTGGTACTTCTACCGAGTGTCTTAATTTGTCTTCCTACAATTACTTGGGATTTGGTCAGTCCAAAGGTATATGTACTTCTGTGGCATTAAATGCTCTTGAAGATTATGGTACTTCTGGATGTTCTCCTCGGCATCTTGCTGGAACTACTGACTTGCATAGAGAATGTGAAGAAGTTATTGCCGATTTTGTGGGCCAGGAAGACGCTATTCTTGTGAGTCAAGGGTATGGTACTAATGCCTTTGTTTTTCCATCGATTGCGGACCCAAAAACCTTGGTTATTTCCGATGCCTTGAACCACGCTTCTATTAGATTTGGAGTGAGAGTCTCTGGTGCTTCAGTCAAGGTCTTTGAACATAATAATACTGAAAATTTGGAAAAAGTCATAAGAGATGCCATTGCTCAAGGAATTCCAAAGACCCATCGTCCTTGGAGTAAGATTATTATCGCCGTTGAAGGATTATATTCTATGGAAGGTAACATGTGTAATTTGCCTGAAGTGATTCGGTTGAAGAATAAGTATAAATGTTACTTATTCGTCGATGAGGCCCATTCTATTGGGGCTTTAGGGCCTCATGGTAAAGGAGTTTGTGACTACTTTGGAGTTGATCCTAAAGATGTTGATGTCTTAATGGGGACTTTGACCAAGTCATTTGGTGCTACTGGTGGGTATATATCTGGTTCGAAGAGAATTATGGATAGAATAAGATTGAACTACGCTACAAATGTGTATGGAGAATCAGTAGCTCCACCAGTGTTGGCCCAAATCATTTCATCCATTAAGGTTATCAAGGGAGAACTCAATCCAGGAGAAGGAGAAGAAAGATTACAAAGATTAGCTTTCAATTCCCGGTACCTCAGACTAGGACTTAAAAAATTGGGTTTTATTGTCTATGGAGCTGATGATTCTCCAGTGATCCCATTACTTTTATTTTTGCCAGCCAAAATGCCGGCTGTTTCCAGAATGCTTTACGATAAGAAGTTGGCGGTGGTTATCGTGGCATACCCTGCTACTCCTATTATCAGTGGAAGAGTCAGATTATGTTTAAGTTCAGCCCTTACCAAAGAAGATTTGGATTACGCTTTAACCAAATTCAGTGAAGTTGGTGACTTGATCTACTTGAAGTTCAGTAGTGGCAATGCAGGAGGGTCAAAGATCCCTGGAAAAGCTCCTAGAATGTCTATTGAAGAGGTGTTGGCCACCAATGTTGAAGACTGTAAAAAGCCAAGATTAGGCTGTTAGACTCACCCCATCATTTCCATCTTACCGTACATATCAACCACAACAATTCATCCCTAATTACTCTTAATACTTAATTTAATGTTCATTAATCTTAATACACACTAATGCTAACTGTACTATTATATTAACATCTAATCATATTAATATATAACCATATTAATACATTATCGTATTCTAAATATAATTCTAGATATCGCATTATCGCGATCTCATTCGGCTTCTTCATCACTATGGATTACGGAATACAGTATCTGCTAGTTCCGCCATTGAAGTTCAGCACCGTCCAAGAAGGGTTCTATCGTGGTGCATACCCTAGGGAAGTTAACTATCCTTTTTTGGAGAGTTTACGGCTCCAAACAATCGTGTCATTAACCCCAAATCCTGTGACCCCAGAAACCGATGAGAAATTATACAACTTTGCTTCCCAACAGAATATCAAATTAGTGCATTTGGAGTGTGCAAAGCTGGGAAAAGGAAAGAAGAGAGGCGTACCACTTGGATACTCAACAGTGCTAGAGGCATTGGACTTGATCATCCATCAACAGCATGGTCCTATTTATATTCATTGTTTAAATGGAGCCCAAGTCACCAGCTTGATAGTGGCGTGCTTACGCAAGCTTCAGTTCTGGACATCTTTGACTATTTTCAATGAATTTATAAATTTTTCCACAAATATAACGTTAAACGACCGGAACTTTGTTGAAGGATTTAGGGGAGAGATAAATGTGGATTCTAATAATAAAGTTGATTGGTTATGGGCTGGAATGAGCACAGGGGTGGTGGGGAACCATCCGATGTTGAAAGTCCACCAGCTGGCATTCTGACGTACTAATTACATATATATTGTATAGAATGATTAGACCTATTATAATGACTATACCCGTTGGTAAAATAGGCAGTATGCGTTTTTGTTGAGCACTTGGCTTTCTTTATAGTTGAATGTCACTTTCGAATCATCAAAATAGCACCAATTTCTGGTCTTCTTCTTATCGCTTTCTTTATGAACATATGAAGTATAATGGCCCGTGGTCAAGTTTCCGAAGTGGTTCACCACTCCATATAACTTGTACCTGAAAGGAGGAACTTGGTTTCTAGTTGGAAGTGTGGCTAGTATTTGAGATTCTTTTTCTTTAGACATCACCTCAGATTTGTCGATATTCGTGTTCACCAGAGTCCCCACATCGGGCCAATATGACGTCAAGTCAAGAATATCATTCACAGGGTATTTAATAAAGGTGTCCATTTTGCTGAAGTACCCAGTAGGTGAAAGTTTGAACCTTTTGAAATGAATAATTAATACTTGAGGTAATCTGGTGATGGTGATTTTTTTCGTCAGCCGAGTAAATCTTTTACATCTTGGACAATGCCATTTATTCTGTTCATCCAACAATTCTGTCTGAACAAATTCTTGCAAACAATCGTCCAAAGTAATATTGTTAGTGTTGTTCAACTTTTCAGGTATTGGTAATGTAAGAATCAGAAAGGCGTTATAAGTAGTGGAAGTCATTCCACATTCCAAACATCTCAATTGTGAAAGATATTGTCCTTGGAAGTAGTCCACCACTATAGAAAAGTTCAACTTTAGATATCTTTCCCATTCAATAGTGGATGCCAATCTTACTGGCAAATACTCTCTTGTCTTCTCCTGCTCAGGGGTTAGCTCCATGACTGCTTGTTTCTCCTTGGGGTTCGAAATCACCATTTGGTTCAAATCTTCATGTAATGAATCTAACAAAAACGTCAAGAACTCAATGCAATCTTGTTGGTCGAAATTGGCAAACTGTTGCCCAGGAGATAATGAACCAACTACTTTCTTGAAATGCAGAGGAGTGTAATAACTGCCGGTGTTCCCAAACATATTCATTAACAAATTCACAAAATTGGTGGTGATGATTCCTTTGGTCCCCAACTTGTTGTTAACATTGATATGCTGCCTATAAGATTGTTGCAAAGCAGGAGACGATGGAGACACAGGGAGGGTGGGGAAGAAAAACCTTGTCAATTGCGGAGTAGCAGATAGACATTGCAATACACAATTCATATAACACGAATTCCCAAGGTTGGTTAGTCCTGTAGTATACTGTTCAAGAAATTTGATCGGATTGGATTTGTCAGTGCTCTTCCCATTGGAACTTGAAGTGGGTGCTGGACTGGATTGAGGACTTGGTTGTGACAGAAGGGAGAACGACGAGGTTCTTGGTCGTTGTTGTTCTTGCAAAGAAGCAGTCGTATTATTCAGAGACATATCGGAAGGCATTGAGCCAGAAATGGAATTCAAATCTCCAGTAGAATTGGATTCGAGTATTGCAGGTTTCAACGCAGAACTTGGAGTATAGCCATTGGCATTGGCCCTTAAAGTTGTGGAAGCTTTTCCCACAAAGTTATTTGAAACCGGTGTTTCACTATTACTTTTCGCCGTCCCTAGATAATCCCCGAAATTCTTAAGGTATGGAGATCCATTTGATACCAAGGAGTCAGAGCTTTGGTAGCTATTACTAGATTTATAACTATTTCTTCTGGAACTGGATGGAGAACTCGTACCGTCTTTCGACAAAGAAGCAGGTGGTCTAGCTAACACAGGGGTTTGAGTGGTCTTAGCTATAGATCCTTCTCCAAAAAGCGAATACCAAAACGTCACACCCCCTGATAAGTAACAAGGAGCTCTTTTCAACTTGGAGCTGATATATTTGTTTCTGTATGCTAGTAAATCAATTAATTTGGTATAAGGATTCTTCGAGGGGTTTCCATTAGAATCGGAATTGATTAACAGGTCAGCTAAGGCCCCGAATCGGTCTATTGATTTCTGAGCAGGGCCATATCGAAGGCTGTAAATTACCACTAATTCATACTTGTGTCTTTGCTGGAACCGTTTATACTGATCTTCAGGGAGCTGGAGCCTTAACCTTTCTTCGAGATCTTGATCAGTCACATCATTGGACGACGATTTGTCAAATGCAAGTAAGCTATTCACCACTGATGGTTCTATGTTGACGATATCTCTATAATTTATATGATTATAGTTGAATTCATTTTTTGTTCTGAAATCGATAAGAAGCACTTTGGTGTCGCTTTCATTGCTTAGAAGTTGTTTCAATTCGGGAGCAGTGATAACCTCTATGTACTTATACTTCTCTAGCAGAGGAGAAGTCAGAAGTCCAGAATTCGTACTAGAAGTTTCTGGGGTAGGACTAGGCGAGTTTAGCTTGTTGAATCTCGACAATAATGGATCCATACCAACGTCATTACCTTTATCGGCAATAGTGGAATCAGAATCTTTACCTAGATGGACTTGTATCGCCACTATTTTCAGCTCTTTCTTAGCGGTCGTCAGTTCAATCACGGCTATAAAATCTTCAATCTCAGGATTCGTATGGCGCTTGCATTCCTGAAGTAATATTTTGGTGATCTGGAAGCATGTATAAGCTAATTCGAAATCACAGTAGCCCAAATGATCGAGACGTTTGAGTTCATAATTCAACACTTCTAATAATTCGATCTGGTAATTGATATGCTTGGATGGTTTATTAGTACTTTTAAGCAACTCAGCTGCCAAGTTCCGTCCTATAATATCCAAATTCACTGCCAGAGCGAGCCGAACTCCGTCGGGTACAACCATCGTACCAGTTAGATCTATTGGAGTTATATGACGTTATATGAAGTTATTAATGAGATTTATCATTATCGCACTTAAATGATCTGTCACGTGATAATACACACGTGATATTTATATGAAATGAATTTATATTAATCCTATACAGTGTCTTCTGGATGAACACCGCACCTCTGTAAGCAAAATAATATGACCGTCGAGTCGAGCTTGGCTTGATTGTTCCCTTTGAAGATGATGGATCCAATGATAACTCTGACACTCCTTCCGCATCCAAAATATCCTCAGGCAACTTCCTCAAAAGAGCCTCCTAAATGGTTCCCCCCCAGAATAGGACTCAAAAAAGACGCCAACTTGCTTACCTCGTTTTGACAATTTCTCCGTGTTAAGGTTATCGGGGTTAGGGGCTTGCAGTGGAGTCAAGGTTATCTCACATTTACCCAGGTCTCCATACCTGTTGACACGCACGGAATCGACCCTTTCTCTACAATTCTCGTACAAAGTTTCATTCTTGTGCTTGAAGTGAACCGGCTGTATCGTGAAGTTCCCTGAAGTATTGCACAATTCGGTCATATTCCAAAGCGTCAAATCCATACACGAGTTTATCGCCCGTGAGGCTAGGGCCACTGGTGTTAATCCTAAAGCGATGAGAGTGTATAAGATCAACAGTTTCATCATTCAATACAATATTAGGGGGAAAATTATTAAATTTGAGCTGCTTTTCAGGTCCAATAAGCAATATAATCATTGTGGTTATTTCATCCAGATTATTTTTGTTTGTAAGTTTACCATAGAGGAGAGGTTCGAGGATCGGTAGAGCGGGTTCTTTAGTCGTGTGCACCTTTGAATTATTTTTTGATTTTCCTGCTTGAATTCAACCTTCCATGAAGGTTAACAGGGCTAAGGTTAGCTATGACATATGAAAAGACCCTGACTCCATTATAAATCCGCTCTTTTGCATCCATCGTCACCAAGTCCCTTTGTTGGGTGCGATCATTTGATTTTGACGTCTTATGAATCGGCAAAAGTTGCCCAAGTACCAGGTGCAGAAATTTTTGATGCAGCTTTTATTTTTTGCAACAAATATATGCCATTATTGAAGATTCAACTTTGGGAGTACGAACTTTTTACGATTAACACCACAGTTTTTTTTATACAAGTACAGAGTTTCGGCATCGCTGTCTTATTATCCCGGCGGGGAGAAACACGGGGAACCTTAATAGTTCTGTTGTTAGAATCATTGATTTTGACTTCATTTTAATTTCGGAGGGTTTGGTTTTATATATCAATTGTATGATACACAAGACAAGCATACATACAGGTGTCTGACCTCTTCTTGATTATTTCCAATTTTTGAAAAATGCAAAACGTGGTTTTGGTGCCGTGAGTTACGGAACAATGCATTTTAGTGGGGCTACGGAGCTTTAGTTGTTATGAGTATGGGATAGATAATACGTGTGTTATTCTAAGATAAAATTAAATGAACTCAGAAGTGCAGGCAGCAGGAAGCTAACGTTGTTACTCCCTGTGTATGAGTGGAGCGTAAATAGATACAAATCGGATCAAGCACACCGATACTGCAGTCAGCAAAAGGCCACTTGTCCGTAGACCTCCCTAAAGATTTACCATGACGCTTAGTAATATTTTCCATCGATTACAAATGTCCTGTCAGCCGGTCGATATTAATAGTCTTTGTCTACAAGATTGAATTTTGGGAGAAGCGAAATTGAAAACCATTAACTTGCGACATTCGGGGAGGTGTGGTGTTCATCCAGAAATTACTGTAGAAGTCATTGAATAGCGTTTCTGAACTCCGACAACCCAGTATCAAACCCATGACTCCATTCCCAAAGGTGTTTGCCGGATCCTTTATCTTTAATATGCTCTTTTAAGCGGGCTGCTTTCCAGGCTTCTTTACGACCAATTACTGATCCGTTAAACTTAGCAAACTCTTTAGAATCATTCCATGCAGTGTGGAACCCTTGCTTATACCTATCATGCTCATACTTTTCTTTAGGGTTTGCATTGTCCCAGTAGTTGCTATGTGCTTCAAATTGGGATTTGAGACTCTCATCTCTCTTGTTATCATCTGGAATACTCTTGTCTTTGAAAGCTATAGGACAAGAAATAGCTCCTTTGTCAGTCATAGTTTTGAAGTCCCATTCACCTCCATTACCGGCTTGGAACTTAAAAGTCCAGAAATAAGATCCAAACCCGGCTCTTTGGCTCATGAGTTCTACTTGCTTTCTTCCAAAATTAATCACTAGCTCATCTCTTCTGGAATTGGCATCTCCATTATCCCATGACCTTCCATCCAAAACACACGAATACTCTCCCAACATGAAGTCAGCACCTTTACCATTATCATTAAGGTTGGTTAATAAGTCACCATTTAAGTCGTCAATGATCTGTTGAGGATGCTTATTCTTATCGTTATCAGCAGCACAACGGTAACAGTGGTGGTCGATTACAACACCAATATTATCATCTCCTTGCTTCTCCTGGACCCATTTTACCCATTGGTCAGGCCACCAGCCGTCAGAGATAACAACAGGGATCTCCTTGTCTTGTTCTCTTATCAGATTGATGGCGGCTCCATAATAGTAACTTTGTCTCTTAGGATCATTTGAAAACACTGATTCATTGACAATTTGAATGGCAGCAATATTTTCGTATTGTTTCAAATCCTTAGCTACAAATTGCAACATGTCACACATTTGCATTTGCAATCCTTGAGAAGACCAGAATTCAGCATCTCCACCTTCTTTCTCCCCACTATGAGCGTCTCCGTTAGCTCCTCCAGGTAATCCATGGATATCCACCACAACAGAAATATCTCTTTTAGCAGCTTGTTCAATAAATTTCTCTTTGAATATGCTCCAGGCATTCTTGTAAACTACATTTCCAAACTTTTCAAACTTTGTATCTTCAGCATACTTCCCTCCGTCTACTTCCCAGTATCCTAAGGGAATTCTAACCGAAGTGACTCCATGAGAGGCTAACCAATCCCAGTCAGAATCATTCATATAACCTTTCCAATGGTCTTCAAACTTCTGTCTAGCTTCGTCTTTACCAAGTTTCTTGACTGACTTTTTGACAGCATCCAATTCCACCAGAGTATCATCAATGAACAAATCATGGTAAATCCATTTCTCTAATACAAAACAGGCCCCTAAATTGACCCCATAATTCTGACGAGATTGATATATCTGACGTTTAGTAGGAGCTTCTCCAGCCTTTACTGCCGGAGCTGCAGGTTCAACATTAGATCCCTTGGACTTGATCTTGAGCTTATCAAACATTTCCAAATCAATTGACCTTTAAAATAGTAAAATAAATTTGGTACACGGGTTTATTGGATATATATAAATTTTAAAGTATAAGAATGATCCTCAATAGATTGCTGCATGCTGAGCGTTGCAATCTCATCTCAAATTTCATGAGCGTTTCACAGGTCATCGAACGGTGTTTTGGCAGCAATGGTTTGGTTTTTTCATGATTTCTATGGGTAAGTAGTTGTAATCAATACCATACTCCAATCGCTGGCATTTGTTCCAGCTTCTTAGTACTTGAATATTAATCTTAAATAAACTTCATCTGCCAGCGACACGTGATCGCCCTCATGCACTGCCATGTTATGCAATGCGTAAATCAGGAACAGGAAAGTTGCAACCGTTAATGCATCGGAGTTAAGGCAGCCAATATCAACCATATATATAGCTCTTAAACCACAGATTATAACCATTAGTCTCCAGGGTCCTATGGTTTTTCTTTTAACCGCCCACTACTTCCATAGTTACAAGCATCTGGCCCTTGATCCTGATAGTGGTAGTGGAAGTACCGCACTCACTAAAAACTAGGCTATCGAGTAGATCAGACATTACAAGAGTATAAATGGGAGACACTTCTGCCACCATACCTTTTGAGCAATGGCCGGAACCGTTAAAGCGTTTAGGGAGAATATTTTCTCAAATTAACACCAACTTAAGTTTTATTCTCTCCCATTCGAGAGCTACGATTCCTACATTGGAATATTTCCAAAAGCTGAATCCTGATTTGACAAGTCTTGATTTGGCGTGCATCAAATGGCTCTTGCCCACGGGAGACGTGTTTTTCGGATATGTGGACAGAGAGGAGCTTATGGCTCCTTCAAAAGAAGATGTGAAATACAATAAAGACCACGGATACGAGATGAATCGACCAGATACCATGGACCAAGTATACGAGGATTTGGATGCAAAATCGCACGACAGTCAATTACTTCTCTTTGTGTTTGAGGATATGAAAATCGATAACATAGGTGCTTTTGCTAATCGTCATCGGAGGAAGATACGAAGAGAACAAACGGAAGATGAAAATCGGTTTTTTAATTACGCTGAGTTGATGACTCAAAAGCTTACCCAGTCACAACTTCTCAATATTATAAAAACTCGGAAGAGTAAATTTGAATTTTGTGTTAGTCAATTTATAAACGAAGTTGGTATTGCTACCGATGAAGTATTTATTGAGAATAAATTGCATGAAGAAGCAGTAAACTTAATTCCACGGCAACCCACTTTTGAAGATCCTGTTCAGATGTTAAATAAAAGGAGAAAAGTCAATGCCTCTGCCTCGAGTAGCATGACATCCGATGATATGATAGAGCTACTTAAGAGTAACAGCATGTATAAGGATCAAATCGAATTCCAAGGCACCTTTACTCACTCCAGGAAAGCAGATTATAAATCATTCGATGTGGATTTTTATGATATTCATCCTGCGTTAGTTCATGGAATTAACCAGTGTAAGGGCATTGATATTGAGTCTCAATTATACTCTCATCAAACAGAGGCACTCGAGCACATTTTGGGTGACAGAAAAAACCATGTTATTATAAGCACCTCTACCAGTTCGGGAAAGTCACTTATATATCAAATTCCGATTTTGAACAGCATTTTATGGGATAGTGAAGATGAGACAAGATCAAAAACAAGACTGAGTACGGCCATATTTATTTTCCCCACCAAAGCCTTGGCCCAAGATCAAAAGAAACATCTAACAGATTTAATCAATCATATCCCCATCTCCAACGGCCGCTCCATAACAGTCGACACTTACGACGGAGATACCGACACAAAGGCTAGAGGTCGAATCCGCAGATACGCAGACATAATTTTCACGAATCCTGACGCAATCCATGCTTCCATTCTACCAAATCACCAAGGGTTCAATTATGGGCATGATAACGGATGGGAAACGTTTCTAGCTGCTCTTAAGTATGTGGTTGTTGATGAAATCCATGTTTATAAAGGGACATTTGGCATAAACGTGAGCTACGTTATGGCTCGTCTTCGTCGAGTAGCTGCAAATCTTACACCAACAAATAATATTCAATTTATCTCGTGTTCTGCCACAGTGTTAAATCCAGCATCCCACTTTCGAGTGATCTGTTCTATACCACTGTCAGATGCTGTGGTTCAAATAGATAAGGATGGAAGTGCTTCTTGTGAGAAAAAGTTGATTATATGGCATCCTCCGCCATTAATGAATAAACGAGGTGAAGTACTAACTGGATCATCTGAATTTGTTTCCGGTACTTCTTTAATGGTTCCCCGGGTCAATATACTATTGGAACTGGCTAGAATCCTATTACTGATTTTGAAAGGGTCTAAAGATCTTAAGGTGCTTGTATTCTGTCCTATTCGAAAAATGTGTGAGATTCTTATGAAGGAAGTTCGGACTTTGCTTACTCAATCTGAGTATGCCAGCGACATACAAGAAGGAGATATCATGGCATATAGAGGAGGATATGCCAAAGAAGATCGAAGAAACATTGAAAAACGAATGTTCAATGGAGAAGTCAGGGCCCTTATAGCCACTAATGCTTTAGAATTGGGTATTGATCTAGCTGATTTGGACGTGGTTATAACCTGTGGATTCCCAATTCTGAAGCTGAATATGCATCAACAATTTGGAAGAGCAGGTCGAGGACGAAACAGTCATGGAAGTTTGGCAATATTCGTGGCTGGAGCCGTACCACTTGACCAATTCTATTTGAAGAACCCTCACGAACTTCTTGATAAGTCTAATTATGAAGATTTATGTGTGGAGTCTTTAATTGGAATGCAAATGCATAAGCTAATCCTAGAAAGTCATCTTCAATGTGCTGCGTTCGAGTTGCCCATAGATATAGTTAAAGACCAGAAATGGTTCTGTAATGGCGATGCCGAAGATTCCAAGAAAGTAGACCTCTTTAGGTCTTGTTGCAAAGATACCCTTAATCAGGATAAGCTAGGAAGATATAGAACCAGTCCTGAATATCTTCCATGGCCACCAGAGAAAGTAGCTATTAGAGCCATTGAAGATCCAGGGTATGCCGTGGTGGATATAACTAACGGAAGAAATATCATCATCGAGGAAGTTGAAGAGTCTAGAACATCATTTACCTTGTACGAAGGGGGAATATTTCTTCATCAAGGACTCCCATATCTAGTGAAAGAATTCAATACTGATAAAAAGTACGCCAAAGTACAACGTGTGACTGTGGACTGGACTACCCAGCAAAGAGACTTCACCGATGTGGATCCTCATGAAATCGAATTTATCAGGTGCCTAAAAAGCCCTATGAAACAGGCGTCCGATATCCCTGCTTATTTTGGCACCATTGAAACTACAATTATTGTGTTTGGATTCTTCAAAGTAAACAAAAAGAATGAAATTATTGAAGCAGTAGAAGTTAAAAACCCCCCTGTCAAATATAAATCCAAAGGGCTTTGGCTTGATATACCAAAACCCGTGTTGGATGCAATTTCTCAAAAGACATTATCTCAAGCTGGAGGAATCCATGCTGCTCAACACGCCATAATGAATATCCTTCCTTTGTTTATCAGCGGTGGAGTCACCACAGACGCCAATGCTCGCTTTTCTTCTGGTGGTGGAGAATTCGAATTGTTGACTGAGTGTAAAGCTCCTGAAAAGGAGTTTGCTCAAAGACAAACCAAGCGGAAACGGCCTGGTAGATTAATCTTCTACGATTCCAAAGGTGGTCCTTCAGGTTCTGGAGTTTCGGCCAAAGTGTTTGAACACATTGATAAAATCCTTTTAGCTGCGTATGAGCGAGTCAAGAATTGTGAATGTCAATGGGGATGTCCACAATGTGTTACTGCTGGGTTTTGTAAGGAGATGCTGGTAGTAATGTCAAAGCCTGCTGCTTACATTATATTGGGAAGTTTGGTAGGACGAGATTTGACGGAATTGTGTGAGGAAGTGGCCGATGGACCTGAAGAGAATCTTGGTCGTGTATCCATAGAAACAGTAGAGCTGGCCTCTAGAGTTGTAAGAATGGCGCCTGATGTTGAAGTGTTGGAGGTGAATATGTCTGCACCGACTTCTCCCTCGGTCAACCTTCTCCATCAAACCTGAAGAGATGAAAACCTGTAAAAAGAGTAGTGAACGTTTATAGTATTCTAGTATACAAAGTCATAGGCGATTCTAATTGTTAATATCTCAGGTTCTTCCTGGTAGCTAAGATGGACGCTTTTCTGGAGATCCGGGACGCCAACCCCATCTTCTTTCCGGAGTTAGAGTCGTCAGATACTCCAGAAGCAGCAGAATCAAAAGATGCTTGTCTCATTATACTTTTCTTTCTGTTGATAGCATCTGCTGATACGTTGTGTCTTCTATAAGAATATACTTTGTTGTCGACAGCTAAATGATCATTTGAAGCCCGACGAGAAGATGAAGCTGATGGAGATCCTTGTTTCTTTCTTGGTTGCAAAGCTGGAGACCGAGGTAATGTCTTTGTTTGAGATAAACGGAATACTTGCGACACGGGCTTTAAATAAATCGATGCTAGAGTTCCAATGTTCAACTCTAGTTCCTCTAAAACCTCGGGATTGATATTTTCATTTTCAGAATTGATTATTGGATCTGTATGTAGAAGGATCTGTTTAGCGGAATGCTGGAATTCTCCATTTGGTCCTTGGGAGTTTTCTGCTGAGATCAATCTCCAATAGAAGTATCCTCTATCTCTCAAATCGGGATTATTGACATCTTCAGTGGCCCATTTAAGGATTTCTAGTATGAAAGACTCTGTTTTGTCAGGGTAATGTAAGTAGAACTTAGTGACTGCTGTTAATATCCCCAACTGAACTTCCAAAGGCTCTTCCTTATAAGAAGCAGAGATATCCTGGAATTTGGCAAATGAATCATCAATTAAGGTACAATACTGACCAAAGACCCAGATCATCGCCGCTTTGGCATCACTTTCTTCAATAAGTTTATAATGGTTGGACAATTCCACCACTGCAAAATCAAACTGCTTGGGATATCGTCTAACAATATTCTTAATGACTACCACTGCCTCTTGCACAATATAAGACACGCCATTGGAAATCAAATCAACAATAATATCCACACAAAATGAAGCAGCATTGTTCAATTTAACCGCAAGATTCCCGAATGCTCTGATAGCTTTCCTAGCCATGGCGATATCCACATCAGTAGCATACTCTTCTAGCTCTCGTGCTACAGTCAGAAAGTTCAGTTCATTGGCTAACAAATAGATGATTTCCAACTTTGTATCCTTGACATAGATGGTATCGTCGTATCTACAGAAAAGCATTTCCACCTCGAAATGGACCAATTCTTTGCGCCCCAAAAGCAACAAGATGATGTTTCGTAACACCAAAAACTGAATCTCTGGTGGTTTGGACAATAAGGATATCAATGAAGACCCTAGTCTCTTGGGCAATGACGGGAGAATCAATTCAGGATTCTTGACGTAATTACTCAAAAATACGATCACCTTAATAGCATTCAATACAATTGAAGAATTTTCATGCTGGAGGAAAGGAATCACAAGTTCAATCAACTCTAATGCCTTTTCAGTGGACTGGGGCACAAACGATAGCAATGAATTCAATATATACACTTGACTCCATTCGGTAGTTCTGTGCAAATTCTGAAGCAATTTAATGAAATGGTGTTCATCAAAAGAGAATTTAAGATCAAGAGTCTTATCGTACTCCAAAATCGAGTCTAATGCCGACAATGCTACTGACACCACTGCATCATCCTCGTCATATAAAAGATAATTGAGATCATCAATTAGATTCTCATTAATAACTCGAGAAGTCCCGTTTTGGAACAACCGAGCCAAAGAATAAGCAGCCAAAATCCGAACGTATGTATGAGGATCTTGTAAATAAGCCCTAATCACGGAAAAGGACGTTTCAATAAACTCCGGCAATGCAATGGAAGTTAGTGTCTTTATAGTTAATCCTCGCAACACGGGATCAGAGTCTTCTTTGAACCGCTTCAAAAATGGCAATGCAGTCACAGCAGTCTTGCCATCATAGTGGCTGTAGAAACACAAGTAGTCCAAACAAACCCGTCTTATTTCAAGATCATCAAACCTCAATAAACCTATCATGTCTACAAGAAGTTTGGCCATGTCGGGATTATTCAAGATAATGTTGGCGGTGACTTTCTTGAGAATCAACTTGACCTTCCCGTGGGGTTTGGACTTTTTGTAGGCCTGGGCCAATTCGGTCTTTATTTCCGACGCCTTGGTCTTTACAAACAATTTCCCATCACTCATAGCGTTTGATGTTGGCCATCTGTTGCAAGGACAGTTATTCAGCGCGTTCAACTGTCAGAAGCTGCGAATTTGATGCCGGCCACTGCGGTGATAAGGTCGTGGTGCGATGGTGGGCCGCGACGGTGCGACGGTAGGCCCTCACCGGGCGATGGTCTGCCTATTTGGGTGTACCCGCGCGGCTAAGTTTCCCCAGAATCTATATATAAGCAGCCTTTCCCATCTTATCAAATTGACAGAATATAAAATGGAAAAGTTGAAAAATAAGGATCTTTTAAGATCTCAATCATTTATCAATGGCGAATGGTTTGAATCAAAGTCTACCAAGACGTTTAAAGTGTTTGATCCTGCTACCGAAGAAGAGATCATCGAGTTAACGGATTTATTACCCGAGGAAATCGATTATGCCATTAACGTCACCAATGAGGCCTTTCAGACTTATAGAAGATCTAGTTCCGTAGACCGGTCTAAATGGTTGAGGAAATTCTTTGATTTAGTCATGGAGAACGCCGAAGATTTAGCCATCATATTGACGAAAGAAAATGGAAAACCGCTTGCGGAAGCTCTTGGTGAAATCAAATATGGTGCATCTTATTTAGAATGGTTTAGTGAAGAAGCAAAGAGAAATTATGGACATACTATTCAACCTTCTAATCAAAGCAATAAAGTCATTACTTTAAAACAACCTGTGGGGCCGGTTGGATTAATTTGTCCTTTTAACTTTCCTAATGCCATGGGTACTAGAAAAGCTGCTCCTGCTCTTGCTGCTGGTTGTACTTGTATTTTAAAGCCTGATGGTCAAACCCCATTGTCTTCCTTAGCACTTGCTTACTTGGCTGACCAGGCCGGGTTCCCTAAAGGTGTCTTCAATGTGATCTTGACTTCGGTAGAGTCCGCCCCTGCTTGTGGAGTGAAAATCTGTGAGTCTCCTTTCATCAAGAAGATTTCGTTCACGGGGTCAACTGCAGTGGGGAAAATCTTGATGAAACAATCAAGTGCCACTTTGAAGAAGTTATCTTTTGAATTGGGTGGTAATGCTCCTATTATTGTGTTTGATGATGCCAATTTCGATAAAGCGGTTACTCAAGCCGTGGCATGCAAATTTAGATCCTTGGGTCAAACCTGTGTTTGTGCCAACAGGCTCTATGTTCAATCAGGAATTTATGATAAATTTGTCGAAAAATTTGCTGAAAAAGTCAAAGAATTCAAAATTGGTAATGGGCTTGATCAAGGTATTACTCATTCTTGTTTGATCAATGAAAGGGCTGTAGATAAAGTGGACGAGCACGTCCAGGATGCTATTTCAAAAGGTGCTAAAGCTGCTGTTAAAGGTGGAAGATTACCTGAGTTAGGAAAACACTATTATGCTCCTACTGTTTTGTCAGGAGTCACTCAAGATATGAAAGTAGCTAAACATGAGACTTTTGGTCCTTTAGCGGCCATTGTGAAATTCGACACCAAAGAAGAAGCTTTGTCGTATGCTAATGATTCTCAATTTGGATTGGCTGCCTATGTGTTTTCAGAGAACTTGAATACTGTATGGTATATGTCTGAGTACATTGAATCAGGAATGGTAGGTGTAAATGTGGGAGTGTTTACTGATGTTGCTTTGCCATTTGGAGGTGTCAAAGAGTCTGGTTTTGGAAGAGAAGGTTCTTTATACGGAATGGATGATTATACCGTAGTGAAGTCGATTATATTAGGAGACGTTTATAGTTGAAAATAGAACTGTATTGAATATAAACTGTAGTATGGATAAGGAAGGTAGGTACGGATATGGGAGGTACATACTCAATATGCAAGGTTGCAGCCATTTCGCATCTACTTCCCTCATTGGGTAGTGGTGCGGCTCGAGAATTTCTGAGCTCTAATCTCCAGCATTCTGCTGAAACAACCATCTCTCTTTCTTTTACGCTATTGATTGGCAATGTTGGTATTAATAGGTCTAAGCATCTTGGGCTATGCTCAATCATTTACAGTCAACACTTTCAATGATCAAAATGGTCGAAAAGATGCAATTATGGAGGTGTTCCAGCAAAAAGGAGAGCTGCAAACATTCTTAGACTCCATTTATGGAGAATTGGTTAACACTCCAGAATCTTTACAATACAAGCAACAATTATTAAGCAAAGGGGTATTTGCTAGTAGTGAGCTTCCAGAGGTTTCTATGGAAAGTATTGGAATCCAAGATTATTTGAATAACCAGGAGAAATATCACCGGATGGCTTCTGAAAAATGGGCCCAAAAGTCTCACGAAAGCTATTTGAAGTATCAATCCAAACTCGAATTGCCAGAAGATGACGATACCAATGACTTAGTAGATGGCAGAAACTTGTTCGGAGGAATCATTACCTTTGGAGGGTTGGAACATTTCAATTGTTTCAGCAAACAGAAAACAGATGCTGACAGAGAAATTGATATAGCTATTGTAGGAGCTCCTTTTGATACTGGTGTTTCTTACAGACCTGGAGCTAGATTTGGTCCTGAAGGTATTAGACTGGGTGCCAGAAGAATTGGAGGTGCTTCCCCAGTCAGATCTAATGGAAACGAAGACAGTAAATTGACACATATCAATCCATATGATAAGGCTAGCCATAATATGACAGTTATTGATTGTGGTGATGTTCCACTTACCCCATTTGACAATCGAATTGCTTTGAATCAACTTTACAGAGGAGAAAGAGCCATTCATTCCCACAAAAGCTCTACTAAACCTTCAACTCCTAAGATTATCACCATGGGAGGGGACCATACTATAACATTGATGACATTGAAATCCGCATACGAGAAATATGGTCCACTTAATGTGATTCATTTTGATAGTCATATCGATACCTGGGACCCCAAAGTGTTGGGTGGTGGTATTTCTAACTACATGAAATTGAACCACGGAACTTTCCTACACTATGCTGCTGAACAAGGATACTTGAATTCTACTGGGTGTTTCCATGTTGGATTAAGAGCTCCTTATATAGATGATAGCTATGATTCTCGTCATGATAAAGACTGTGGATTTCAAACTATCACTGCAAGGCACATCGATCATCTTGGGATCCGCGGAATTGTTCAGAAACTCATGAACCAAATAGGAACCGATTCTCCAGTTTATATTAGTGTGGATATTGATGTGTTAGATCCAGCTTTTGCTCCTGCTACCGGAACTATGGAAATTGGTGGGTGGTCTTCTAGAGAACTTATTAGTGTTTTGGACGGGTTGGAAGGAATTAATTTGGTGGGAGCAGATGTTGTAGAAGTGAGTCCACCATTTGACAGTAATAGTGAAATTACTAGTTTAGCTGCCACCTCGGTTATTGATTCATTTTTGGGGCTCATGATAGTCAAGGAGCTTTACTATTGAGAGGTAGGTGCTTTGCTGCTGGGAGAATGATGGAGCATGTATGTAGTAGAGGATTAGTAAAATGTACCAATAGATGACGTATGGATTGGAGACTTATGAACTCATTGAAGCCACACCTAACATATGGAGCATGATATATTGTATGATATATTGTATGATATGCTGTATGGTATGTTACATTGTATGTAGTACAATATAGAGTACATACGAATAATTCCAAGAATCTTCGATAACCTTTCTTACGTCAGCGCTGACTAAGCGACCGTTGAATTTCTCGATTAGATAAACACCATCTCGGAATTCTCCTGGTTCGTGGTTTTCATCTTCTTCTAGCCACAAGTGAAGATTCCTGGCGACAGTAGTCTGTATTGTCTGCTACTTTGTGTTATCTCCCCACATAATGTGTATGGCTATTCCTAAAGGGGACACTGTGTTGAAGTATAAACCAGTGGACCAAATTCCCAGTGATATCTACGACCAGTTTATTCAGATGGTTATTACCCAGCAGCCAGAATATGATGGAACTGGCGTAGAAGAGTTTAAGTCCGAAACAAAGGTTGCAGGGTTCTTTTTGAGGGTGGTGGATAAGCAGTTGCGTGTTACGGTGGTGAAGGAGTCAGGCACAACGGTTGAAACTGAATCTGGTGTTGGACGGATAAAGCTGGGGGGGTTGGACTTTGAGCGGAAAGATGAAGAAAGGGGTTTTGAATCTTCAGAAAAGCAAAAGACAGTCGAATATTCCGAAAAAGAGTTACTTCCTTATCCCGTGACTTACAACAAGCCCACCAAACATAGAACCCGCTTATTCATGGCCATGAACTTTTTGTGGGTTTTAGGACTTCTTTTGTTTTTATATGAGAGTTTTAAGTACTTTAATTGACCTAAGTCAGTTCAAGCGACTTTAAATTAATTTTTAAGTGACTTAAGTAAGTTTTAATTGATCTCAATTGACTTAAGTTTTAAATAAGTTCAACTTAACTAGTTTAAGTAGTGAGAATAGAGAGTTATAATGAGTGAAATGAGCCTAATACAAAACAGCTCATACATGTTTTTCGTAGAATACATTATCATTATATACATCATGACCTATTCCCCCCTCAAAGCTCTAATAACCGCAGGTCTTCTCATCATATACTTAGTCCATTTATATACTTCAGGAAATTCCGATTTCAAATTTATTCCGATTCTGTCCACGACATTATTCCATGGCACAAATGATAAGTCTGCTATAGTGGCTCTATCACCTACTAACCATACTGGGTAGTCAAAGTATCTCGATTGTGATAACGGCGTTGTACCTGCAGAATAAGCTGCGGCATTATCAACGTCCAAATCCATAATTAATGCTTCTCTTCTTTCAGCCAATGCCATTTCAATTACTCCATAGACTCTTCTGACTTCATCAGTATACCGTTCTACAGCACTAGGCACCGGAGATGAATGGAAATATCTAAAGTGTAACGCTTGTCCAATCATTGGTGCATGGCCACTGGTTTGGAAAAACACCCATGAATTTATATGAGATTGTTCTACTACATTATTAGACCATAATGGACAATCTCCATTCTCCTGACAATATTTGGTCACCAAATACAATATAATGGCTCCACTTTCCCAGATAGACGTATTATCATTATAATGATCAATCAAGGCCGGAACTCGGGCATTGGGGTTTATAGTGACAAATTCAGGTGCTCTTTGTTCGCCATGATTGAAATCCAAAAAAATCGTATTATAATTCAAGTCTAATTCACTCAAGATTATCGCCACTTTAAATCCATTAGGGGCAGATCTATGGCTGAATAACGTAAACCCTTCAGGTGGCTGATCTTGGAAAAACTTGGAAATCCTCGATAACTGAACCTGGTCGGTGGTTTCACTTGCAAGCTGTTGCTGCAATAAGTTCAAATTGACTTCATTCTGTTGTTGGTCTTTAAGAGTCACATTCTTCAACCCGGCCGATAAGTTCGAAATAGGATTAGGATGAGACGCCTGATTGTTACTGGACGAATTGTCAGACATATCCACATCGTTATTCCCACTCAATTGGCTGTGGCTCCTGGAACCAGCATTGTCAGCCATATTTAATTACAGATTAACGTTGTCAAAAAGTTCAATTTCCCTGGGAAAAAACTCGGGGCAAACCGGACTATTCAAAACTAGTATATTCTTAGAAGCTTAAACCACCCCAAAGTAACACCTAAATACCCGCTAACGACAGTTTATGCGACCTATATTAACAGCTGTCTCAGGTTAAAGTATACCGCATGAAGATTTTTCGTGCTCATTAAGTCGGGAAAGGTCGCGCACGCCTCGAACCACACCATCACCAACCACACCTAACCACACTTTAGTTACTATATTAGACAATATAACTAAATAAACCTGATATCTATATACTGGACCCAAATGCTGTAATAATACAAGGAAATAATAATAATGATGAAATGATACGGAAGAGATTTCAGGTCCCCTTGTCTGTCCTTATCCCAGTCAACCTTGTAAACGAACGAATAAACTATAATACCCACGAATTAATACAATAACCAAAAATAAATACCTTTATGATACACAAATACTTCATAAAACTGGTCGCACTGGACAAGGAACACAAGGGAGTCATGACGACTTGGTCGCGCCGTATGGCTCTAATGAGTCGTATGGCCACGATGGTACTTCAACCCATTTAAATTCTTATACCGCTTCCCACATACTTCACATCTATAAGGTTTATCTTTTTCTAATGCAGCCCCATCTAAATAGGGAGTATTGGATTCCGGGTCGATCACCGAAATGGTTCCGTCCGGATTCTCTTTCAAGGTTTGGTTTTGATGTCCGTGTAATCGATGATACTTTAATCCATTTTGATTCTTGTAATTCTTGTCACAGCCAATCACTGGACACTTGAATGGTTTGTCTTCGTTATTTTCCATTACATATAAATGTCTGGCTGGATCATCAATATACATCAAATCATCTTCTTCCATAGGTGATCCCCCTGTATCTGGCTCCGAAGGAGACTGAGAGAATTGCTGAGGGGTTTGCGGCGTATGTTGTTGCAATGCTTGGTTAGATGATTGGCCAAACTGACTTTGTTGTTGATGAGGCGATTGACGACGGTCTTGATTGAATTGAGCTTGTTGTTTAAGGGTCTGTTGATGAGCTTCTTGTTGTGCTTGTGCTTGTGCTGCTTCTTGTTCTTGTTGAGCTCTGTGTTCGGCCTCTTGTTCTGCTTGTTGCTGAGCTTGTAATTGGGCTTGTTGTTGCAAATGTGGATTATTATTCAAAAACACGTCGGTGGTGGAAACGGTCTCCAAGATGTTATGAATATTATTCAAATTCCGGTTCCGTTGGGAATTGATGAAATTGGAATTGTCAGTAGGAGGACTCATATTGATGTGTGCCTCTTCATAATGTCGTAACAAATCGTGTAATGTAGGTAACAATTGTCCACAACAACTATAATCCTTACAATAATCAGCTTCCAAGTTGGGCAAATAAGATGTTTGAGGAGGTGACATGGCCATGGAGTTCTGATGATTATGTGATTGGTTCCCCATGGCATTATTATGGGCATTGGCATTCATATTAGTAAATCTAAAAGATCCTCTTCTAGGATTAATAATATTTAATCCGTTGGCCTGTAAATGATGCTGGGGTTGACCATGATTATGATTATTGACGGCGGTCCCTGCGGCGGGCCCTCCGGCGCCCCCACCTTGGTTCTGATTATTAAACATCATCACTTCATCTTTCAACCAAGATCCAATGGTAATGGACCCCCAGCTTACTCCACCCATTCCTTGGGAGTGAGCTAAACTCTCTCTTCTAAACCTAGAATTGTTGAAGATTGAGGACCGGTGATAGGATATGTCTATTGGTTGGGCATTATCGCCACCATTGTTTGAATTGGGAATATTGATGGATGGGGTCGGGTTTGTCCCGGTGGCGTTATTATCAAATATCTTCGTATTAAACATGACTGTACGCCGTTGTAAAGATCAAATTAGTAAGGAGTTCGCAGCGAAGCAGCTACTAATAAATACTATAGCCGTAAGTGGATGTGGCCAATATGTGTTGCCCGGATACGTTGCGGATATGTTGTGGATGTGTTGCTTTAATATACTGCTCCACAGCTTTAGACGGAGGCAATAATATCAAGATGATTGGACCTGGAACCACAAAAGACGGCACTCGTCAAGGATAAAGTGTGAAAGTTTCAGGAAACAATTACCCACCAGTAAAAACGGACCACGAGTTCTATGGGCAAAAAAAAAGGGCTCTGGTGAACACTGCTGACCTTACTTGGAGCTGTGACAACGCTAACTACCAGATTGTGCTTGCCTAGCCCTGGTATCTCTATATCAGAAGGAAATATAGTTTTGAAATTTTAGCGGATTTCGAATTGGTGGATTATTAACTCAACGCCTTTGTGTCACTTGGGCTATGCACGCTCTGTATACAGGACAGGGGCTAATTCGGCCAACAGAGGTCTGGGCGATAGAGAAAGAGATAGAACAGAAAGCTGGTGTGTTCAGGTTTCAAGAAGTATAAGGATAAGCTCTAGATACATCCTAGCGTATGGTGTGTATAACGGCATTGAAGTTTGCTATGCTTTGGAATATCCGTCATTTATTAATTCCTGAGGGGCCGAGAGCGTTAGGGCGAATTCAACTACCACCCCTCCTGAATATTAATAAGTGTTGATGCCTAGGTTTGCTGAACAGCACCGATCCGCCTGGTGGCCAAAGGAGCTAGTCCAAGTTTGTTTCAGCCATAGCAGTTGTAAATGCAACTACAGATGCAGCAGTAGCTCAGTATAAAGCAAAAGCCTACAACAACTAGCCACAAATAACTAAATACTTTGTGTCAAAAACCGTTGAGATATCCGATTAACTCTATCCATGCTCTTAGGCCCGGTTATAGCCAGGAATCCCAGGACGTAATTCTTGGGTGGAGGACGTAATTCCTGGGTGGAGGACGTAGTTCCTGGGTGTAATGATCCGAAATCTGACAGCCGAAAAAGCAATTCACCACCGGCCATCGGATCCCTGGACTGTGCGGCGCGCGTTGGTCTGCTGCAATATGCACCTATGCTGCAAGGCTGCTGCAAGGCTGCTGCAAGGCTGCAACTAGGTTGCAACAATTCTGCAACAGATTTCTAAATATGAATTATGGTGTTTCAACATATGTAGTTGTATGTGCTTGAGTCTTGAAATGGCTTGAATGTGGTTGATTTAATGTTATTTTATCTAAACCACCTGCTGTTTGGAATATTCTCGCACGACTCTTATACGCCATAAAGCCTCCACAGTTATAAACCTGTAGTACAACTCTGGACTGTGGTACTGGTAAACTTTTTCCACGGTATATTACTTCCGTATCCAGTTCATAGGCTCTACACTGCTTCACCACTCGCGTCTTTGACTCATTGTTGCCGCGTAGCCAGTAGTAACAAAACGCTCTGTGATTTCTGGCCATTGGTTAATTGAATTTCCGATCACCGGAATCTGGGGTAGCTCAAAAAATTATAAAATCATCAGCAATCCTGTTTATTTTCTATAACTTTTTCCTGTTTATCAGGCATGTTAGATGATCTTCCATTAGAGGTCATAGACCTCATTCTAGATACCCTTGGTCAATCGGAGTTAGTTAGCTTGAACTTGGTGAACAAAAAGTTTCATTTCTTGATAACCCCGAGACTTTTCCGATCCATAGAAATCAACTCTCGGAAGTCCATTATCGCTGCTGATGATTACCTGGAGCCTGATTTTGGAAGCGGTAGTCATTTGTCATCATCTGGAGCAGGGGAAAGGGGGCCCAGAGATAAACCAGGCTTCGAATATAATTGCATAAAGATCACTTCCATATATAATTTGAAATGCTTTCTTAAGAAACTAATACAACGGCCCGAATTATGTGAATTGATTCACCACTTGGTGTTCAAAAGTCTTCCTGATTTGCCAGAAGACTTCTTGATCCACTATTTCACTCGAATCTTCCCTCGCTTGATCAACTTGGTCGAGTTCAGATGGTACTCCACTTATAACTTGGACTTATCAATCATTAATTCCATTCCTACTTCCAAACTTTCAGTTTTGAATGGCAACTTCAAAAACTTCGAAAAGTTCTCAGGAAACTTCTTGAACTTGAGGTCTCTTAGTTTATCGGACTTTAAGAACTTTGATAACATTCGTATCGATTTGAGCCAGTTCAAGCAGTTGAAATCACTAAAGATCTCCAAGAAGAATTTAATGATCATAGATGATCCTATACATCACCTATTAATAAACCCCACCAAGTTGCAATTGCATGCTCTCAACTTGACTAATCTTTACTTAACTCCTAGAGACGTCAGTGATTTACTACAAAAGATCGATTTCCCCCAATTGAAGTATCTAAGGCTTATAAATTGCTACGAATTCTTCGATAATACTAATGATCACACCAGTGGATCGAATCTCCTAAATCAATTGAGTGAATTAGAGTTACCTAACTTGTCGAAAATAGAACTAAACGTGACTAACAACGAATGTCACAATGGGTACGTCTACAAATTCCTTGAGTCCTTACCCCAGTTAACTACCTGTAAAGTACTCCTTAATATTAATAGTGATTTATCCAAATGTCTTCTCCAGTTAGTTACCCACTTACCTCCACATCGGCTACAACACTTAGAAATCAATTTCAAATTGAAGAGTCATAATACTCATACCCAACTTCTTAACGTGAACAACTTCACGGAGTTTATCCATCACCTAAACAGATTCTCCCAATTACAGCATCTTCAATTTCCAATTTTGTCTCGCAATTTGGCCCATCTTCACCTCAACTTGCCCCATCTTACTTCGCTCCAATTGAACTTCATTGACGTATTAAAAGTCAACAATTCGCTTATCAACTTCGAAGTAACCTCGGACTTGTCTATGGATTACTTTCCATACGTGTTGAAGAAATTAACTTGCGATGCTCTCCATCACCTCATTATAAAGCTCGATAAGCTATATATATATGAGGTGGGGCGCCGCATCCGCCATACGCTTCCTATCTAATACTAGAATCTCTTATATAATGGTTCAAGAGCTACGCCTATAATATTTACAGAATAGCACATGTAATCGTTAGAGAATCACTTGTATAATACATAAAGAATGTACTATAGATAACGCATTAGAACATGTCTCAGAACGCATGGAACAAACTCCTCTCTTTTTGCAGTCAATGGCATTATCCACCGAGCCTGTTTCAATCTACTCCCAGTCTCTACTTCCGTACTTCCCTTCTCTAGTCACATCACCATTCACTCACTATTACTCACCATTACTCACCATTCACTCTAATTTACTCACCTTTACTAAAACCAACCGCAACCGTGGACCGCTCCGGCCCACGTCCGAAATGCCCTTAATTTACGCCGCGAAGGTTGCTGATAACAAGGGTGAGAACTGAACCCTTGATCTATTAAGGTTTATAAGCACCTCAGTCGCCGCCTTGGAATTATTTCAGTTCCATTCCTGATACTGACTGCTTATAGTGAATTGCCTATTGGTAGAGCCTAACATGTCAAGTCCGTTCTACGATCAGCCCTCGAGTGGGTCCAATGAAGTCACTGCTGAAGAATTGCGGTTGAAAAATCCCAAATTCAAGGATTGGGGAACCTACGTGCCTGAAAGACAATGGTCGACGGTAAGGGAAGATTATTCGGTCAATGGAGATGCCTGGTCTGATTTTTCCTTTGAACATTCCAAATCCAGAACTTATCGTTGGGGTGAAGATGGAATTGCTGGGATCAGTGATTCATATCTGTTGATTAATATCACCATGGCTTTATGGAATGGCAAGGATCTGATCTTGAAGGAGAAATTGTTTGGGGTGACCAATTCCCAAGGTAATCATGGAGAAGATGTTAAGGAACAGTATTATTATTTGGATAATACCCCTTCTCACTCTTATATGAAATATTTGTATAAGTATCCCCATAAGGCGTTTCCATATGATGATTTGGTTGAGACCAATCAGAAACGGTCCCGTTTAGAACAAGAATACGAGATCACTGATACAGGCATTTTCGATAATAATGAATATTTCGATATTGTATTGGAGCTGGCTAAAGCTGATGAGCCTGATGGAGACGGTGATGAACTTTTATTTAGAATCACTGCTTATAACAGATCTGATAAACCTGCTCCATTACATGTGATGCCACATTTGACTTTGAGAAATACTTGGTCTTGGGGGTCTTCGGATAAGCCTAAACCAGGGTTGAAACAAATTGATGATTATACGGTTCAAGTAGATCATCCTCATTTCGGTTCTCGGTACTTATCTTTTGCTCCATCTCCCGGGTTCAATGAAGACTCTGAAGACATTGAACCTCATCTCTTATTCACTGAGAATGAAACCAATACCCAAAAGTTGTATAACCAACCCAATGAATCTAAGTATTGTAAGGATGCATTCCATGACTTAATCATTGATAATGAAACTGAGGCTGTCAATCCTCAAAAATTCGGAACGAAAACCTGTGCCTGGTTTAAATTCGATGAAGTGCCTCCAGGTGATTATGTGACTTTGAGATACAAATTCTCGAAGAAATTAGAAGATATCGATGAATTTGAATTCGATAATGTCTTTAACAAGAGACAAGACGAAGCAGATGCTTTCTATTGGAAAGTGAGTCCTTTGCCAATGTCGGATGAATTGAGACAAGTGCAAAGACAAGCATTCTCTGGATTATTATGGACAAAACAATTTTACCACTTTGTTCATGATTATTGGGCCAGAGGGGACCCCAAGACTATGAAACCTCCTCCTAACAGAGCCAATGGTAGAAATAAGGATTGGAAACATTTGTATATCAATGATATCTTGTCGTTGCCTGATAAATGGGAATATCCTTTCTTTGCTGCTTGGGATACTGCTTTCCATTGTATCCCATTGTCTATGATTGATCCAGCCTTTGCTAAAAAACAATTGGATTTGTTAACTAGAGAATGGTACATGCATCCTAATGGTCAAATCCCTGCTTATGAGTGGAACTTCAGTGATGTCAACCCTCCCGTTCATGCCTGGGCCACTTTTAGAATCTACAAGATTGAACGGAAAATGTACGGAAACGAAGATTTGGACTTTTTGGAAACGGTGTTTCAGAAATTGTTACTTAACTTTACCTGGTGGGTTAATAGAAAGGATCATGAAGGTAAAAATGTTTTCGAAGGAGGTTTCTTGGGATTAGATAATATTGGGATTTTCAACAGATCTGAGCCATTACCTACCGGAGGGGATTTAGAACAAGCTGATTCGACTGGTTGGATGGCATTCTTCTCTTTACAAATGTTGAATATTGCTTTGGAATTGGCTAAAACTAGGCCTGTTTATGAAAACATTGCTTCTAAGTTCTTTGAACATTTCATTTTGATTGCTGATGCCATGACTTACAAGAGTGATGGAAGAGAAGTATCATTGTGGGATGAAAAGGACAAGTTTTACTATGATGCCATCACTTATGGCGACAATAGTGCCCAATTATTGCCAGTTAGATCCTTAGTGGGATTGATTCCGTTGTATGCCTCTTTAACCTTGGAACCGGAATTATTAGATAGATTTCCCTCTTTTAAGAAGAGATTGAATTGGTTCATTAATCACCGGAAAAACATTGCTGAAAGAAATATCGCCTCTATGGAAACAAGAGGGGTCGGTGAAAGATTGTTATTAGCCTTGGTTGATAAAGATAGATTGTTGAGCATCTTGGATCGGATGTTGAATGAAGATGAGTTTTTATCCAACTTTGGAATTAGATCTTTAAGTAAGTATCACGAGAAAAATCCCTTTGAAATGAATGTTCATGGTGAAGTTTATAAGGTGGAATATTTACCAGGTGAAAGTGATTCGGGAATGTTTGGAGGAAACTCCAATTGGAGAGGACCTATCTGGTTCCCAGTGAACTTTTTGATTGTGGAAGCCTTACAAAGATTCTATTTGTACTATGGGCCAGACTTGAAAGTTGAATGTCCTAAAGGTTCAGGAGAATATTTGAACTTGGCTCAATGTGCCCAAGAAATTCAATTCAGATTAATCAATTTGTTCATGCCTGACGAAGATAATAACAGACCATGTAATGGAGATACGAAGATATGTAACACCAATGTCTTGTTCAAGGATTGTATTCCATTTTACGAGTATTTTGATGGAGATACCGGTAGAGGATTAGGAGCTTCACATCAATGTGGATGGACTGCTTTGATTGCCAAATGGATCCATGATACAGGAGTGGGTTATAAAACCCCAAGAACTCCTAAATCAGTTGGAACTCCACGGAGACAATCTATTTATCATGAGATGGCTTCTGGTTCCTTAGATGATTCCGTCGATGCAGTTAAGCCTCCGGAACTTGACGTAGATGCTATTGAAAAGCATTTACCTAAGAGTGGACCATTCCCCGGTAATTTATCCAGAAGAAGATCCGGGAAATCGTTATTAAATATGACGATGAACTCTTTGGACTTGGATGAAGAAGAAGAGAAGGTCAAGGCCAAATTGATTCGAAACAAGTCGATCTTGAATTATAACGAAATGGTCAACGCCGAACAACAACAGAACAAATTGTCCCGAACCAAATCCTCTAATCTGGTTCATTCCAACTCGGCTCTTAATGATGGATTGATCAATAATATCAAGTCAGCTTATGAAAAGTATAAGACTGGAAATCATGATAATGCCGATGAGTTTGAAGCTAGACACAATTGATGTTCATTTCTATGCTGTGCATTATATATATATATATGCTTTTCCTCTGTTAAACCAATATAAATCTTTAGCCGCTATTTATATAAAATATTCACATCTTATCACCAATCCGCGAAATTATCATTCATTTTGACCAGCTCAGTGCCGCAACTTAGTTCTTTACCACCATGTCAGACGTATTCAGTAGTTACGAAGGTGACTTTCAGTTGGCCATCCAAGATGCAAAGTCCAAATTGGCTTCTGTATCTTCTATGAACGATCCAGGTATGTGAGATATTCTGAAACCGAGTTAGAACTTATACTAACAGGTGTAGAACAAAGAAAACAGGCGTTAAAGTCTGTAGAAATTGCCAGTGACGAATGTCTTGAATTGATAGACCAAATGAACTTGGAAGTGCAGAATTTATCTGCCAGTCAAAGATCGTCTTATAATACCAAGATTCGTCAATATAAAACCCAAATAAACGACACTAAAACTAGATTGACTCAGTTATTAGATGACCAAGACAAGTTTGAATTGTTTGGTAACAGGGGATATAGTGATGGAGATGGACTTGATGACTTACACGATGGACAACGGAAACAATTACTCAACAACAATTCCTCATTAGAACGGTCTAGTGATCGGTTAAGAGAGTCCCAGAGAATTGCGTTGGAGACTGAGAGTATAGGGGGAAATATCTTGAATGATTTAAGATCTCAAAGAGAACAAATCTCCGGAACAAGAAACACCTTGATGACGGCAGATGGGTTTGTAGACAAGTCCATGCAGACATTGAAGTCCATGAGTAGAAGATTGACCGCTAATAAGTTTATTAGTTATGCTATTATTGCGGTGTTAATAATTTTGATCTTTTTAGTTCTTGCCAGTAAGTTCTGGTAGTAATGTAAGGAATGTATGAATAGTGATTGGAAATTTAGTAGTGGCTATTATTAGCTACCTATCATCTATCAACTAGTACTATCAACTAGTACTATCATCTAGTACTAGCATGTAGTATCTATCGTAGTGTGTATCGTGTATACTAACTAATCTGCTAGATCGTCTGCAGTCCGTGCCGTCCACGGGCCGGGACAGACGTATCACGGCTAAGGAATTAATCATCGCGAACAAATTCTTCAATCTATAACTGAAAACTTCTGAAACCTTCCGAAAAGTGCTGAAAACTGGTTAAAACTGCTTCGGAACAGCATAATACCAAAGTATATACGCCCTTTATCAACTTCTCCATCACAAATGTTTAAAAGTATAAGAACAGTACTGTTATATAAACCATTCAGGCTAAATGGTCCTAGAGTTTCGTCGTCTTTCAAATGCTTCCAATCTCAATATTCTCCTACTGGAGCCAACATCAGACAATTCCATAGCTCCATTCCTAAACTACATGGACATGTACATAAGCCTAACCCCGGTGAAGAACTTCATATTACTTTTATTACCAAAGAAGGCAATCAAATCAATGTAGAAGCAGCTGCTGGAGATAACTTGATGGATATAGCTCAAGCCCATGGATTGGATGTGGAAGGTGCTTGTGGGGGTTCCTGTGCTTGTTCTACATGTCATATGATTGTGGATCCGGACTTTTATGATGAAATACCTGAGCCTAGTGATGATGAAAACGATATGTTAGATTTGGCTTTTGGATTGACTGAAACGTCTAGATTAGGCTGTCAGGTTTTAATGGCTCCTGAACTAGATGGTATCCGTGTGGCCTTACCTGCTATGTCCAGAAACTTACAAAAGAAGGATTTTGAGTAGATTTGTCTCCAAATCTAACACTTTTCGGACTTCATATCTCATCAGCTACTCCTGAGAACCAATTATGACCATGTCAATTCGAGACAAATATCGGCAATAAATTACATTTTATGAATCCTGAGGTGACGACAAGTCTATATCCTGGGATCATATGACCATTGCGGCCGAAACACTCCGTATATTTATCCACTATGAACTGGTAGGGCCCTTATGCCTCGATGCCCTCTGTAGATATTCTTGTAAATACACGACCTGCGGTTTTGTTTATTTCTTTAAAGAAAATCAACTATCTCGAGATAACAATACAACTCCAGCTTCACTACCAGGTCTTTTCAATATGGAGCCACGAAAACGGCCATTGGAGAGTATTGAAAATACGGTGGATGTGCATGACCCGCACAAGCATACCAAGAAAGACGGGCTAAGGTTTACTCTAGCAAGAATAGATGAAGATGAAGATATATCTGAAACAAATCAACAGAACCGATCTCTGGACTATTTGCATAGGAATTCCAATATTCCTTTACCCCCAACCCTCCAGAATGTTGAGAATGGAAACCAGAAGGGTCTGGGTCCAGGAAGTGCTCCGAACATCAATTTAAAGCATATAAATAACTTGATAGGTATGAATCAAACCTTCAAGAATAAGAGCCGATTTCCAGCGTCTGGAGGCGGTGATATGTCCAAGATAGTCAAACTGCATGATGAGGTTCTTGACCGGGAAATTGACTTGATGGTTCAAAGAAACCAGACATTGAGTGAAGAATTGAAGCAAGTTACTGAAAAGATTGATAATATAGAAATTGATATAAATGAGCTCAAGCGAAGCAATAAGAAGTATGTTGCCAGACTACAAGAGTTGAAATCGAACATCAATTCCCATAAACGCAAATTTGAGTATTTGGAAGACTCAATCATGAAAAATGTTTCCAACAAGGAGAAATTAGTTAATATTACTCTTAAGGAAGCAGCCAATAAGTTAGCATCGGAGTTCGAGGAGTTCAAATTCGAATTGAATAACCAATTGTCCATTGCCAAAAATTTCAAGGATGAAGATATTGTTAAGAGCATAGACGAGTTGAACGCAAAAAAAGCTGAGCTATCCAAGCAGTTAGACAAGTTGATTGAGATCAAGGCAGAGAAGATAAAATCTGAAACTGGTGTCCTAGAGAAACAATTGGCCAAGTTTTTGGAACAGAAAATGGAGAAATCTGAGGACTTGTCAAGGGAGTACGAATCGAAACAGAAAGAGCTAAATGACTTGAATAAAAGTTTGGATGATTTACAAAAAAGTATAAAGGAGATCCAACAGGATAACTGTTGCATACAAGAGAATATCAACACCTTGGAAGCGTCTGGAAATAATTTCATTAATGTCAAGAATGATATGATGAACAAAATCGAATCTGTGAACCACGAATTGACTAAGCTCTCAGAGGACGATAAGGATTATTCATCCAAGCTTTCGAGAACAAATGAAATATATCAAGACATTCTGGAAAAGGTTTCTAAGCACACGAATACCAAATTGATTTTGGAAAATTCCATCATGAACTACCTGCCATATTTCTGCAGAATTTATATCAATCTTCCTGCTGGATGCAATACCACTATGGACAATTCCTTCAAATATCATAATCATGACTTCAAGTTTGATAAGTTACTAGTCAACGCTGGCCATCAAGAAATATTAGCCCAGCTCAAATACTTTGTGTCCACAAATATTACCAGTAGCAATTTGTCCCTTATATTGAGTGGAAATGATGCCCAAGCCAGTGATCCAAATCTTTTTGCATCGATGATATTCAATAGTTATAGACAACTATTGTCCAAATCAGAAGATTTAATTCTTAATTGTAAAGCAATCGAAATCACAAATGAATCTACAAATGATATTCTTGATTCGTCCCAGAGACTATCAATTGAATCCATCAAATCACCAAACGATATTGCAAGTCAAATAATGCTTTTGGATGATCCTGAAAATTTCAAATTCATATTGAGAAACACGACTGCCCCATCTCATACCCATGACTCAGGCTTCAGTTGTAAATTTTATACCATCAACATAAACGGCAAACTAAATAATCGTGACGTGGATTCAAATTTATCGTTTCTAAATATTGCTGATAATCCGGTTCCTGTTCAACCTGAACTCCTCGACCCCATTCTGTCCCCTACTCTCAAGTCAATCATGAAGTATTTCCAAACCCTGACCAAATGCTTTCATCTATGTCAGTTACCACAAACATCTGATTTGAATAATGCATCACCCTTGCTTCAAAGTTTGGAGAAAGTGTACAATAATTAATAAAAGTTTGTATATATTACATTTTATAAGTAACTAAATAACCGCAAAATATCTAACGTTAGTTCTTATGTTGGAATTGTTCTTACCTGTTGGACCCTGTTTATCTATCTTACATTTGACTGTATAAATCATGTACTAGCCATTTCAACTCATCTACAGAACCAACATGCGATTGATTGTTGGCACCTTGGTTGTTTGTGGGCCCGGTTTTGTTTTGCGAATTTGTCTTTGTGTTTGGTTCGTCGGTCAGGGTTTCTTTAGTAGCTTTGGATTCAGGATCTGATTTTATATCAGACGTTGTGTTGGTAGCTTCTAGTTTCACTTTTGATTCGTTTTCAGCAGTTGTTGGATGATCACCAGTTTTGTCATTGACCACAGCATTTATAGTTCCATTTATTTTAGTCACTGGCTCCAAGATATTCAACTTGGGAGGCAACTCATAATCTAGAGGGTTGGAGTTGGCAGAATAAATATCATTATCATCATCATTTTTTAGCATCACGTTATTGAGTCTATATTTAGGTCCGTTGGGTTCAATCATATAAGGAAACATCTCTAGGGAATTGAACATATCTTCGATGTTAAGAGTGACTTTCCTTCGCTTGGGGTCACTTTCATCTTCGTTGTCTGAATCATTTTCTATTCCTTCAGCAATGCTTCCATTCATAGTAACTCCATCGGCACTGGACCCTGGTTTACTTTCATTAAAAGTCAGTTTAACCGTTTGAATAGCAGTGGACAAAAAGTCATCATTATTATATTTTTTCTCTCGATATCTAGCAACATCAATACTGCTCTCCATAATATTTTTCAAATAATGCTCCAAACCCAAGTAGATTAAATCGAGGACTTGGGGGTTGACTCCACCAGTCAAACCGGATTCTCTCATGATCATTAGTACACGCTTAGTCAAGTCATCAGCATCCGGTAACTCGTAAATGTCAGTCGCCATAGGAGTATTGATACCATTGACAACATCTTGTTGCCATGATACGAGATTATTGACTTGTAGTTGCTGCTGTTCCTTATCTTGAATAGAAGGTATCTTGGGTAACAACGCATGACGAGTCAATGTTATGCCAGCATTTATTTTATTCTTTTTACCAGAGTCCCTGGTTATGTTTCTGATTCTTCTTCTTTCCTTCAATGGCAACCCCATAATATTCAGCTTAAATTTCTCATACTGGGACGATTTGACAGTCTTGTTCCGGGACTTCTTATTCCAGAAACTGGCAAATTCGTTCTGGAAATCAGTAGGGATATTTTTGAACGAGTTTGCAAAGTTCAACAACAATAACCGATTATGATATTTCACTAATCCATCTTTCAATAAAGGAATAACTGTTTGAACCAACTCTTTTCGACTCAATTTCCCAATTAGAAAAAGACTCAAAGTCTCGTGATACTTATCCCAATTAGACCCTAGTCTGGTCTGCAATTCTCGAATTAGGTTCTCCAATTCATTACGTTTATTCCCGGACGATGATTGAGGTGGTGCTGGTGTCAAAGCTCCAGAGCCATTAGAAGCTTTAGCCAGATTATTGCCAACATTCTTAGCTAACGCCGTGGTGGTTGTAGTAGACATTGCCAAATTTCACCCTTTGATACTATAAATTTCGTGCAAGAAATGAAGCCCAATTCAATGGAAATCAGTTAAGTATCAAAAAACTTATTAATGATACTATGATTATTCAAGTCCACTATAGAAACTATAAGCGACAGAATTTTTCAATGGATAGATCCCAATAATGGTGCTGAATTGTTGGGATTTTTTTGGTTCCAATCGATATAAGCAGGTATTCCCAGCTGGAAACGGTGTCTTCTAGTGATTGATTGGCTTATTAGCTCCGTCTGGGTGGGGCCAAATGCTTCGCTATCGGTGTATTGAGCTTGAGAGTTTTGATTGTGTCGCGCTTTGTCATAATGCGAGATAGGAATACACCACAACTACTATAGTTAAGTTATGTCATCAAGGCCGGTTATTAAGTATAGTTGTACCAAGTCTTGATGGTATAACCAAGTGTTACTGTAATGTCTATACGTTCAACTCGTCTACATGTTTGCTGATTCTATAGTTTTATATTTTCTATTAACCTGTCATTCTAGTGCGTTTCTCATGAGATGCTAGAGCTTATGCTCCAGCTTATGCTTCAGTGCTGGGAATAGTATGTAACTCTGACTCCAAGTCTTCCTTGGTGGCAGTGAATGTTCCTCCTTTATCATTATTGTAGAATTGAATAGCAACAAAACAAAAGGATATCAACACTCCTAATCCAGAAATACCAATGGCAAAGTAGATAGCACTTCTATAACTGTTAATCTCGCTGTGAGTATCTTTAAAGGTCAGAACTTCGATATTACTTCCTAAACTCAAGAATAAAGAAACAGAATAGTTAACAACGGTCGATATCAACGATCCGGCCATACCTTGATGTCTCCTTGGCAAGTAATCCGATAAGATAATTGACCCAGCAGCAAAACTTAAGTCCATACCCCAACATAGGATAAATAATTGTCCGAATGAGATTCTCCAGAAACTTTGATTTACTGGCATAATAGCCAACATGATACATCCTCCTAAAAATGCCACACTGGAGCAACATAAAATGAATGATGGCTTTACTTTATGGATGATAAAGGCTACCAAGTAAGCAGCTACAATCCCCATAAGCATTATAGGGATGTAAGTCAATCCTCCCATGATTGGAGTATATTCTCTCAATTCCAAGATGATAACCCAATAATAATATTGCCATATTCCAAACGATCCCCATCCTAAACCAATAGTGGTAAGTACAAGGCCAATTTTATAATTGAAAATGGCTTTAGGCAATAAAGGATTTTTGATGAAATATAACTCCAAAATGAAGAACCCACCAATCAATAACACCGATAATACCATTAATGCAATCACATAAATCGTATTCCACCCTACTAAAGGGCCTTGAGTGACGGCGAAATTAAGAATAATTAATCCGGCACACCCACAAATGGATCCAAAGTAATCGAATTCATTCAAAAAGTGTTTTAACGACATGGGGATAGCATTACCTTCTTCGTCACAAACATGATCAATGGTAGGGATAAATATTAAGGATAACCCAAATAATACCACACATAAAATGGCTATAATGAAAAAACTCCAAGGCCAAAATGAATATTGAGCGATAATAGCAGCAAATAACGCTCCTAAAGTAGCCCCTGTAGGACCAGCAGCACCAACACAGCTGAAGGCTAAATTCTTTCTAAACCCATTAGGATAAACATTACCTAATACTCCCATACCACAAGGTAATAATAAAGCAAATCCAATTCCTTGCAAAGCCCTGCAAATAATGAAAAAAATCACCGAATTGGAATAGTAAGAAAGCCCTGTCAATAAAGACGCAACCGCTTCCCAAATCCATCCGTATAATACGACTTTTCTTAACCCAAATAAATCACCCATTCTCCCAGAGATCAAGATAAATGTCCCTACAGTCAAGGCAAAAGAAGCCATGAACCATACTTTAATGGTGGACTGTTCGTCTTTTGGAACTGGGAAAGACTCTAATACAAAGTCCATGATACTCAAAGACATGGCAATACTTCCCTGGCACAAGATTTGGGACATTGACACCAATGATACCAAGCCTATCTCGTGATATATCGATTTAAATTTATAACTTTCTTTTTCTGAAGACATTTTTCAATTAAATTTGTTATTCATAAAAACGAGAACCCAAAGCCCCGGGAATTCATGGGGTTTATATATAAAGTTATCATTTAAGCATTAGGTGCAACAATAAGTTCCATGGTGAGGCTCAACTGGGCTGCAGAAAAATTTGTCGGTGGGCCGAAAAATCGGGCATCCTTACCCCCATAGTTAAAGACCGGTGCTCCGGCGAGTCTGGAAAATTCTGAACTGTTTAAGTTTAACGTGTAATTATAATGCAGAGGAAGCAATTACACATGTAGTGCCGACATGAATGGATGACAATCATGGGACACCGACATTTTCAGTAGCCTCCTTAATGTAATCTATTTCAAAACCGGCAGTTGGAGAAACTAGTACTCAATTCTTAATGCCCACATATTCCACCTATATAGGCAACGACCGTAGAAACAGATCAGTCTGACTAATGAAGTTCATGTTATCTATTTTCTCTTCTGGCTTGAAATCCACCGGCATCAAAGGATTGTAAACGATATTGTTCAAGTAATAATGAGAGTATAATTCCCACAATACACTCTGAAGATTATCCACCACAGTATCAGTAATCAACACGAACTTGAGGTTAGTAAGAGTCTCCAAATAATGGACTCTGAACACCGACGAAGAAAACGAATTCAATTGATTGTAGTTGGTATTCAGATCCCCTAATTTGGCCGACAAGTTCTTGAGCGAATACAACACTCCAAACAACAATTTGGCGATATCTGATTCATTATCGGAGTTGACAGTTCCGTCTGAAACCACAGAAAATTGTCTATGGTAGATGCAATTACAGTGTCTATCGTATATATAGAACGCATAGAGCATTTTGGTTCGATATCTATTCTCGCTCTATCAATGTTTAGTTTCAAAACTGATTTGTGAATGTCCGTCGCGTTTTCTTCTTAACTACTGCGGTGATGAATAATTATAGACATCAACAACCAAGCACCTTGGAAGTCTTTTAGAGATATTATGCTCATCACGTTCCTTGCTATTTACCTTTGATTCGTAACTACTTTAGTTGGGTTTCTTATAATTTTTTTTCAAATGCTTTTTTTCAAAGGTCCGTTTTCTCCGAATGTAATACACTAACTCTTGTATTGATCTCATATTCTTCCCCACTGCAACCTTCGGCCCGAGATCAAAGGTACGTCTAGAAGATTCAATATTACCTATTGTTGATAATCCCCTCCTCACCCTATTACCCCAAAAAAATCTTCCCACACTACCAGGATATTTTTCAGTGGTTGCATTTTAGTGGTTAAGGCATTATTATGGTTACCACACAATTTCGTGGTTATATATAGTTGTGAATCCACTTTAAAAATTCATGTTATTATCACCATCAAATTGTGGGAAATGTTTCAGGATTACTGCTCGGCCCATGGTAAACCTTGTATGGTCAATTCCTTATACTGTTCGGAAGAATGCAGGATGCTAGATCAACTACAACAGCTCCAGGACTCAGGGCCGAAAAATTCGGCTCCTTTATTATACGAGTGTCCGTTCTGCTCTGATTCTGGTCCTTGTGAACGCCATGGAATTTCTTTAAATGATCTGGAACTGGTTTCTGGTGAAGCTGATACTATAACATCTGAGTATGATGATGGTGAATTAGAGGAATCCAATGGCTACTATTTTTCACCATCTTTTAGACCTGTCGAGCCTCAACCCCACATTTTTAGCGCCCCGTCCCCGTACGAGATTTCCGCGATTGGCGCTCCTCGTGGTACCAATACCTCCGCTACCAACCCCATTAATTCGTTTAACTCCGTTCATGGAGCCAATATTTTGGAGACACTAAGAGAATTGGATAAATTCAACCAAATGGTGAATCATAATTCCAATTATCTTCTGTTGAATTATAAGAAATGGTTAGTTAATATGTCTCCGTTGTCTTAGACATGGCTGCAAATATGGCTCTTCCGCTGCATTCATATTGCATCCATCCACCCACCACTGCATCCACCAGCTACTGCATCCATCTACATCGTCGCATCTTATCGGCTAGTGACTTGTTGTCCTGGTGACATCAAGTCGGTATATATATTCTGGTCAAATATATGTCCTTAATATACAAGTTATATAAATGTATGCAAAGTTCTATGTACAAATGACTTTATGCTATGGTTCATTTTTTTGGTTTATACTTGGACCTGACCTTGGATGTCAAGTCGATTAACTGTTGAAGATTATTCGGAACAGGTTTTCCAGCTGATAAGTTGACTTTTCTGGGAGAATTGAATGGAGTGCTTTCTTCAATGATTTCATTCCCGAATTTTAGTACTGATGCATTGCCTTCAAGAATATTGGAATTATCCATTGTCTGATTGACAGAGCTGTTAAAGGAACGATTCATGGATTGGTTCATCGACTGGTTCAACATCAGCCGGTTGAATTGTTGATTGAACAGTTGGTTGAATAACAGCTTGTTGAGCTGCTGATTGATCAGCTGGTTCATCAGTTGGTTCATAGAATTATTCATGTTCAATGAATGGTTGTTTAAATACGAGTATCGTTTATCCATTTTGGCTTTATTGATCAATTTCATTTCCTTTGCCTTGAACTTATCATTGCTTATTTTAGCAATTGGCTTAGTAAATGGCATTTTAGTAGTATTGGAGTTTGGTGCTTTGTCGGAGGAGTTTTGTATTTTCTCCCCTCTCTTGGTCAATTCTCCACTGAATTGGTGGCTCATCTTCTCGAATCCTTCGTTCAAAATCTCACTGATATCATTTTGACTCATATCACAAACCGTAATTTGCTTTATCACCTCTTGATACTTAGTTTCGGTGAGATTCAATTTGTGTCGGATTTCTTCTTCATTCAAGCCTTTTCGGGTGACGTCCCAATATACAACAAGCACTTGCAATTTATAGGACCCGTATCTTTGAACCAATTGGAGTATCTTGGTCAAAATTAATCCATCTCGGTGCAACTTGGTATTAATGTCACTATAATTCTTGCTTTGGCTCAACAACCCACACTCAAACACAATTATCGAAGTGTCTTGGAAGAACTGCTTATTCAAATAATCTTTAGCTGGTAAGCTTTTGAAATTGATGGCTAATTTTCCATCGCTGCTTACTACTTGTCTTTCATATATGGACTGCTCTCTATTCACCTTCAAAGACAATTTGTTGTTTAGCCACTTGGAATAATTCTGCTTCCAATCTTCCACCAAAATAAGTCCTGTCATACTTACAGTATTATTTGAAACGAATTTACTCTTCAAGTTAGCATTACAAGTCTCAATAATCCTATCAAAGTTGATAGGCTCCCAGAGTTTCTCTATCTCTGATCTCCTATCGACAATTTCATCAATGCTGACATCATGATTCCAATTTCTTCTTTTACTGCTCACATTAGAGCTAGTGTTGGATAATTGTCTCTTCAAGCTACCACTTTTGACAAATTTGATTCCATCCAATTCCAGCTGCCGTTTCCGTTTGAACTCATGCTTTTCCAGGAGTCTTGCTCCTGCTACACTGGCTCTTCTAATTAATAATCTTTTCAAGTGGTCCTGGCGGAAATAGTCGGCTCGAATCTCTAAGGTGAATTTATAGATTAATTCATTTAAGAAGGCATCGTACAACTCTTTGGTTAACGAATCTATAATCTTTACTCTTCCTTTCAATCTATTATCATACTGAATCACTTTTGGGAGGAAGTTTGATAACTCTTCTTCTATGGCAGATCCAATGATACTGTCTCTTACTTCTCTTGCGGCCGACAAGAAATTCTTATTCTCGTGGAGTTTTTTAGTTGCCTTCGTGATAGATAAGTCTGGGGCTGGGATTTGAGGATGGGGTTTGAGTGGAGTCAGGATATCGAATGTGGTCTTAGAATTGATGCTTGGAATAGGTAACGTCTCTTTCTGAAGTTTAAGGTCACTTGTCTTATTTACCGGTTGAATTGGGGATGTTTGTAGTGCTGGTTTAGAAGATTCTGGTTTTGGTGCAAAATTAAACGATGGTTTCTCAATCTGATCACTTGGATTAGGTTTACTGAACTCAAATTTAGGTTTTTCTGCCTCCTTTGCTTTACCAAAACTGAATTTCGGCTCTTCTGCAGGCACAGCAGCAGGTTCGGGTCTAGACATCGGAACTTCAACTGAAGGTTTTGAAAATCCAAACGCCGAATTGGGTTCGCTGAATCCAGTAGTGTTTCCTTTATTGTTGCTTTGGGCCGAGAATCCAAGTCCCATTTTAGCAGAAGGACGTGACATAAAGTCTGCAAAAGAGCCTGCTTTCACCTCTTCTGAATTATTGTTAGAAGTAATGTCAGGTATGTTTGTCGAAATTCCAGGACTATTGTTGCTGAATATGTTCTTATTAGACTTCAAAATCTTTGTATCATTGGAGGTCTTCAAATGAAGATTATCATTAGAAAACCCGGAATTAATGAATTGTGATAACGACTTGGTAACTTTCTTATCTAACTTTTGGCAATAGAACTGGGAAAGCTTTGGCTTGTCATTAAGGGAATTTAACTTATACTTGGTCTCCAACTTTTCCTTGTTAACTAAATCCACCAATATGGACTTATTCGTGCTTTGACCTCGTTCATAGATCACGTCAATTTCATAATAATTAAGGAATTTTATGAGTTGTGAAGTGTTATCGAATCCCAAAATGGCTGCCAAAACCTCTCCATCATAAGGCTTTCCTTTAGTATGGTAACCTCTAGTCATTGACTTTATGGAATAAAAACGAACTTCATTGAACTGAGTCTCCAATAAGCACGCCAATAGAAACGGGGTTTCATCATTGAAAATGAGCCTGAAGAACTCTACAAACAAGTTCAACCCACCAATGGAATTCCTGTAACCTCTTTCGACCAAGTTATTTTGCGATACTAATGTCCGAAACCGAAGGGCCAACTTGACTAGTCTATCTTCCATTATATAATCAGGTAATCTTTGTAACTCTCTTTCCAATTCAGGTTCTCTCAAATGACTTAAAAGATAGTAGGCTCTGAACTCAGGTTCATTGGGACACTTTCCTCCTTTATTTCTTACATCCTGGTAGATCTCCATTAATGTTTGTAATGCTTTATTAAACTGTTCCAATTCTTGTTGTTGGGAATATTCCACTTCACTCCCAGCCATAATATGTAAAGACACCATATGAATACGAACAATTCTTTCATGGCAGTCAATTGACTCTGGCCCATAGTAATTCTGATAAGTAAAATCCTGACGAATTGATCTTGTTCTATCCCATATAAACGAGTGGGCTTCGGGCATTTTGGGAACAATGTTATCGATAATATAATCCAAAGTTCTGACCAATACAAATGGAGGTCTAACTTCAGACGGCAATGGAGGCGGTTGGCCAGCAGCCGGACGAGAAAATGCCTTGATAGCTTTATCACGAGATATTTTATTAGTATTGGGATCTTTTTCAAGAGTCTTCACATTATTTTCCAACGCTCTTCTAACTCTTTCATGTATGGGACACATATCTAAACAAGTTCCACTGAAAGATATGGCATCATTCAAATCCTTACGGATGTTTTCTGCATCCACCAACCCTAAATCCTCCATTTTCTTCCGTTCAATGTCTCTCATGCGCTGGAACTCCTCGTATATGCCCTGGTAATCGGAACCATTATTAGCCTGCTCCATCTGAAGCATTTTCTGTTGGTTGGCCTTGTCCCATTCGTCTTGCTTGAAAGGGATAGGGTGGATAACTCGAGATTGAACTTGTAGATACTTGGGTATTTCTCTTTTGGAGGTATTTTTCCGGCGGAACCCCAATGTATCCGGGTTTTCTATCAAGGGGCCCGTCATGGAGACTTCTTTGGCAGAGAAGTTTTGGAAATTGGTGCCCGATTTAGGAATTATCTTAGCTTCCGGAAGTGTATCTTCTACCATTTCTTCTTCATTATTAACTGTTGAGTGACTGCTTTCTATTGGTTTTCGCTTCTGCTTATTAATATGTGAGGCAATGGATCCATTGGAGTTGCCGTTAGCCAGGATATTCTTCTTATTATTATTTCGATTGGAAGTATTACTTTTATGGAAATTCTTTCGTTTAGGATTATTAAAGTCTTTTCGTTTCTCTTTGGGCAACTGATTTGAATTCTTGGAGTTGTTAGGGTTCTTAGGGTTGTTGTTGCCACTCGGTATCATGGTATTGCTGCCAAATGCAGACATTATGGATAATTATAATGAGACTTGATATAATAATTTATGGAATAGGGAATATAGGAAAAGCTAAGGAAGCCGAGCTGAATACTGTTGTGGTATAAATGACAATTACAGTCGTGTTCTATGATTGTAATGATCACTATATTGACCAGAACCACAAGAGCTTCGGTTAGCTGATGGAGATTGTTGATTATCGCGAGGATGAGAATGAGAATGAGAATTATGAGAATTTGTATGAGGATGATGAGAGTCAGTATGGGGATCAGTATGAAGATCGTGTTTCATTGATTGTAGACTGTTGGGAATGTTGATGTGTTGACAATGGTTTTTGTAGATGTGTTTATTTTTGAAAATGATTAGTTAGTGATGTATAGGTATTATGACAACATAGAGTTGATGTATTGATACATTTGTTCATTATGAATGTTGATAATAATCTGATAGAACAGACCGGATGAACGAATGGCGTCGATATTTGGTGCTGTTTTGTTTCAATTGTACATAGCTGCACTGACAGCAGAGATAGTGACAACGAGTATAGATAATGAGAATTGATGAGTATAGATTATGAGTATATAATGAATAGTTAGTGTCTTAGATCATCAAGCTAGTCCACATAATATTCCTTGTTGATGTCTCGAACTTAACATCCATTATACATATTCATAGCAAATGATTCAAAGTATCAGAAAAATTGCCATTACCTATACATTCGAACATAACTATGGTTAAAAGTTCTTTCTGCGAAATCTACATTTTTGGACATTATCAAATCTAAATGAATCTTATTTATTAGATACCTAAAACCCGTAACTAAAGTATCAACATTAACATAGTATGACAGTCTATTTAAATATTTAATTAAGCGGATTCAGCACGAGCTTTAGCTAAGGCTTTGGCAGTACCATGTAAAGCGTACTTGTGGTTTCTACGGAATTTGGCATCAACCCCTTTTAAGGATGGGTATCTGTTAGTCTTTGGCTTTTTGATACCGTTTTTGTGAGCCTTTTTGGTTTGGTTGTGGTTGGTATGGTTTCTAGATTTAGCCATCTGAAGCTGTTAGTAAAGGAGCTATAGACAAGGAACTGTAGGGGTAAGGGAAATTATGTGGAAATAAGTGGAGTCAGGATGTTGTTGGAGACTTTTCAAAAGGTGGACATTTATCAAATGAATTATAATAACTTCTTAAGGATAGTATGGAAGTATGACATTCCTATTTCAAGTCTTGAAATGAAGAAATGTGTCATTAGGAATGTTATTGAAACCTCTTCTTTTGTGTTCTTTCTATCTGTTATCTTTTCTTCTTCTTCTTCCTTTCTCTTCATTCTTATGGTATCTTACTCTTTGCTATTCTTTCATCACTATATTCAATACTCATACTTCTAGTATCACTTTGAATTTTCCCGTCCAAACTGGATATTATCATTTCTCATCAATTCCCCTCTTCATATACACTATGAAACCCTTCATATATGACAATTCTTGTATCCATCAGTACATACTTTTAACTATATTTACTATAAGTATTAAGAAATTAATTTTTCAACTTGACAAGTTAAGTGAGTATCATAAAAAATTTTCATCGTGCGAAGACCGAATATCATCACCTGTGACTGCGACCTACATGAAAAATTATTACTATAGCTATAGTACTACACTGTCTTTACTGTTCACTTCATTCACTCTATCCACTACATTTATCAGTTTCAAGTACTTCATCTCTACTAGAACTCTTACTATATCTTCAAAAATCCCTATATTACATTTATCCTATTTAATTAGAAATACTTGGAGCAGCGTCAAAAGCTTTAGCCTTCTTTTCTTTTTTGGCTTGAGCTTTAGCTCCCATAATACCACCACCCCAGTGTCTTCTCTTTTCTTCCAATGGATCTAAGAAGTTGGATTTGATGGTGGATACCAATTTAGCTAATTCAGCTTCATCAGCAGAAGAAACTTCAGTCAAAGCAGCAACAGCAGAGGTCTTTTGGTGAACCAAAGTACCTAATCTGGCTTTACCTTTAACAATGGCATATGGAACTCCCATTTTTCTACATAAAGCTGGTAAGAAGATAACTAATTCAATTGGATCAACATCATTAGCAATCAACACCAACTTGGCCTTTTTGTTTTCAACTAAGGAAACAACATGGTTCAAACCGTATTTGACATTAAGAGGTTTTGGAGAAACATCTTTAGCGGTTTTACCTTCGGCAATGGCAGCAGCTTCTTTAGTTAATCTTTCCTTCTTTTCAGAAGCAGTTTCTGGTCTATATTTGTTAAACAATTTGAAAGTTTCAGTGGCAGTGTTTTTGTCCAAAACGTTGGAGAATTGAGCAATTGCTGGTGGAACTTTCAATCTCAAAGATAAAATTTTCTTTTGTCTTTGAACTTTAACATATTCTGGCCATTTGACAAATCTAGACAAGTTTCTGGTAGGTTGAATATCTTGACCAATACCAAAACTTCTTGGGGTAGATTCAATCAAAGGGTTTTTGGCTACTTTTTGAGATCCGGTGGATTTGGTAGCTAATGGCGCTGGAGCAACTTTCTTTGGAGGCTGGGTCATTGAGTAGTTAGTATAAAAGAGTTCTCCAAAAACTTGGTCAACGAACATTCCTTTACCTTTAAATACTCTACTGTATCTCTTTCTCGCTAATAATCAAGATACTCAGCCTGTGCACCAAAGAGAGTGACCTGATTTGATTGCACATTCATGTGAGGAGGTTTCCAACGTCCTGGCGGAATCTGTAACTCCAGCAAGTCGGTGGAATACCGCTACAAATAATGTAAACAAGCTTACTAGAACCATTTCACTCCTTTGTTACACTGCGTATTATATCTCATCTTGATGTTGCAACTATTAAAGTTGCTAACAAAAAGAAGATTAACAAGACGAATCAGGTGTATAGGAGGGTCCAGTGCCATTCACAAGAACTAGATAATAATCTAAAGTTCTTGGGTTCACTTATTTAAACATACCATTATATATAGATAAATCTGATGTGTAGAGAAAATTTTTCAATGGTGGGAGCTGCGATATATTTATAGTGAGAGATGGTCTGATGATTACTTGTTCTGAAAATTACGCGCAAGTTCTGTGCTCGTATAAGTTACTGCAAAGACACTTAAGTTTGCTGCAACATCTACTTATCAAACACCAGAGCTATTTTAATTAAACATTATATTAACTATCACCTATATCTCTAAAATCTAAAACTTGTGAAAGTAATCAGCAGCATCTTGAATCATGAAGGTCTTAGACTTAAGAAACTTCACAGCAAAAGATGGCAAATTCCATCCAAATATAAGACCTACACCACCAGTTCTTCCAACAGGAATAATAGCAGTAGTGCTTGAAAGTGGCTTATATGGTTTAATTGCAATATTTTTTCCAGCAATGACCTTTTGTACCACCTTGTCAAATAAATCTACTTGACCGAAAAGTAAATCCACAATAGTATTATTACCCATGGCAACGATATCACCAAACCCAAAAATATTTTTGTGGGAAGGTACTTGGAAATATTCGTCAGTTTCCAAGTATCCGTTTTTATCTAGCAATTGTTGAGGAATGAATTCCGAGTTAGGAATCACCCCTGTAGACAATATAACCACATCGTAATTCTTGGTGCCATTTTTAGTAGTGACAGAAGTATCTGTGGTGGACACAGTTTTAGTATTGTTAAGGATGTTAACTCCTAAAGCTTCTAATCTTCCGGTAGCCTTTCTAGACTGTTTATCGTCTACCTTAGCTATCACCTTTGAGTCTCCATTATACAAATCAACCTTGACCTTTGGAAAATCAGTAGCAATTTCTCCGGCGATTTCAACCCCAGTAATCCCCCCTCCTACAACAGCAACGGTTTTGGCAGTTTTAATCTTTTCATTAACAGCTTTAATTTCAGCGCTTAACACGTCAAGAGAACCAGCTGGTTTAAGATATTTTGCAATGGTTCTAGTTCCAGTAGCAATCACCAAATATTCAAAGTTGACGGTCTTTGTTTCTCCTGATTCAGTTTCAACCACCAAATAGTTTTCATTGGCATTCAAATCCACCGCGGTTCCCTTGATGAAAGTATAAGTAAACCCTTTCAAAGCATGCGAAATTGGATGTATAGTGTCTTTGGTTTTAGAAGGTTCCACTAATAATCTAGGCGAGGCAGGTACCCCAAAATATCTATCATCAGGCGACACTAAAGTTACATCAACACCTTGCTTGAGTAATTTTCTGGCAGCTATCAACCCCGCGTAATTTCCTCCTACAATAACAGCACTAACCATTTGAATATGTTTTATTTGGATTTGTTTGTTTGAATTTATTTGTGAATAATCTAATGAAAAAAAAAAATATAAATGTGGAATAATCTACTGTATTTATATAAAAAGCCGGAAGCTATAAATGAGCCGCTCTGAGTCTATCTCCAATATTAGGTTTTTAGTTCTTATAGTAGTAGTATCATCATCACACTAACATCCTTACACCACGCTTAATGACATAATCAACCATTTGTCACCGCCTTACTAAGATGTCTCACGTCGACACTATAGCGGTGGTGCTTCGTTAGTAATGGTTTAGTAATTCGGTGACCCCACGTCGTTGATTTAAGATATCACCGAGCATTGACAACGGAATCGGAGCCCAAGCGGAGCCGTGTTATCAGTTAGTTGTCTCAGCTTTTACTGATTATCACATAATCCACAGTGTTGTATAGCCTTGTGCTGATCGCCTTGTGTTGCTCACATTGTGTTAGTTGCCATACGCTATTGGCTTGTGCATTTTGCCTGGTGCTAGTGGCCACAATTGTTGTTCCTGGCTTTTCGCTGGCTTGGTCTTTTCGCTGTGGCTGTTACACAATTCGTCGCTAGATGTTGCCATTTTGGTCGCATACTTAATGCATGAATACTTTATTATGGCTGCAAAATTTATCTAATCAGACTTTTACTATGCAAACTGTATATTATTTCTTCTCTGATACCTTCCAACATCTTCCAACATCTTCCTATATCTTACTATGACTTACCAGTCACTTGTCTTCTGTTTCACTACTAAGCATCTTCTCCTAGCAAATTCGCGTTGAGCCCAATGAGCAGAGCAGAAAAAATTGTCAGGAACATTTCATCTTTTTCAATATACCATGATAGCATTAGAATCTGTGGCCGTCATGGCAGCTGGAACTAACTCCTGGAGAACTTCGTTGTCAGGGATTATGGGGTCAACATCTTTGGCGTGCTGGATCGTGTTATTGATGCCCCAGTTGATTGAACAATGGAGATTGAAATCTGCCGATGGGATCGCCATTGGCTTCATTTCCATCTGGTTTTTAGGGGATATCTTGAACTTGATTGGTGCTTTATGGGCCCGTTTGTTACCGGAAGTCATTTTCATTGCTATATGGTTTTGCATTGCCGATTTTTTGATGATCTCTTCTTATGTGTATTATACTTATTTACACAAGTCTCCCAAGTCCAAATCTGCTAGTCACGGTCAGGAAAATAGCGATTCTCAAGAGTCTAGACCGTTGTTGGAGCGCAGAAGAACTTCTAGTGCTTTGACTGATATTGCATTAGAGCCTAATTACCATGGAGTCTTTACTAAATACGTGTTACCTATTTTATTTGTTGTTGCTTGTGGGGTGTTAGGCTATGTGGTTTCTAACAACTCAGGAGAACCTCAAGGTGATGATGATGACCTGGATGAAGATTCTATTGCTCTTGGTCCTCAGATCATTGGTTACCTCTCTGCTGCTTTGTATTTGGGAGCAAGAATTCCACAAATTATCCAGAATTATCACCGGAAATCGGTTCATGGCTTGAGTTTATTGTTCTTTATGTTTTCGACCTTGGGGAACTTGACGTACGCAGGACAGATTTTGTGCTATAGAAGTGACTGGAATTATGTGGTATTGAATTTGAGTTGGTTATTAGGCTCTTTGGGGACTATATTTGAAGATTGTGTTATCTTCATGCAATTTTATATGTATAAGGATAATCTCACTGACGATGAGTTTGTACCATGAGTTCTGTATTCACTGACCATCTAGGTACTGCCATTGTACTTTACTGAACCTTCTAGATGTTGATATACTGAACCTGTTTGATTTTGTTACATTATGTATTTATACGATATATTTCATTTTCTGTCTCACAGAATCACAGATTACTTAAATCGATCCATATTGAATCTCCACTCGTCTCTCTTCTTACTACTTTTATATTTCTACACCTTTCCTAACTTATTAACTTATATCTCCTAACTTGAATATCCTAACTTGGATCAAAGTCGGCCAATTCAGTATCATCCTTAGCATTACTATCGAAATTCAACTCATCAGCCCCTGACCAATCTACAAAGATATTCCTGAATTTGGACAAATCAGTATTCTTCAAGAAATCGTTTCTTTCCTTCTGCCAGTTACCCAGCATATCTTCAAATGCTTTGTCCCATACTTTATCATAAACTGCCTTTATCTTTGCTTCTTCTTTTTGTCTGACTTCTTCCAAAGCCATCCATTCCATGTGTTTAATATCGTCGGAAGATGGCTCATAAATATGCCATATCACATAGTGTGGCAACCCATACACATTATAACCCATTCGTTTACTTAACTTCCCAAACGCTTCGGTTTCAGCATGTTTTTCAAATGAAAATGCAGGGAAATGTGATCCGGTCCGGAATACCTTGGCCTTGGTCAAAATTGAAACCCCACCAATCCCGTCTAATTCCATTTCCACTTCAGGATCCCCATAGGGGTCTCTTAAGTATGCTAAATGAGGTCTCCAGGTTTGATATTCTACGTACCCTTCGACAATACAAGCATCTTCATCCAAAGAATCGGCCAATTGCAACCCTCCGTCAGATTCTTGCCATGAATTTAAATCATATGGTTGCTGGTTCCCTAACCAATCCGGTAAAGGTCTCCAAACATTAGGCACGATAACATCTCTATCATGATGCATTAAATCTTCCAAGACGGAAGGAGGCACTGTTTCCACATCAGCATCTCTCCAGTACACGTGGGAATGATATGGCTTCAACGCTACCGTCCATAACCAGTTTCTGGCTTGGGCCATCAATTTTCTTCTAGGTCCTTGAGCAGCAAATCCGTGTCTATCACTGAAACTCTGGCCAATAATCTGTCCGAAATCCTTTTGGAAGATTTCGATTTCACCGAACCTCATGGCTGGATCTGGACTTGATTGAATTTCATTCAAATGTTTCTTCAAGTTCCCTAAAGTATTATCGCTGGAATCACTAACTAAGAAAGCAAGATCTATCAAGTTATGAGGATAAGTCAAATTCTTCATGTGACCAAAAAACATGGGCAAGTGGGCAGAAGCATCTCTTAAAGGAACACAAAATAACACTCTTTCGCCGGTTTGCCATCCTTCCTTTGTTCCTTTATAGTGATCAAGATCGAAATATTGCACCGTGTCATCTTCGAGAAAGTCAGGTTGATACAACCCGGGGTTGTTGAAAAACACCAACTTTAATGACGTAAGCACAAATATTACTGTTCCAGCTATTAGTAGCCTGATCTTATTTGCCTCGTCGAGTTTCATTGACGGAAAGATATGGGGGAAGTAAAAAGACTGGCGGTTATGATTGGGAGATTGATACGAGGAAAATATTTCATAACAACGTCGCGATTGGTCACGTGAATGTGCACGTGATTCATTGTTTCAAATATGTATTTATATACATCTACAGTCTATGGTATTAGGAATGAAGGCGTAACAAAATAAAAGGGGTATGGTCTGCCTTAAACATGATAAGGTTTGTTTTACGGTCATTACGCCGTTGGAAGAGAATTTAGTACACAACGGTGGTGTTGGTCGGGGCACGATTGGTTTTTCCGGAATCACCTTATAATTATCGAATGATTTTTTAGATTGACGACTATACGAGTTATATCAATTAGATATGTTTTATCATTATATATATTAGGGTTTATATGGATTTATTAAGACACTATTGCAATCCACATACTGTTTCTAATTATCATTCTTCATAATCCTCTTTCTTTCTTCATAATTGTCCGTAGTCCATACACTCGTCAGCTTGACTATATTAACATCTCATTTCTCAATAAGCACAGAAGGCAATAATTCCTCTAAACATCATGTCAATCTCCTAAAGCGTCATCTATCACCCCATATAACAGGTCTAATCATGTCATAGATCATGCAAAGTGGTTATTATTGCATGTTTCAAAGTATCTGTGAGCTGATTCTTATCACATCAATTAATCCGATCACTATACAGGTTTTAAAAGTTAATTCTAGGATACCCGAATTACTCCATGTACAATTAACATTACGAAATGAGAATTATGGAATGGTTTTAAAGATTATTATGGAATGTTCTCGGATATTACTATGGAGTGGTCTCGGATATTACTATAGAATGGTCTGGAATGTTATCTATACCCCTAACTCGGAAAAACTCCATAGGTATATATAAACAGTTATCATTGCAATTCTCTGTTCAATTATCATCAGCTTTTTCAACTAAATGTCTTCCAACTACAACTTTGAATTTCCATTATCACCTCTCTCAGCAGATGAAGAGAGTAAGGATTGTAATTATTGGTTGCAATATCCCAACAATGATCCACAATTAGAGAGCCTGTTGATAGCGGGATCTAAACATTCTATTGATGACTTTTTCAATGTTTCGAATTATGATACGTCTGACATGTTCAATGGTGAAGCTGCATTCAAATTGGATCTAGATTTGGTCAATCAGAAGCTTGCTGGTAAAGCCTCTGGCCATGACGTGGAAGAGAATGGCTTTGATGCTGATATTGAAAAGACCCCTATACAAACAGTAACTCCGGTTTTATCTCCAGAACAACCAAAACAAATGTCCAAGCTCATAGCCAAAAGAAAACACAGCAACACTTCTGTTGACAGTAAGAGAAGCGGTATAAGAAAGCTGCTAACATCCACTCAAAAGGCTGCTCACAATATAATTGAGAAGAACTACAGAATCAATATCAACACCAAAATAGAAAGTTTACAGAGGTTAATACCGTCTATGGCCACCGAAACTCCTGGATTTAAAACCCATACAAATAGTCGGGAAAATCATGCCAAAGCCAATAAAATGAACAAATCTTCTATTTTGGACAGTGCCATTGAATATATTTCCTTTTTGCAGGGTGTTCAGGCAAAGCTCTTGACTGAAAATGATGCTTTAAGAGCAAAAATAGGTAGTTGACTGAAGCCATGGTGGCACGGTGTTTCTTTGGTGATATTCCAGTTTATGAGATTAAATTTAAATGCTATATATCTAGTTGTAGAGAAATTCAATAATATTTATTAGGAGATTCGATTATCCAAGTAGAATGATTCGATATTGTTCAACTTATCATGACTCTGCCTGACGAACTGGTTCCAAATCTCGTCGTAGTAGAACCGTCGCAGAACCGTCTTAGATCGGGCCCCGCGAAATTTGTTGATATCATAAACACTGTACCGACTGCGACCCAGCGATTTAAGGGTCGAATATTAGAGTCCCCATCCTTAAAAGGCCGGTTTGTATTCATCTGGGCGTTTTATTTCATTCCCATTTCACCACTGGACGTTTTTCCCCGGTGAAAAATGGTCACGGTAACCCAATTGTCTGGTGACCTTACGAACCTATTAAATGAAGCCAAGAGGCGAAACAGTGATATTAAACAGGCTTGTGAGGTGGCTATCACCAAACTAAAGGCTTACCAGCCCCTGCAACCAATAGAACAATTGACCAACAATGATAAATCCGTGGTGTTGAAACCGTTTTTGGTCTCTTGTAATACCAATAATGCTAGATTTGCCAATTTGGCCATTCCCGCTATTCACAGATTAATCACTTTCAACGCAGTTGTTTCCAATGATTTGGCAGACATCTTGAAATCGTTGTTGGAGGCTACCCACTTGGCCATTGATATTCAGTTGAGAATCTTGCAATGCTTGCCGAGCTTGATGCAGAATTATAGTTCATTGATCTCGGGTGATTTGTTATTGAACTTATTGACTATATGTGCCAGTTTAACATCTAATAATAAGTCTACCGTGGTGATTAATACTGCTTCTGCCACCTTGCAACAATTGTTCAGTAATATCTACGACAAGGTTCCAATTTCTACTGCTACTGCTCAAGGAACGACCAACACTGTGACTATAGACGAAGGTAAAACTATAGTATTGGACGACCTTTCTTATGAAGGGTTTTTGATTTTCCAAGACCTTTGTAAAATTACTGATAATGATGCTCCCGAATATTTTAAAAGTATTCCCCAGATCAAGTTTACTTCTGTATTGGAGATAATCGAGAATATCATCTCATCTCATAAGGAATTATTCAGTAATCATGAAGAATTGGGCTTCTTATTAAGAATAAAATTGATTCCTTCTTTATTAAGGCTTCTAAATAACAACAAGTCGTTTCCTGTTACTATCCGGACCATGAGAATTCTCTTGGTGTTATTGAACTCTCAACTTGATAGCTTGATTATTGAGGGAGAGATTGTCTTATCAATATTGAACCATATTCTTTTGAATAACGATTCGGATTTTTGTTCGGCCGATTCAGATTCTGAGTCTGGGATGATCTCCTGGCAGAAATACTTGGTGTTGGAAATCTTCAAGGGACTCTTTTCGAATTTCACCGTCATAGAAAAGATATTTGAGCTCTATGATATGAATCCTAAGAAGAAAAATGTCATCAAGGAATTATTTGCTATTTTTTCAACTTATCTACAGAAAAATCCTGTGTTAATAAGAGAAATTATTCAAATCCCCAACACTCAAGCAACCAATAATGCCAATCATACTATGTCTAGTGCAAATGGTTATCAGAATTTATACATGTCGAAGCAAACCTCCATGGTAAAAGTGTCAGTATTGGATTTATTGGATAAGACTGATCCACCTTCCAATATTCCTGTGACTTATCCAATATACTTGATCTTCAATATTTTGTTGTCATTCACCGATGGAATAGCTAAATTCGTCAACAATATATCCAACAATTCTCCTACTTTGGATGCTGACATTGATTTTGTTAATAACATAATTGAGTCGACTTACAATGACACTTCTCAGCTATTCAAATTTTTCATCTATTCTTTGATGGACAATGAAAACTTTCATCTTTTGATCAGATCTTTGCAAAAATTCACTCACACTTCTGGCTTATTAGGTCTCAATTCTTTGAGAGATGGGCTTTTGACCTTGTTGGCAGAATGCATTATAAAGCAAGAAACAAGTTCTTCTCATTCTGCTAATAATAACTCGACCGATACTTTGACGACAGGTTTACGAGAACAAGGAAAGAACTTATTAGCCCTTGGGGAATCATTCGTTGAATCTTTGACTAACAGTGAACTCAATTTGACTACTACTACGAATGCAAATGATTTGAAAAAGACTCGAAATTATAATTTCAATTCCAGACATGTAACTTGTTTAAGAGCATTGATTAACTTGGCAGTATCATTAGGATCCACTTTGAATAAGTCTTGGAGAATTATCTGGATAACTTTACAATGGTGTGATTATTATGTCAACGGTTTGAACGAGTTCAGTGGTGTCAGCAAAAATGAAGATAATTTCAAATCCAAGTTAACTCAACAAGATATCACTAATATTCAGAATTCGATCAATAAGTTTTATGATAGTATTGATGATTACCCTGTTGGAAGTTATGAGGAGTTGATTGATTCGTTAATTGAACTATTTGAGCTCAGCAACAAAAGCGGAGACAGCAAGCAAGCTTCGGCTGATGGGTTGATTACCTGTCCGTATAATAAGGTTTATTTCATCGACAAGTTGTATGATATCTGCCGGATTAATTCCGTCAAGTACTTGGTTGAAAATGATGAGATTTTCAATAAATTGAGCAGATTCTTTGTCAAATTTGGAATCCATAATAGTGAAGATAGTCAAGACAAATTGAACACGAACTTCAATTTCAAACATTATATAATTTTGAAGTTCACTGATATTATCAAGACTTTGAATGTGGAAAGTTCAAAGATCGAAGACTTGGACGCCTTTAATAAGATCAGTAAGATTTGTTTGAATGGGTTGGATAATTTGATTTCTGAGTCAAACAAAATCACATTTGAGGCCCCAGAACTCTTAATAATCAACAACAACAAAATTGAAATTCATTTGATCGTACTAGACACGTTGAATGAATTGATGGAGAATTACGACAAATCTTTGACCATTGATGATTCATGGAGCATTATTTTCAAGATCATTAACAATCCGTTCGAGTTCAATCGACTTGATGATATAAATGATACCTTGAAGGACAAAATCAATTCCTTAGTCAATTCATCATTTAATTGTCTAAAACTAATTTTGAATCAGTTTATGGATACTTTACCAATCACCAAGTTCAAAATCTTGATAGACACGTTATTCAATTTTGGATTGCAAGTTAATGATTTGAATATCTCCTTTAGTTCCATCAGTTATTACTGGTTGATAAGTGACTCTATTAAGTCAAAATTCCAGAACCAAGTAAGTGATAAACATAAAGATTTCCTTGTCAAGGATGAAATAGAATTGGCACAATCTATTGATAAAATGGGCCAGCACTTCCAAACCAGTGACATCGAGCAGTTGAACCTTTTCTATAAAAGCTTGGATATCTACCTATTATTGAGTCTTATAAAATTGTCTGATGATACTCGAGCACAGGTTAGAAACGGTTCAATCCAAACGTTTTTCGAGATTATAGATATTCATGGCAATTCGTTCAATACCCTGCAATGGGAATTGATCTATAACATCGTGTTGACTAATTTGTTCTCTATCAACAGACAATTGTCTATCGGAGAATTAAAGGAAACTGCCACGTTGAAGTTAGATGGTTTGATTGCCATATATAGCAAGTTCTCCAACTATTTCCAAATTGAGTTCTGGGCCAAATTTATGAATTATTTAACCGAGTTGATCGGATTGAATAAGCTTGAAATCAACATTATTGTATTGAAAAAATTCAACGATTTGTTGGCCATAAATGTGAATGATAAAACTGTTAATGAGTATCTTTTCGATTTCTGGAATGGTGTCCCTATTGACTATGATTTCAGTGACCCTGATTTGTACATTGAGCAATTAGAGAACTTGATGATTGACTTTCCTCGAGTATATGAAAAGATTTCTGACGACATTGATCCTGAGAAAGTGCAATTAATATTGAATAATTTCATGAAGATTTTACGGTATCCAATCATTTTACATCGGTTGGACAACACCCAAGCGACGTTTTTGCAGTCGAAAATCATTGACAATGTTAAGATTATTGGCAATAATAGCCGTTCAAATGATAAAATCAACTCGATCATTATTAGAGAATTGAGTAATATATTGGTATACCAATTCAAAATCCGGGAAAGAATCGAAAATAAGTTAAGCAATTCCAATTTGAAACAGAAATATAAATTGCCAACATTTATTTCAATAGGAAATCTTTCATTTTCATTGATCAGTGAAAAGTTGCATGATATAAAAGATATCAAGTTGTTGATAGAAGACCACACTATCATCCGGTTACTTAAGAGTAACTTGGAGCTCATTGAAAATAAAACTAATGGTAATGATCCCAAAACCCCCCTTTGGATTGAGAGTAATAAGATGATCATTGACACTGTGGAAAAAGTTATCAACCAACAAATCGACCAAGAAATGTGGGAATTGATCTTACAAGCTGTCAACATCAATTTCAATAATAATCATACCAAAGCCGAAGAAGCTATTAACATCAACCAATACTATAAACTCATCAAATTGATTTTACCCCAATTGAAAGACCAAGACATCATCAATAAGTTTCTAAACGACCTATACACCAATTCATATCTCTACGAGTTCAATGAATTGGAACAAGAATTCTTAGTTGATAGTGATGATATTGATCACGTGATCACTAACTTGATCAACTATAATTTCAATAATTCCTTTGGATCCACCAAACCCATAAGTTTCTATAAATTCAATCATATCAAAATGATATGTATAAAAGAGTTAATCAACTATACCAACTATGAAGACGTCAAGTTCAAGTCATTGGCAATCAAGTTCTTCATTGCCAGGTTATCGTTTACAGTCCGAAGATTGATAGAAGATGAAAAGTTGATTTACAAAATGCCAATTTCCACCATCCAAAAACAAGAATTGACATTGTTACTACAGGGCTTATTGGAATACATTAACAAGCACTACGAATCAACACCACAAAACTACCAGTTACTTAAGGGTCTTATCAACTTGTTAATCAAATTTTTGCCTTTCAGCTACAAATTCCACGACATCAACAAATTAGTAGAACAGATATTGATGAGGTTCAATGGTTTATAGACAATATTAATACAATTCCCTCTTAATACATATCTACACTGCCAACTCCTTCTCTGCCGCCAACTCCTTCGCTCGAATCAAATATACGCGCATCGCCCTGTGTGCACCGCCCATTTTGTTTATTTTGATTTCAGGTTTCTGTTAATTACTATACTACTTTCAAAGTTTTCTCCATCGCCTTGAAATATATCCGATTTCTGCTGGACTTATTTTACACCTATAGGTTCCTCCTATACATACATCACCCTTACACCCTTACCATCAACGTGAACTGTCCGTCCTTTCTTTGCGGCTAAAGTTCCTTTTGATTCTTCGTTCGCTGTTGCTATATATAAATCCACAAAAATAATTTTGGTGGGTTTTTTTTTCGTTTTTTATCAGGGTTTTTTTTTGGAGTATTAGGTGCTAGCTGGCCATGTCGTACCGTAACAGTGGCCATTCCGGCAAGTATCAAGAGTTTGATCCTGAATCAGGTGAACTTTCGAGAAAAAAGTCTTTGGTGAAGCCTGAAAGACAAAGAATGGACCTGAATCATCCACGTTATCATTATACACAAGTGGCAAATCAACAATCTGATCATTTAAGAATCCAGCCATCTTCCACCGGGGTTGATCCCCAAAACGAATATCAACAAAGAGGTAACCATAGTTATCGGTCGATGATTCCTCAGGATGCTGCTGATTCCACCAGTCGTAAGAGTTTTAATAGTCATTATAGTGACCGTGCTAGTCATCATGACCCGGAAGGAATTCCTTTAATGGATTTCAATGACCAATATGGTAATACTGTGTCTGCATCTACTGGTGCTAGATCTCCTGGGAGAGACTCCGCTAGATCCCCTGGCAGATCTCCTGCTCGGTCTCCCGCTAGATCCCCAGTAAGGTCTCCTGCTAGATCTCCAGTAAGGTCTCCGGAAAAATCACCATCCAGACCTTATTCTCCTATCAAAGCTGAGGGAAAGGAGATCATTGGGTTAAATGATGAAGTGGAGTATTCTCCTAATCGTAACAACGTCATTAAAAAGAATTCCATCAAAAGAAAACCGGTTGCAGCTGGTAAAAAAGAGCATAATATTTATTTCTGGAAGGTGTATTGTTATATCATAACTTTCTGGGCTCCTGCTCCCTTACTCTCTTTATTCGGCTTGAAAACTAAAGATAGACAATTTGCTTGGAGAGAAAAAATTGGAATCATTTCTTGTATTTTGTATATCGGGGCATTTGTGGCTTACTTGACGTTTGGTTTTACCAAAACTGTTTGTTCCAGTCAAAGAGTTAGAACCAGAATTAATGAAGTTAACACCGGTCTGTTGATTATTAATGGAAAAGCATTCGATTTAACCAGATCTCAACATCCTGGAGCTGCTGGTATTGATGCCGGTACTAATGTTTTATACCCCCCTGTTAACGCTGGGGGTAAAGATGCTTCATTTTTGTTCCAAAATGTCAATGGAAATTGCAAAAATTTGATCAAACCAAGAGATAATTGTACTATTCCTAAGAATGATAATGACGATTTGGCTTGGTACATGCCCTGTAAATTATTAGCCCAAGATGGCTCTACTAGTCCAAATTTCACTACCCAATACTATGAGGGTTGGGCATGCCACACCAGTTCTTTAGCTAGATCGGCTTTTTATAACTTGGAAGTCAATGGTGATGTCTATTTTACCTGGGAAGATATTAGAAACAGCTCCAGAAACTTGGTGGTCTATTCTGGTAATGTCTTGGATTTGAATTTGATCAATTGGATTGATTCTGATAACGTGGAGTATCCCGACTTATTCAAAAAATTAAGAGACGAAGATGTTTACAAAGGTCATGATATATCTTTGGTATTGACTAATAGTGATGAAAGACATGCCGCCAGATGTTTGACCGAAATCGTAAAGGTGGGGACTATTGATTCCGATACTATTGGTTGTATTGCCTCTCAAGTGGTTTTGTATGTGTCGTTGATTTTCATTCTTTCGGTTGTGGTGTGTAAGTTTTTGATGGCCTGTTACTTCAAATGGGTTATATCTATTAACCAAGGGGCCACTGGATTGTCCAATAAGGCCATGAAAGAAAGAGATAATCAAATGGAAAATTGGGCCGAAGGAAACGGTGGCCGGGATTTCAGTGATTTTGGTGCTGGTGGTGCTTTAATTCCTCCTAAAGCCAGAGCTGATCAGAGAACTAACAGACAATCAGTTTTCAATAAAAGGTTGTCATTGGCTCCCAATGAAATGTCACAATTCGCTAACAGTGACAAATTATCCAAGAATTTCAAGTATACTACTATGACATCCCAGAATTATTTATTGAACAACAAAAACCAACTGAATAAAAGAAATACCACTGCCAGACAATCCACTATGTTTTTAAATGAGACTTTGAATTCATCTACCGATTTATTAAACACAAGACCTAACTCTATGATGAATCCATTTGAAATTGATGAATTTGGCGGAGTTCAAGGATTATCTCCTGATATAATTCATTCTGATGTTGTACCACAACCACCAGCTGAATATCAACCTTTTGGGTTCCCATTAGCTCATACTATGTGTTTAATCACTTGTTATTCAGAGGACGAAGAAGGAATGAGAGTAACCTTAGATTCTTTGGCCACTACCACTTACCCTAACTCTCATAAAATTTTGGTAATGGTATGTGATGGGTTAATTAAAGGTTCTGGTAATGACTTAACTACCCCAGAAATAGCTTTGAGTATGATGACAGATTTTGTTGTTGAACCAGAAGATGTGCAACCTTATTCGTATGTTGCAGTTGCTCAAGGTTCGAAACGTCATAATATGGCCAAAGTATATGGGGGATTTTATAAGTATGATGATTCCACAGTTCCTCCAGAACAACAACAAAGAGTTCCTGTGCTTACAATCGTAAAGTGTGGTACTCCGGAAGAAGCCAGCTTGCCAAAACCGGGAAATAGAGGTAAAAGAGATTCACAGATTATTTTAATGTCATATTTACAAAAGGTAATGTTTGATGAAAGAATGACCGGGTTGGAATTTCAAATGTTACAAACTATTTGGCAAATCACTGGGTTGATGTCGGAGATGTATGAAATAACATTAATGGTGGATGCCGATACAAAAGTCCATCCTGATAGTTTGACACATATGGTAGCACAAATGATTAAAGATCCTCAGGTGATGGGATTATGTGGAGAAACGAAAATTGAAAATAAAAATAAATCTTGGGTTACTTTGATTCAAGTGTTTGAATATTATATCTCTCATCATCAAGCCAAAGCATTTGAAAGTGTATTTGGGGGTGTGACCTGTTTGCCTGGTTGTTTCTGTATGTACAGAATCAAAGCACCGAAGGGAGCTGATGGATATTGGGTTCCTATATTGGCCAATCCTGATATTGTGGAAAGATACTCCGATAACGTGGTCGATACTTTGCATAAAAAGAATTTGTTATTATTAGGGGAAGATAGATATTTGTCATCATTAATGTTAAGAACATTCCCCAAGAGAAAGCAAATATTTGTCCCAAAGGCAATTTGTAGAACTGTGGTTCCCGACACATTCCTGGTGTTATTATCACAAAGAAGACGGTGGATCAATTCTACAGTTCATAATTTATTCGAATTGGTATTGGTGAAGGATTTGTGTGGTACATTTTGTTTTTCAATGCAATTTGTGACTTTCATTGAATTGGTGGGTACTTTAGTGTTACCAGCCGCCATTTGTTTTACAATTTATGTGATTGTATATGCCATTATATCAAAACCAACCCCAGTTTTGTCATTGGTATTATTAGCATTGATCTTTGGGTTACCAGGATTATTAATCGTGGTGACTGTTTCCTCCATCAAGTATGTTGGATACTTTTTCATTTACTTAATTGCGTTGCCAATTTGGAATTTTGTCTTGCCTACTTATTCGTACTGGAAGTTTGATGATTTCAGTTGGGGTGAAACAAGAACTGTGGTTGGAGATAAAGGAGCCCATGGTGAAAATGAAGGTGTATTTGACTCATCACACATTGTCATGAAGCGTTGGAGAGAATTCGAACGGGACCGCAAAAATCATTTGAATCAATCTAATGATTTGAAAATCCCTTCAGCTGCTTGGAATCCTGCTAATCCAGATAATTTATTAGATGATTCATACAACAGTAACTCCTCCAACAGCCCTTAGAGCATAAAAAAGTCAACTATATATATAATAGTTAGAAACGTTGTGAATAGATATGATTATATCCAAAGTTCCTTATAAATGTAACGAATCAGTTTATTCAATATAAAAATCTATAACATTCCACAACGCCAATCAAGGTTAGCAAATTATAGTAGCCCGCCTATAACTCTAAAATTCCCGTCCTGGCAATTAGGGGTAACCTAACAATGTGAAATTCCCAAACCTTAAACTTTAAATGCACATACACCAATAGTACAATCGCTATAGGTTAAGCGAAAGGCAATTAGGCATTTCGTAATTAGAATTTTATATCAAAATCAAATGAAATGGACCCTTTAGGAGACGATTCCCTAGAGGACTTTTCCAAATAGATGTCTCTGAACTTGTTGAGTCTCCAGGTGTTCTTGGGTTTATTAATGGAAGGCTTGAAAGCAGATCCTGGGGTAGCTAAAGCGAAAAGCATTGTGAATGAGAAAGATAGTAAAAAGTACCTAAAAAGCTCTATAAAACAATAGGTGTGGTTTGTTAGAAAAGCAACAATGGTCTACAGAGGATTTTATACTGTTTAAATAGTTTGGTTTTTTTTTCATTTTTTTTTTTATACTTTTGCTAGGGTGTTGATTTTCAATACTGAAATTCTCAAATGTATGGAACGAACGCTAATAAGCTTTCAAGGCAAACTTTCTTTGTCGTGTTCATAGACCGTAACACAGGTCCAGGAGAAATCGATGGAAAGGATATGTTTAAAGAGTACTATAGAGCCTATATAATATAGTCCATACAATGTAAACCATGTATGATATAGACCACATATAACATAGACCACATAACTCCGATTCCGGAACAATAGAAGCGAGCTATAATTAAACTTGAACAATGTGGACTGCGAGACAGGAACTGTTTGACTTGGTTGCACTACTATTATTGATACGAAAACCTGTACATTAAATAAGAATATAAATCGTGAAGAACTAAAGTTTTGATAACGGGTAGTTTTAAATAACAAATGAAGCATTAAAGCAAACGAAAAGTCCAAAGACTCAAAAATGACGCTTTAAGAATACAATAACTGGTATTAATAGATGATAAGTTAGATCGAGCTTCTGTTGTTTGCTTAATAGGCCATTCTCTTAGCTCTGTATAAAGTGGTGGCGCCTTCTTGAGCGTATTTAGAAAGGAATCCTAAATCAGCAGTTCCAGTTCCAGTGGCAGCAGCAGTGGTAGTAGCCTTGGTGGTAGTAGCGGTAATCTTGGCCGCGGAAGCAGCACCAGTGGTGGTAGCAGTGGTGGTAGCCGATCCACTGTTGTCAAATTCATCAGCAGAAACAGATCCGTCACCAATGGCACCAGCCAAGAATTCCCCAAGAGTAGAGATGATTCCATTGTCACTGTTTTCTAACCATTCAATACCGGATTTCAATATTCCACTGTCTTTAGCCCATCCAAAGATATCCTCAGCAACAACAATACCTTGTTTCAAGACTTTGGTTAAGAAGTCAATGGAAGCTTCTGGGTCTGCCAAAAGCTTACTGATCAAGTTTTGCACTATACCCGAATCGTAAATGGCTGAGATAACGTTACCAACAATGTCAATCAAATCTCTTTCGGAGATAATGTCACTTTCGTCAATATCAGCAGAACGTTTTTCGGTTGTTTCTAAAGGAGAAGCAGCAATGGCAGAACGTTTTTCAGCCAGAACAATAGCTCTAGATAAGTCGATTTCTCTCTTGGAGCTAGTACTACTGCTGCTGCTGCTACTTCCAAAGAAAGATGAAAGCAAGTTAAGGGCGGTTTGGAAAAGAGACTTACCAGCAGCCAATAAAGCGGATCTCAAATCTCCATCATTCAAGATTTTGTTGAAGATATCTTGAAGTAATCCGGAGTTCCAGATAGCTTTAATCAAAGTAGGACCTTGAACAATAGCGGCTTGTACAGCAGCTTTGACAATAGCGAGGATGGAATCTTTCAATTGTTCGTTAGAAGTCAAGTCACTAATAACTTCACCAATAAGTCCAGAGTTAGACAAAGCAGTAATCAAATTACCAATAACGTTATCAGCTCTCTTGTCTAATTCCATCAAGGCTGCATCGTCAAGGACTTCATCTCTTTTGACCTTAAGAGATTTCAATTCATCCAAGTATTCCATAACTTCATTAACATCTTGTCTCTTAACAATTCTGGTTCCAGTTTCTCCATTGTTGGAAGTGGTAGGAGCAGCACTAGCAAGAGTGGAAGAAGCTAAGATAGCTAAGATGGCGGTATTTTGTAACTTCATGGCGACGGTAGTAAGTTCTTTTAGTCACGAATGTGTATGGTCCTTAAGAAAAGAAGGTAGCTCAAGTTCTAGTTGTAAAAGAAAAAGGTAAAAAAACTCATTCTTAGTACCAGGAAATCAATTTCAATTTATAATATTTGATTAGGCGAATTGCTATAACCATTATAGGCAATTATTGTATTCTCCTCTCTTTAAGCCGTCCATTCTTGTGGTATTTCTTTTTGTATATACTTTTATCCATAGTTAACTAGTATACGATTCATGATGTTTATGATTACCTCAAAAAAAACTACCCGATTAGGAAGTGTAATTGCGAATACACTATTACTTTACCCAATTGGGTAATTCATATAAACCAAAATAGCGTTATAGGGAAGGGGAAAGGGTAGCCTGAAGGAACATTCTAAGGTGATAGTTACTGGATATGGTAAAAGGTGTAATTCAAAATATACTGTTTGGAAGGGGGAGGAAATAACGTTTTGAGATTATGGGGTGAGAGATGGTGTAAAAAGACTGTATAATTAGCATCGAGTGAGTGTGAAAATAGTGTGGAAATATTGTAAGAAGTAATAAGATATGGTATATGGTAGTATGGAACAGCAAATGTAGTCAAGCAGTTTCTTATACAATATATGAACAAACCCCTTTATTGAATTCATCCATACATATTCTATGTTCCCATCATGAATACAATAAGTGTCAGGTCAATGTTGTGCCCGGTACCGCATTTTGCTGCTTTCAATATTGTAAAGTATTGTAATCGTGTCTTCGACAAAAGTATATCTATGGTTCCAATAATGGAAAGTTTCATTATTGTAGTCTACCAACTGGTTAAATGGTAGTGTGACGTTAACGGATAGAAAATATTTTTTTACCATCTTAAGTTAAAGCCTATGGAATGGAAAGTTCACGGTCCTGAAGGTTATTTCCTCTTTGATTATGTTTTGATAAAGCCGTGCCCAACCTTCCTTGGTGATTTGCTATTGTTTCATGTTAGTTGTAGTATGTTCTTAAATATGTGTGGACCCCGCCACCGTTTTATTGTATCATGTTTCGATAGGGATAGAGTATACCAAAATGTTCACCGCGTAAGATTGGCTGAGCAACAGAGTAGATAAGTAACACTGGCCGAGAAACGGTGTAGGTAAGTTACTTTTAGTGACAGGTGGTTACTGGATAATGCACTATAAACTCTTCTCATTTGTAAAGTTATTAAAGTTTCGGTTTGCAAGATTAGTAGAGTTTGTTATTAGCGTTTTCGCCTAATTCACAGCATCCATTTTTGCAATTTTCACTATAGCCGCACCCCACATTTATTTTATAACTCTATACTTGAACCAAGTGCTCTTATGAAATTCTGAAACCTTCATAAACCTCAACTAAAGTATCCTGATATTATTCCCCATGCTTACCAACACAATGATACATTTTTGATGATTTTTACGCCTCTTTTACTATGGCAATACCACAATTGGCTAATTCCGCCTTGTCGTGGATCTAACATCCTGACTCCCACGTATTACACGCGCCTCGGGCTCATCGAGAACGTTGATCGCAGACCAATTGGTTATATGGCGGAAAATGGAAAATTTTTGGTCCAGGCTTCTCTAGAAAACAAACAGCCCAAGCTTTACTATTGGGATGAGTGCTACAGGGGTACAAGTTGCTGGCCAAGGAGCCAGTGCTTATAGTGGGACTACTAAGGTTCAAAAACACCTGAATAACTTGACGGCCATTGATACTTATGGGAATAACTTTAAAGTTCCAGATTATACTATTAAAGATATTTTATCAGCTATTCCTAAACATTGTTATGAACGGTCTCTTGTCAAATCTTTAGGGTATGTTGCTCGTGACATCACTATGATGATCATCATATCTACCTTAGGGCATAAGTTCATTCCCCAGGTGAGTCTTGGTGCTGAATATGAAACTGCTAGTACTGTTGTTAGGGGGTTGTTATGGAGTTTACAATCTTATTTGATTGGTTTGTTTGGGTTTGGATTATGGATTTTAGCCCATGAATGTGGACACGGAGCCTTTTCAGACTTTCAAAACATCAACGATTTTATCGGTTGGGTGTTACATAGTTATTTGATGGTGCCTTATTTCTCATGGAAATTTAGTCACTCCAAACATCATAAAGCTACTGGCCACTTGACTAGAGATATGGTTTTTATTCCTTACACCAAAGAGGAATACCTTGAAAGTCATGGAGTTTCTAAAATCTCTGAAGTTGTGGATGAATCTCCTATTTATACTTTGGCGGTGTTGATTTTCCAACAATTAGGAGGACTCCAATTATATTTAGCTACTAATGCTACTGGACAAACTATCAAAGGTTATTCCAAGGTCGCAAAATCCCACTATGCTCCTAAATCTCCTATTTTTGAAAAAAACCAATTCTGGTACATCGTTTTATCAGATATTGGAATTATTTCCACTATTTTAGGAGTTTACCAATGGGCCTTGACTTTCGGAACTTTCCATATGATGATCAACTGGTTTGTTCCATGGCTCTGGGTCAACCACTGGTTAGTGTTTGTAACTTTCTTACAGCATACTGATCCTACTATGCCTCATTACCGTGACAATGAATGGACTTTTGCTAGAGGAGCTGCTGCTACTATTGATAGAAACTTTGGATTTATTGGTCAACATATTTTCCATGATATCATCGAAACTCATGTTTTGCATCATTATGTGTCCAGAATCCCCTTTTACAATGCTAGAGAAGCCACCAAAGCTATTAGAGAAGTGATGGGAGAACATTATAGGTATGATGGTTCATCTATGTGGGTTTCTTTATGGAAATGTTTAAGAGCCTGTCAATTTGTTGATGATGATACAACTAGCGGGGTGCTTATGTTTAGAAATGTTAATAACATTGGAGTTATGCCAAAAGATTAGATTATTTATTCCATGTTTAATCCCTTATAGATATGATATAGATCAATATAGAGTATTATATGAAGTGAAAAGTAAGCTCTATTAGCTATTATATAATTGGCTAAATCTGTTGACAATTTTTTCATCAACTTTTAACATGTGACTTAGTTGCAGAAACTCATAAAAATCTATAAATATGAAGCTCATTCATCCTATACTTCATACTCCATGAACCACCTTACCATATCCATTCTCCATCGACTTCTTTCATTAACTACTGTAGCCATTCCTGACTCGGCCGCACTCACTCACAAAATTTTTCACTAAACCTCTTGAAAAGTTCAATAGTTAACGTAACGGCACAACCTCATGTTGATTCCTAGTGTGTTGAGGACCAGCAGATATGCTGCCAGAAGTACGACATTATCTCCAAGCTGTTTGAATTTCAAAAATTCTCTTCAAAGAGGATTCAGCAGCAGTTTGAGAAAGTACAATGAATTAACTGCTATTCCCCAGACTTATGAAGAAGAAAAAGTGGTTATTGACCAAATCAATAAGAATTTGGTGGATGCAGATATTCAGAGCTCATCCAAATTAAGAAACATTGGGATTTCTGCCCATATCGACTCTGGGAAAACTACTTTTACCGAAAGAGTGTTATTCTATACCGGGAGAATCAAAGCTATTCATGAAGTTAGAGGTCGTGATTCAGTCGGGGCCAAAATGGATCATATGGACTTGGAGAGAGAAAAAGGTATCACCATTCAATCAGCTGCTACTTATTGTTCTTGGGATAAGGATAATAAGAATTATCATTTCAATTTGATTGATACTCCAGGGCATATTGACTTTACTATTGAAGTAGAAAGAGCCTTGAGAGTTTTGGATGGGGCTGTTTTGGTGGTATGTGCTGTTTCCGGGGTTCAATCCCAAACTGTTACTGTAGATCGTCAAATGAGAAGATACAACATTCCTAGAATCACCTTTATTAATAAGATGGATAGAATGGGAGCTGATCCATTCAGAGCTATTGAACAAATTAACTTGAAGTTGAAGACCCCTGCTGCTGCCATTCAGGTTCCTATTGGAGCTGAAGCTGATTTGGAAGGGGTTGTGAATATTATCGACAGAGTAGCTTTGTATAATGTTGGTTCTCAAGGAGAAGAAATCAAAGTTGATTCCAACATTCCTGCTCATTTGGTAGACTTGGTAGAAGAGAAAAGAAGTTTATTGATAGAGACTTTGGCTGATGTTGATGAACAAATGGCTGATATTTATTTGGAAGGGGAAGAACCTACTCCTGAACAGATCAAGTCTGCCATTAGAAGAGCTACCATTGCCAGAAGGTTCACACCTGTTATGATGGGATCTGCTTTGGCCAATAAAGGGGTTCAGCCAGTTTTAGATGCGGTTGTCGACTTTTTACCTCAACCAAATGAAATTTTGAATACTGGGTTAGATATTTCTGAACCAGAAGTTGAAAAACCCATCAATTTGATTCCTTCAAGCACCAAACCATTTGTTGGGTTAGCGTTCAAATTAGAAGAAGGAAAGTATGGACAATTGACTTATATTAGAGTCTATCAAGGAAAATTGAAGAAGGGAACTTACATCAACCATATCAAATCAGGAAAGAAAGTTAAAGTGTCGAGATTAGTAAGAATGCACTCTAATGATATGGAAGATGTGGATGAAGTAGGAGCAGGAGAAATCTGTGCTACTTTTGGAATTGATTGTGCTTCTGGTGATACTTTTATTGGAAGCAATTCTGATTTAAAGATAGCCATGAACTCCATGTTTGTTCCTGAAGCCGTGATTTCGTTATCGATTCAACCAAAAACCAAGGATAATGGAAGTTTTTCAAAGGCCATGAACCGATTCCAGAAAGAAGATCCAACTTTCCGGGTCAAATTCGATCCCGAATCGAAACAAACCATTATCTCTGGTATGGGAGAATTACATTTATCGATTTACGTGGAAAGAATGAAGCGGGAGTATGGTGTTGACTGTGTCACCGGAAAACCACAAGTGGCTTATAGAGAAGCAATCACATCTTCTACCACCTTTGATTACACCCACAAAAAACAAAGTGGAGGTTCTGGTCAATATGGTAGAGTCATGGGAGAAATGTCTGCCATCACCGGTGAAAACAAATTCTCCCAACACATTGTAGGAGGAAAGATTCCTGAAAAATTCTTATTTGCTTGTCAGAAAGGATTTGAAGCCTGTTTAGAAAAAGGACCCATGATTGGTCATAAGGTCTTGGGAGTCCATATGCATATCAATGATGGGCAAACCCATATGGTTGATTCTTCAGAACTTTCGTTTAAGACTGCCACCCAAGGAGCCTTTAGACAAGCGTTTTTGAATGCCAATCCAGTTATCTTAGAACCAATCATGTCAGTTGAAATCAACGCTCCTAATGAATACCAAGGAGGAGTGGTAGGATTGGTTAACAAATTAGGAGGAATGATTGTGGAAACCGTCAATGGACAAGATGAATTCACAGTAACCGCCGAATGTTCATTGAATTCCATGTTTGGATTTTCCACCTCCTTAAGAGCATCAACTCAAGGGAAAGGAGAGTTTTCATTAGAATTCTTAAAATATGCTGAATGTTCACCCCAGTTGCAAAGAGAGTTGATAGCTGAACACGAGAAGCAGCAAAAAAAGTAATAGATTGTAAATAGCACGTGTATAGTAATAGAGATACTATTGGACTACAGGTTGATTACGATATTATTATCTATTGATATATGATTTGGCTTTTTTGTACATAAGTTAAACGTCAACATCAAGAACGAAAAAAGATTCAATTATTCAACTAGAATACATATTATAAGTTTGGATAATCTCCTTGATAATGAAATCACTTTTTCCCCCTTTATATTTAAGCTTTAGCGACAGCTTTCTTGACAGCGTATCTCTTTTGTTTCTTCAATACTAACACTTGGAATCTTTCGAAATCGGATAATTGACTTCTCTTTTCTTTGCTAGCTAATTTTTTAGCCCAAGTGGAAGCAGCCCATTTACCGTCGATATCGGCAGCAGCCCATTTTTTGGTGACGGTAGAGGTTCTGGCTCCTCTAGGTAAGTTGGCTAAGACAATTGGGGTTAACACAAGTTTGGTTAAACTAAGAGCCTGTCTTTGGAATTTTGGACCATCAACTAAGACCTATAAAATTGTTAGTAAGTGTTTAAGTGGATTTAGTGAGAGGAAAGGAGTTATCTGGAACAAATATTTGGTAGGAGGGTATTGTAGTTTGAATAAGGAAGGGTATGATCAATCTAATATGAGGAATAGTGGTGATGGGTACCTGATACCTTTGATACTTCAGTTCATTTGTGATCATTTATCTATCATACTTTCAAAATCTTTCTGTTGTTATACTTCTTATTTCCCTATGTTCTTTTACTTCATTCTCTGCTTGACTTCTTCTCTTTATCCTTTCACTCTCTGAGTCTCATTATACATACTCTTCTTTGGTCGATGATTTCAACAATAGTGGCCAACTCTTTGTTGTTAATCAATACAACACGACCGACTTCAACGTATCTCCAGTTAGCTGCTTTAACAGTAGAATAACTTGACATGTTTAATATAATTTGTTAGTTAATGTAGAAAAGTGAAATTTTTTTTCTCTCAAATTTGAAAAAAAAGTTTCACCAACGGTCGTGGGGTGGTAAATTCGCTGGCGGTAGGAGATAGGTCGATCTCGCACCAGCTGGTCCGAGCGGGGGACGACAGAGACCGCGCCAATTTTGTGTCTATGAACTTGGCAGGACATTGTCATGCAGTCACAGTGCGAATCAACATTAATAGCGGGCAATGGAACAAGGCACGCGATGAGGTCAATAACCCCGTCGTGGCTTGGAGTCAGGATGTCGATAATTGTCGATGAGCAGAGCAGATTTGAATAATTGAATATTCTGTTCACTAACATTATTCACTATGGAAACTAGATAAAATAGTATGGATAGATGATATCTATAGTATGAATACTTGATGTACTATCTATCCATAGTATTTTCATTCCACTTCTTTGTATAATGATGACTTATAATTTGCGTTCTAGAGTTCTATCTTCGAAGCACGCCTAGCTTCATTATGGAGGTATAACAGTATGCGACCAATCCATGTCTGACACAAAGAAGGGATAGTATATAAGCATGTAGTTATTGGTAGTGATAATGTTACTGGTAGTGTTACTGGTAGTGTTACTGGTAGTGTTACTGATAGTGTTACTATATAGAATATCCAAAAGTATATCACGTGACATCGCACCTGACTCTTAGACTAAATTTTCTCTTCTTGCAATATTTATGTTTAAATCTTCCATTCTTCTAGCTAGAAACATGTCGTCCAAGAAACCAGTACAGCCAGAATGGTTCAAACCCCACGTTCCTGGTACACCAACCCTCAAAATCTACAATTCTTTAACCCGGAACAAAGATGAATTCATCCCTAACACTCCTCATCAAATAACTTGGTATTGTTGTGGTCCTACTGTTTATGATCATTCTCATATGGGACATGCCAGAAACTACGTTTCCACTGATATCAACAGAAGAGTTTTGCAACATTACTTTGGATACGACGTCAAATTTGTTCAGAATGTCACCGATATCGACGACAAAATCATCATTGCCGCTCGGCAACATCATTTATTTGAAGACAAAGTGGTCAACAAGTATCACCAACTCCTGTCGGAACTAAAGGCTGAAACAAAAGCCGCCTTTGACTATTATGTTTCTAAGAACTTACCGGAGTTCGATTCCAGCAGCAGCGATTTGACTACTTGGATTAATTCCATTAATGTTACTGAATTGGCAGCTAATAATCCTAAATTGCCCATGTATATAAAGGCAGCCACTCTGGCTGACAGGGCCATGACTCAGAACGACATACAATTGGACCAATTTTTGGCTGACACCAAGGAACCATTGATGGTTTACTTGGATAAGCAATATGGGTCTACGGTGAATGATCCTGAGATCTTTAAGAAATTGCCCTCTTTCTGGGAAAACAAGTTCAACGAAGACATGGCCAAGTTGAAGGTGTTACCACCAACCGTCACAACTCGAGTGTCGGAGTACATTCCTGAAATTATCGAATATGTGGATAAAATCGTAGCTAATGGCTTTGCTTACAAGACTGATGATGGGTCAGTTTATTTCGACACTGCTCGGTTTGAAAACGATTCAGGTCATGTTTACGCCAAATTACAGCCCTGGAATAAGGGGGACATGTCTTTAATCAATGATGGTGAAGGATCGTTGTCTACAAATCAGCTGTCAAAGAAAAACCCGGCTGATTTTGCATTATGGAAAGCCTCCAAACCAGGTGAACCTTCTTGGGACTCAAAATGGGGCCAAGGTAGACCCGGTTGGCATATTGAATGTTCTGTGATGGCCTCGGATATTTTGGGTTCCAATATAGATATTCACTCTGGGGGTATTGATTTATGTTTCCCCCATCACGATAACGAATTGGCACAAGCAGAAGCCTATTTCGATAACAAGCAATGGATTAACTATTTCATGCACAGTGGACATCTCCATATTGAAGGACAAAAAATGAGTAAGTCTTTGAAAAATTTCATTACTATTGAAGAGGCATTGAAACAGTATAGTAGTAGACAATTGAGATTAGTGTTTGCGTTATCTGCTTGGGAAAGACCATTGGATTTCAAGGACAGTTTACTTAAAGAAGTCAAATCTTTAGAAAGTTCTTTGTCCAAATTCTTTACAGTGGTCAGAGCTTTAAATAATGACTATAAACATGAGCTCAGTCAGCAGATATATCCTAGTAAGAAATTATCTGTTGTAGACAAAAAATTGATAGATGAATTAAGTGCTGCTCAAACTGAAGTCCATGAAGCATTCTGTGACAATTTATCAACTCCTCAAGCATTGAAAGTGATTCAGGAATTAGTTTCCAAGGCCAACAATTATATTCAGCTGAGCACCAACAATATGAGAATCGAAGTTTTGAATTCTGTCACCAACTGGATTGTGGAGATATTAGATATTCTTGGGTTTGAAGCCAGGTCCGATAAGTTGGGTTGGGTGGATGCAACGTCGGAATCCGAAGCAGAGGTCAATAAAGAGGATTTATTGATGCCATATGTCAAATTATTGTCGAGTTTCAGAGACACAGTGAGAAATATCGCTATCAACAAAGAAGATAACTCCAAGATCTTAAGCGAAACTGACAAATTAAGAGCCCAGTTGATTGACCTAGGCATTTCGTTGGATGATAGACCTAATGGAAGTGCTTTAATTAAATTCTTAAATCCTCAAGAATTACAAGAATTAAAGAACCAACAGGAATTGAAGGAGCAGCAATTGAAAGAAAAGCAACTTAAAAAAGCTCAACAGGCCGAAGCTAATGCCAAAAAAGAACAAGAGCGGTTGGAAAAAATGAAAATAAATCCCCAGGAAATGTTTAAAACCGATCAGTTTTCGGAATGGGATGAGACTGGACTCCCTACTAAAGACAGTAATGGAGAAGAAGTGACCAAGTCAATGAAGAAGAAGTTGGTTAAGCAATACCAACAACAAGAGAAGCTTTACCAGCAATACTTACAAGAGAATAAGCTGTAGATAGTAGATAATTAATACAACGACTGGTATAGATAGTGTAGAATAAGATATAGTAGAGATAAAATAGATAATAAAATTTTGATTACGTAAGCAAGACATACGTCATACATAAAATGTAATTTACAATTCATGAAACATTATAAACAACAAAACTATTTATTCTCTACGATGGTCACTTAATCTACATCCAGTAGTCTTAACCATCAACTCTCTTCATCAGTGGTATCATTGTTATCAATAGTATCTTGTCTATATGGTACCCCCACACGAGTTCGCATCGTGATGCCTCATAAAGGGGCTCAACATCAACAGATATCAACAACATATATCCTACGATTTCCTGAAACTTGATTTGAATTGGTTGGCCCTTGACTTGCTTTGAGCTTCTTAGCCTTTTAAAGTATTCAAGTTTGCCACTTGTTCTTCTGTGTATTATCATTGTCATATAATCATCTTATAATCTGAAACTGCTATCTATATCTTCAATACTCAACATAGGTAAACACAGCTTCTTCCGAGAAATACCAGCTTTAACAACCACAAAATGTCTGGAAGCGACTCCAATTTGAATGAAATCAACCAGGGCCGTCATAAACCGAATACCAGACTCAATATTCAAACGGGCCGGAATGCTACTACAGTGCCGTCTACTCCGTTGGTGCCTACGTTTAGAACTGATAAAGACCAAGAACGAGAATTAGGCTCGAGTTCTACCTTCACGGGTCCTGGCGGTTCAAGACTGAATCGACTTGGTAAGATAAAATCCTTAGGAAAGATCGATATACGGTCCCCTATCATTACTCATAATGTGACTCCTCAGCACTCCCAGACTTTTGGTGATGATGTATCTTTATACACGTCCAGGACCCATAATACCATGACGTCGAAATTATTGAACTTGGTGCCAGAAACATTGTATTCCATGAGAAATTATTATAATGATTTTACCACTATAGATTGGGCCAATGCGTTCATGAAGACTAATAGGTTTCAATATGAGTTGCATCATAAACATTGGATAATAGAAGATAAACAAGGGAATGATCAAGAGTCCACTACTCAAGTGAAAATCCCCATTTATTATCGGTATTATTTAATTTTGGGCAAATGGCTTTTGATTGTATTGATAGGCTTTGTTTTTTCGTTGGTGGCTTATGCTATAGATAAGTTAGAAATCATGCTTGTAGGGTTTAAACATGGTTATTGTACATCTAATTGGTTTGCCAGTCAGGTTTCGTGTTGTGCCAATTATGATTTCTCCGCCGAAAACACCAGTCCTATCCGGCAGAATATATTCAAAAATGGCTTTAGAATAAAAGAAGAAGATGTTTGTCCTGAGTGGATTTCCTGGTCCACTTACTTCCAATATCACCCATTGCATAATAATTTTAGATTTGATTTCCTCATTTACGTTGTGTTGACCATTTTGTTGGCAGTGGTTGCATGTTTAATCACCTTATCCACTAAGATTTCTGGAAGATACCCCGTCCATTCAGTGGAGAAGGCTAGTAGAAAACCATTTGAGTTTAATGACGAGTCGGATTCTAGTGAACTGCCAGACGAGCCCCGTCAATCTAACAGTCATGATTCTAATCCTGAGAATGCTACTGATAACGAATATCTGGACTTTGATGAACATAATACCAGTTCTGAAGAAATCACCTACGTCGAAGGAAAGACCATGTATACGGCTGCTGGATCAGGAGTACCAGAAGTTAAGACCATATTGTCAGGGTTTGTTATAAGACGGTTCTTGGGTACATATACTTTTTTTGCCAAAACCATTGCCTTAATTTTAGCTATAGCATCAGGAATGTCGTTGGGGAAAGAAGGTCCCTATGTTCATTTGGCAACTGCCGTGGGGAACATATTGAGCCGGTTTTTTCCTCATGTTTCTAACAACGAGTTGATTCAAAAACAAATATTATCAGCAGCAGCTCTGAGTGGAGTGGCTTTAGCATTTGGTTCCCCTTTAGGAGGAGTCTTGTTCATTTTAGAAGAGATTAATCATTCATTGCCATCGCATCAACTTTTCCAAATCTTTTGCTGTGCCATAATTTCCACTTTATTCTTGAAATTCTTGGATCCCTATGGTACAGGTAACACGGTTTTATTTGAATTGGACTATAAATCTGATTGGAATCCAGTGGAATTGTTATTTTTCATCATTATAGGTTTAGCTGGTGGCATTTTTGGGGCCCTCTTCGTCAAATTTGTTGGGTGGTGGCCAAAGAAGTTCCGGCAATTGAAACCAATTAAAGACCATCCTGTTTTCGAAGTGACCTTGATTGCTTTGGTTACTGGTTTGGTGACATTCTGGAATCCTTATACGAAACAAGCCAGTACGGAATTGGTATTGGATTTAGCTACTCCTTGTACGGCCAAGGAAATGGATAGATCTTTATGCCCCAGTAATGACGAACAATTCATTAAAGAGTTGGGATCATTATTTTTTGCATTTGTCATAAAAATTGTATTAACTTCCATCACCTTTGGCTTGAAGTTGCCTATTGGTATTTACGTGCCATCCATGGTTATTGGGGCTCTTTTTGGCCGGTTCTTCGGTATGTTCATTGAATGGTTGAATTATACTTATAACCTTAACTTGTCACACGATATCGGAATGCCTAATGATAGTGGTTTAGTATCTGCTATGCGTATTGTGTGTGGTAACGGAAAAGATTGTATTGATCTAGGAATATACTCTATGATCAGTGCTGGGGCCTTTATGGCTGGGATCACCAGAATGAATATTACTCTTGTGACGATTTTATTCGAAATTACCAGCTCCTATACTTACGTATTGCCAATTTCGATTTCTATTGCTGTGGCTAACTGGATGGGTAATATCATTGAGAGCAATTCCTTGTACGAATCCTTATTGATAGCCAATGATTATCCGTTCATGCCACCAGAGACTGAACCTATTGATCCATTCAAGACAGCAGGAGAGATTATAGAAGACCAGGTGAAGTTTGAAACGAAAGAATCGAGTTCTAGCACTCATCAAAGCAATCCGGGTGCCATGAATACAAATAATGCCAACCAGGTGCTGATACCTACATCACCCTTGGCTCATCCTAACACTGGTTCATTATTGCAATATTCCAGACCTCAGATGAGTAGAAATAATACATTTTTGCAACAGAATCCGTCCCAGACCCCAGGTCACAACGTTCAACAGACATTATCTAACATTATGGATATCGATACCAGCGATAAGTTATACATTGACATGAGTAATTCTCCATACGTACCAATCAGCGTATTGAAGAACAAGTTGCTATTATTGGCCAATAAGCAACTATTGGACGGGTGTATTGCGTTACTCAAACACAATATTTGCATAGGGATTATCTTTTTCCCCGAGTTAGAGTTTTGCATCGATAAAATCGATGAATTTTGCATTCAATACGAAATCGAAGAGGAAATCTATTGCAAATTGAACGAGGAAGATGGATATTTCAACAACGTAACCGCAGGAGTCTTGAGAGCTCCGTTGAAGCATAATATGCAAATAGTGCAACTGAACTTTGGTCATGGTTTGGCCCTGAACTCAGAACCAGAAGACTATTTCAACTTCAACTATGGGTCTCTTGAAGACGAAGAGTCAAATAGATTGGTATTGGATTTGCAACAAGAGCTTTTGGAGTTATCTAATTTCATTAAATATATCAACTTCAATCCAATCTTCTTGAACCATAATAGTGAATTGAGTTTGGCTAATTTGGTGTTTGATAAGATAGGAAACCGAGTGATAGTGTTGATAAAAGAAGGACAATACTACGGCGTTTTACATAAAAAGACTTTGGTCGACTTTGTCAGAAGGCAAGATTAGACTTTCATTAAATATATGCATTAGATTATTTATTGTTTGAATCGTTGTTTAAGCTTGAGATTGGCATAAATGTGGATATAGAAGTCTTCAAACAATTTAAGGTTCCTAGTCATATTTTCACTGGAGATGATAAGTCCAGTATCAATTTCTATGGGGAACGATATTTCTGCCATCATTTCTTCAGTAGGAGTAAAGAAGATGTAACTATCATACTCGAAGACAGTTAAAGAAGAATACCATTGGAAGGATTCAAATAAGAATTGCATAATCAATAAGAAATCTTTGTTATAGCACGAAACTGATCCACCACCTTTTAAGTTAATGGATTTGATGATGTCAACGAGAAGCTTATTTTGTTCAGGCTTGTTTGCAAAGAATTTGATAAGATGATCCAATATCTTCTGGACCAAATAAAATCGTTCATTAACAACAAAATATTCTTTGAAATCCTGAAATAAAACAATCTGGCTCGCAAACTCGGAAATCAACCTATCTTCATCAAAGGCAAACAGGTTGGGAGTCATTTCGTCTAGTTGGGGATCATTGAAGTCTTCAGTTACAGTATCAGCATCACAGAGAACCCCCAAAAAGAGTAGTGGAACTGGATTGTCAATTACCAGCTGGACAAATTCAAGATTATTGCCAGCTTCAGGAGGAACTTCCTTCAAGAAATTGTGAATAAAGCCAATAAGATAATCAATTATCACATCGTCCAATTTCTGAGCTAAGAACAGATTCAATAGCACCATCACTTCTTTATGCCTGCTATTGAAGTATAATTTATCTAGCATATCCACAATATCATATAACAACAAGGGCTTAAGGTTTTCAGGAGTCTTATGAACTATAGAAATCAACTTGGGGACCCAGTTTTTGGTAGCTTGTTCAGAAATGTCTAAAAATCCCAAAGTCCTTTGAGTCAAGTATAAGGTGAATTCTCCAGAGTTAGCACACCAATTGAACAAATAGAACGACCTTCTTATCAACTCAAGGAATAAATCATAAAATGTCAATTCATTTGTAACCGATAAATGGTTCCGCGCAATACTATAAAACGGAAGAAGCTTCCACCCCAAGCCAGCTTCAACCACGGATCCCAAACCTAATACACTCAAATCCACTTTTAGTACTTGTTTCTCCACCATGAAGTAGTTCCGGTTGATTATACTTATCCACTGATTGACAAAAATCGAATAGTTCAAGAATAAGTATAAGATCTTCTCCAGGATCTCAATGATAGGGGCCAATAATAGTCCTTCAGTAATATAGTTATTTATATCTATCAACATATAGCCGAAGAAAAGCGTTAGTTGGTGACAGACACCGTCTAAGTCCAACTTAATCACATCGTCGAATATATAGTCAATGACTAGATTTATAAACCTTAGCTGTTGGTTTAAGACATCTTGGGGAGACAGAAAAAGTCCTACTTTTCCAATCAATTTGAATATATCGAAGTTCACCATAGAAACCAACAACTTGGATATCTGCTCTGTATCATCATGAATTTGTTCCATTTCGTTGGTGAGGGCCAGTAAATACTGTTTCATACGACGGGCACTATGTTCTTCAAAGGAGTAATGATCATCTATGGTAATGAGAACGTGACGGAAACGGCTGTTGAAGAGGATAAAATCATTCACATCCACACTCATAGTAGAAGATTAGAAAAGGATTCCTTGATAATATATAAGCTGACTAGTAGACCCCTATGTTAATTTGGAATGTTTCAGGTCACTAGACGGTTCCAAATACGTCTGTGTGGTTCTGCCTATGTGGATATATTTTTTGCAACCAGTACTGCACATAATATTTCTGATACACATCATGATAAGTGAGAAGATCTATAAGTACCACATCTTGACGAGTTGTTGTTTCAGGTTGTTTCAGATTGTTTCAGAGTTGTTTCAGATTGTTTCAGGTTTGTAAAGTGATCTATAGCTTCTTACTAGAGTTGATTATTTGAAAACGTGCCGTCTAAATATCATATTTCTTATAAATAAGTACTGAATCCACCAGTGAATAATTGAATTATCTATCACCATGTCTATCAAAATCGAAAACGACTACAACAATCAGTATATCCACCTGGGGAAGTTACCTAGCAGCTTTGTTAGTAATATCAACAACTCTATTGATGGGTATCCCAAGTTGCAGAGACTAAAGGAGTTGAAGCAAAGACAAATCTCTAAGCATGCTACGAAGCCATATGGATATAGAGTACAACCTCAAGATATGGCTCTGACATTAACCAAATGGTGTGATCAATATAACTTGCAATTTGATGTGATAATGATTGGTGCCATGATGGAAAACAACTTTCTTATGGATTTTTTGACTCAGATTCCGTTACAAAGATTGTGTTCCAAACCAGGATTTCTATTCATCTGGGCATCAAAAGAGAAAATAGGAGAATTAGGAGGATTATTGAATGGGTTCTTCAATAAAAAGTTTAGACGGTCAGAAGAGTTAGTATTTTTACCGGTGAGTCAAGATTCCGTGTTTTATCCTCGTCAAAATGATACTAGTTTATTTGAGAACCAACAATGGAACTGCTGGATGTGTATCACCGGAACTGTAAGAAGAAGTACTGATCAACACTTGATCCATTGTAATGTGGACACAGACTTGAAATTCGAAGCGTCTGAAGGGGCTGCAAAGAATATAGTTCCTGATCTGATGTATAGAATTGCTGAGAATTTCTCCAATTCCAACAGAAGATTACATATAATTCCTGCTAAAATTGGCTATAATATCCCTATCAAATCCAGACCTGGTTGGGTCATTATGTCGCCAGATATTTTGTTGAACAATTTCCAGCCTGCCAAGTACGAATCAGATCTTCATTCCAAGTCTTTCATCAACTATAAGAACAGCCAAGTTCAATATTTAGTTGGACAGACAGCAGAAATTGAAGAATTGAGACCTAAGAGTCCGGGTAAATAAAGGTCTAAAATTGTTAGTAACGTCAAAATATAATTAGGTTTGGACTAATGTCAGATATTTGATGAATGTTGGATAGGATCGGTTATCAGCATCGTTTACACTCAGAGTGAGCTGAGTTAGGTTATCATCATTTAGTCGTCACAAACTAGTAACATACCTTTATAGCTAGTTAGATAATCTGAAAATTTTTCAGGAGCGATTCTTTTTATTATATAGGAATGCGTTTGGTCGGCGCACGCTGGCTGCTAATTTTTCACTATGTCTATTAGTATATATTTGTCTACACTATTCTGTTTCGTCAAGATTATAAGTAGCAAATTGTCTTGCTGGTACTTTCCTTTCAAAGAGAATATCTAATTCTCCATAAGTTTTGTGTTTGGTTTCTGGTAATCTGAAATATCCCCAAAATAGGACCATACTACAGGAAATGAACCAGAAGATACCACAGTATCCCTTCAAATCCAATTTTTCAGGATTAATCATTTGCACTTCAGCTAAAAGTGCTATCACTTGAATGATGTTATATGAACCTCTTGCAATAGCCATTGTTTGGGATCTTAATTTGGTGGAGGAGATCTCGGCAACAATAGTAAACGTCAAAGGACCTATAGATAAGGAGTAACAGAATACCCAGATCATTGTAAAAAAGCATTGAAGCCATTTGGAATAAGAATAAGTTTCAGAATAACTTTGTAAAAATCCAATTATCAATAAACATACACATAGGATGTTCAACCCACACAAATAAATGGATCTTCTTCCGAATTTGCTGAGAAGTACCCAGGACCCCAAAGTTCCTAGAACCGCAAATATCGTTGCCAACAAGTTCAATTTGTAAGCAACATTAGGACTTACATCGATTTGTCGAAAGAAATATGACGGAGAATAGCAAAAGACCGCTCCACAAAGAACCTGTCCCCACATAGTGATACAGGATATCTCTGTTCTTCTCAAGTTGATAGATTTGAAACATTGCATGTAAGACCGAATTCCAAAAGGGTCAGTGTCTTTCTGTTCACCAAAAGTTTCTAGTTCTTCGGAATGTTCGACTAAGTGAGTAGTAGAACTAGACATAGATTCAGATCTGCCGTGAGAATTGTTAGAAAGTAAACTGGAATTACTTTGTCTACCATTAAGCGAAGGTTTAGGCACCTCCGAATCCAGATGTTCTTTCTCCATGTTATTAGTATGAACAATCATTGATAAAATCCACGGAGCCTTATGATGAATGTCTTCTGATGTCAACTTCTTGATAGACTGTAAGGCATCGTCAATCTTCCCGTTTCGAACTAACCACCATGGCGATTCTGGAGCCATATATGTGAAAATGAACAACGGAACTGGCCATATCCATTGCACAGCCAATGGAATTCTATATCCCCATTCAGATTCATCATTAACTAATAGACTTAATACGGCCGCAGCCAAACATTGTCCTAGGGCCCAACACATATTCACATAGCTGGTTAGATAGCCTCTTAAAGCCGTCGGGCATATTTCCGAAGAGTAAGTAGGTCCAATAGTAGCAAAAACACCCCAGGGAACTCCACATAGTACTTGACCCAATAACATCACCTCAATAGTTTGAGCATAAAAGCTAATAAAGATAAGGGCTGTCATTAAAACAAGTGAATACATAATGACTTTCCTGTGTCCATATTTCTCAGTAAGGACTCCATTAATCATTGTTCCCACCATTAAGCCCACGAAAGGTGACCCTCCAAGTAACAGCTGCCAGAAGCTTGAAATTTCGTAGGTTCCATCAGGCAATTGGTCCCCGAACTTCTTGGTGAAACTAGGAAAGCCAAAGAAACTAGTAATCAAAATACTGTCAAAAGCTTCCATAACAATTCCAGTTGAAAGACATATCGACCAAATTATCGCTTTTTTATAGTATTCTATGGCTTCAGGAACCGTCAAGTTGTGTTCAAACTCCGTTGCTAATTTAGCGTAATGTTCCAAGCTTCTGGGGTTATCGTCAAAACTGTCCATTGTACAGGTGGTACTATCATCATTCAAGGTACCATAGGGCACTTCAATGTGATCCATACTGACTTTCTGGCCTATTGAATTGGTTCTCTGACTCATTGGAAGTTGTTGTAGTTGTTCGGAGTTAGATGATTTGTTTTTCTTTATTAGTGGGGCCCCACTTTTCGCAGATAAGCGGTGATAAACTGATATAAGAAGAGACAGAGTAAGGACCAGACAATAAGGCAGTAGGAGTAGGTTTGGGGTTTTTATTTGGTTTTCAATGGTTTAGACAATCTATAGAAGCATGGAATGACTTTTTTTCGTGGCTTCATAGCGTTCTTATGTATTTATTAACACCTGTCTTTATGGGTCCAATTTGGCTGCAAAGATAATCGGAATGCGATTGCAGCAATTAGAATCGATCAATAGTATTAAGTAGTTTATTACGGCTACATAGTCATAAATAGCAGTCCAATTGTAGTATTGGTTCCATCGATTGTAATACTGTGATATTTCAATGTTATGTTACACTGTATCTATAATATCACTAGTATCGATATGTTACACTTCCTCTAATCTTATAATACACCTCTAATTCTAACTTCATTCAAGTTACTTCTAATTCAAGTTACTAACCTCAAATAAAAAGTCAGAAAAATTGATGGTTGCAACTCCAGATAAATCCTTATCATACTTTTTGAAAATATCTGTCAATTTTCTTAAGTAGACCAATAATTCAATAAATTTATCAAACTTCAAGGTCCCAATAGAACTTTCCTGATCAAAACTTTTATAAGAGAATCTTTGAAACAAGTGTAATACCAAATCGATATTTAATTTATAACCGATTTGCTCAAGAATCTTCTGGAATTCTCCAAAAGATATGTCTCCAGAACCATTAGTGTCAGCTTGGACAAATAGTTTCTTATAAGCCGATAAGTACTTCCATAACGAAACAAATTGATCAAAGTTCAAGTGCTTATTGCTACTACTAGTGCTGAACAAATTGATCATTAGCACAATAGTTGATTCCTGGAATTTCGTATGATCGAAATTCAACAACGCGTTGGATAACTCGGATTTGGATATCTTTCCTGAGTTGTTATAGTCCACTTTATCGAACACAGCTCTTAATTCGTTTTCCAACTTTTGTTTTGATGAGCTCTTAGATCCGTTGGTTTCGGTTAACGATTCTTTTGATCTCATTCTAGACGGCTGACCAAGTGGATTGGACGGAGGTGGAGGTTTCTTGATAGCGTTTGAGTCGTATCGCTGTTGTACAGGACCCTGTTGATAGTCCAGCTGAGAAGGATGGGGTTGTGAAGTAACAGGGCTATGTGTATGATACGATTGTGGATGTGGAGGCGGTTGTTGGGACATCGGTGGTTGCTGTGGAGGTGGAGGAGCTGGCTGTGGAGGCAAGGGATTATTTTGGTGATATCCATGTTGAGGTTGAGAAGGAGGTGGGGCTGGTGCCGGCTGCGACTGATAATACAGCTGTTGAGGAGTAGGAGCTGCCGATAGATTATTAGGCTGATAATAAGAAGATTGTGGTTGATTATAAGACTGTGGTTGATTATAAGACTGGCCAGGATGTTGATAATAAGATTGATTCGGAGGAGGGGCATTTTGGTATTTTTGGAATTGGTTAGGTGACGGCTTATAATTCACATGTTGTGGAGGCCCTGATTTCTTGCGGTGGCCATGATTACTAGGAATATCAGAACCAGTATGATGAGAAGAACTGTGATGGGAGCTACTATGATGAGGAGCATTGTGATGGTTCAGACTGGATCCGTGACTGGCGCCATTATTTGGAGGAGGCACCACATAAGCGGCTTGCCTTGGAGTAGGATACAGCGGCAAATCGTTCATAATCGATGGAGATATAATTAGGAAACAGTAATGAAGTTTAAGGAAACGGTGACTTATTTATTTTGATTTAGCGCGCGTTGTGGATAAACCAATAGCTGAACAATGTGGTGATGATTGAGCGGCTGGATTGTTAGGATCAGAGAATGAAGGAGAATGTATGTTTTGAGTAGGGGGATGGATGTTAGAGTAGATGAATAGATATTAGACTTGATATTAGAGTTGATGAGCAGGTATTAGAGTAGATATTAGAGTAATAGTAGAAGTGATAGAATAGGTATTATGGAGAAGAGTGGGTGTCAGGATGTTGTAATATTGTAGATTGCAGATAATGATGATAGGCAATGTTGAAGATTGGATTGTTTGAATCACGCGTAAGATTAAGCGACTTTAGAGATGTGTGAGAATATGGAAATTGATATTCAACTAGAAGTGTAGAGACCGGAGAGACTGGAGATGTTGGCTGGAGATATTATTAAAGATATTATTCCAGAGATATTTCAGGAATGTTAATAGTAGTCTGTCTTATACTACCTATTGATACAACTGCACTAGCAAGCTATTGGTATAGTAAGCTGTTTGTAAAGTAAGCTGTTTGTAAAGTAAGCTGTTAATATAGTAAGCTATAATACTAGTACTGTTAATATAGCTATACTAAGCTGCGAATAGAGAACAGTGCTAATAGAGAAAAATGTGACAGAACAGTGGATGGAACAACGATAGTATCAATATCAGTATCTCTTGTCTATCTTAGTATGTCTTGATTCTAGTATCTTGATTCTAGTATCTTGATCATAGAACTCAATCCCACCTTCATATCCTCTGTTCTGCCCTTCTACATCCCTACATCTCATTACACAAAAATATACATTAATCTGGTGTATATCATGATATAAATTATACCAGGAAATAGAACCTATGAGGTTGCAAATGAATCATATAATTTAATCTCTTCTTCTAAAGTTACCACCTCTTCTTTGTTGCATTCTTGGTTGAGGTCTTTCGGCTGGAGCTCCTTGTAATCTGGTCAAAGGTAAGATACCTTCTGGAATGTTTAATTCTTGTCTTAAGTATTCTACACCTTCATCGGTCAAAGTGTAGTAATAGTATTGCCAGGAGAATTGGGTCTTAACGTAACCTTTAGAAGTTAAACTTTGTAAGGCCTTGATGACATACAAGTTTTTGGTGTCGATTTCTTCGTGTTTTGGGAGTTCAAAGTCTTTTTTGGCTACAACCACACCTTCTTGGAAGAGGTATTGGTGGATTAATTTTCTATCTTGTTTTGGAATTAACATCTTTAAGCTGTGATAGTTTGGTTAGTTAATGAAAAGTTTTTTTTTTCCGATTGAAATTTTTCACCATGAGAAATAGTCGTGCGTGTGTATGTCGGGCGACATTATTTTATACTAGGACAAGAGGAGGAAGAGAAACGGTATAGACAAGGGAGGAGGTGTAGGGGTAGGGGGGTTGGATATAAGATTTTGTTGGGAAGGATATGGTAGGAGTAAGAAAAGAGAATGTCAGAAAACGAAAGGAATAGAGAATGATAGTGAAGAATGACAGAGCAGTCACAGGCGATGGTGCGACGACATGAAGAATTATGGAGGTGAAAAATAATGAGAATGTTAACTATGGAGAATTAGTATGGAGAATTAGTATAGAGAACTAGTATGGATTATGGAGGATTAATATGGATTATGAAGGATATTATAGCTACTATACAATTTCCCTGCTAACAAAACAATATGTTTACCATAATTTTTTGCTGGATCAGCTGCTAACTAGACAATATTAAATATCAGCGACTCTATAACACTATATACTATGAACCATTAGTACGGAATCATGTTACCCCCATTTCTGTAATTGTATTCTAATTCATGATTTTTCATTAAGCTACCAGATCCAAGGCTATAAGAGACTACAAAACACACACTTACAGATCAACACTTACAAAACACATACTTGACAGACTACATACTTAAAGCGTACTTAACAGATTACGTAATCATTTTGATTATGTAATCAAATGATAACATGGAGATACCCAAATAATATCTCGTATAGTTATACTGTCTCTATACTATATTCTACTCCTATTCTATCACCATATCGTCACCTTACTATCTCCATACCATCACCATATCATCACCATACTACCACCATACCATCAATATCTCCATCTTCTCCATACATTATATTCTCATCTTTCCATCAACATACTCATTCTCATTCTCATACACTTTATAAATAGATTCGCATTGATTATTCCTTCCCAATAGCATGAAATCATTTATCAAACATAAACGTAATGAATCCCTACAGTCAAGCAATTCGTCCGTAACCCTAAAGTCACCTCACACGTCACCATCGCTTCACCAATCCCCCACCAATTCGTCCGTCAATGGTTCCCCAAAGAAACTACTTATTCCTATTAAAAACTTATTCCACAAACGAAAGTCTCTGAATGATTTGGACTTTTGGTCTTCGGATTTATCCAATCTGCTGACTAAACAGTCTGCTGGTGTGCTGAGTGGTTCTACGGCTGCCGCTGCCGCTGCTGTTGCTGCTACGGCGAATGCTGCTGCTCGAAAGAATACAGTGACAATACAAAATCTGCCTACTCCTAAGTCCAGCAAGTCTGGAGCTGGCAAGCCAAATGGCCGAGCCAAATCCAAATCGGTCAAGTCCAAGATGTCTGTGATATCCAAAAAGTCTGTAAATTCCAGGAAATCCATCAAATCCCGCTTATCTGGAGCTACTTCGAAGTCTTCTTCTTCACTTGATTCTGATGGGTCAGCGTTTTCTTTCGTCAAGGATATGAGAGGAGGAAGAAACACGTCTATTAAGTACTATAAGACCAAAAACCTGGACTCGATCCGATCAGATTCTCTTTCGACTCCTGACATCCACCGTGACATGTACCAGGAACAAGACGATGTGGATATCGACGATGATTATGATTTTGAAAATAATGGCATGGATAGTTATGACCAAATTGATGATGATATTAATTATATTGATGATTTTAATGATGATATACAGCCCCAATTTTCATATAAGTCGGATGATGTACGAGATGGACGAGAAGTAGGAGATGTACGGGAAGCTGGTGATGGATATGGAGATGAGAGTGATATTGAAGATATCCATTTAGAGCCTTATAATCGTAGCTATGGTGATAGCTATGGTGATAGTTATGATCCTAGCTACGACCCTAGTTACGTCGAAAGTTATATCGACCAGGATGTGGATGGTCATAACTCGGTTGAAGGATCTATAATATCGTTTGTTTCCCATAATAAAGTTCCTTTTAATCGGTCCTTTCATTTATCCATAGACGGAAAGTCTCTTAAGTCTTCACAGGAGAGTCTAGATTTACTAGAAAACTATCTTGAGCTAAATAACAAGTCTGATGAACTAGACACGTCTGCCAACACTCCTAAATTCCAATCATTTGACGACTTGGACCTATACGATTTGAGTTCTCCGTTGATAAATGGAGTCAACATCGGCGGTAATCTAAACCATCGGTTCAAAAATATCAGCCCTAATGTCCGAAATCTCAGCTATAGTTCTCGAATCAAATGTTTTCATTATTCTCTTGATGAATTGGATTTGTTAAAGAAGACTGAAACATTGCTGCAGCCTCGTATACCGAAACTTAAGTTTGGTGATGAATTGAATGAAACAAATCTAAGCAGATTTGATAATGAAACTGATTTGGAACAACAGGCTCAACATCTTGAAGACCAAATCGATGCTGCTTCCGGCGATTGGGACTTTAATGATAAGGACCAACCGTCTAAGTCTTCATCAACGGATAAAACTCCTGCCAATGAAACCTCCCTGACTGAAATCGATAGAATATTGAAACCTCTTGAAAATCCCATCACTTTGCAAGCTGACAGTTCACAGAATGAAATCGATAAGACTTTAAAACTGTTAGAAGGATTTTCAAGTTCCGACAAAAAGCCCACCGAAAGTGCTCCCAAAATCAACCGGAAATCCATAAATGAAATGATGAATTTGTTAGACACGTTACAAATCAGCAATGATGTTTCCAACAAGGAGAAACGAGATTCTATCGAGAACATGATGAGTTTCCTTAAGAATATTCAAATGTCCCAGGCAAAGAATCCTGACACCAAGCCAGCTAAACCTATGCCTAAAGAATCATCAAAACTGATAAAAGGTGCCTCATCCTCCAAGACAAATTCATCTACCTCTGTATCCACAGCATCAGATGATTTCAACCATTCGAACTTTGTGGATGAAAAATCAAATGTTCTAGAGAAAGACTTAATCGATGAAATAAACCAGTTACCTGAAGACTTTGATTTTGATGTCAATCAAGACTTAATCAACCAGTTCAATAACCTAAACGATTCCATAAAACTTAGTGTTCCCAGTGCATTCATGAGATCGAACTCATTCAATAAGAAACCCAGGAAAATCGTACCCATCCACCATACGTCACAAGTTTCAGCCAATAACAACAAGATTCGGACTCCAAACAAGACCGTGACTTACTACAATTCTTCATCCAAAAAGACATCTTCTAATGATAACGCGAAACAATGTGAAGACTTGATCGAAGAAGAATAACGAATCGACGACCATCCATCCTTGTACTATATACTTTTGCATCAATACACATAGACGTGTCTAGCATTTATTAAACAGGTTGACCCCGCTTTCTTCTTATTGTAACCTCTATAAACAAAATATATTAAAAAAGCAGTGATTAGAAATGAAATATATGATTAATGGCTAACTTGGTTTTTCTCTGCTAAGAATGTGTTGAAGTCATAATAGCTTGAAGACTTGGTGTAATCGAAGTAGTTGTCTTCGTCCTTTTGGGTCCGGAGCTCTGGTTTTGAAATGGATTTTTGAATAGTAGGTGTAATTTTTAGTGGTGATTTGGTAGGGGAACTTGGCTTGACGGTTGAGGTAGGGGCTTTTGATTTGGATGGAGACTGTTGTGATTTGTTCTCTTTTCTTGGTGACGTTTGTTCTTTAGGTGACGTTTTCTCTTGTGGTGAAGATGATCTTTGAGACGGTAATTGGATCCGACTCGACCGATACTGACTGGCAGCACTACTATTCGAATTCAAAGAATTGTTGGATCTTTCCATCATCTTATGTGTAATGTTCTTGTCTCTTCTTTGAGCAATCTGCTTCAATTTTAACTGGGTTTCACTGGCCATGGAATTATAAGAAAAGTTACTGCTGGTGTTAGAAGACATAGACTCACTTCTGCCTAGCCAGTTTTTACCATATTTTGAATAAATACTCTGAAGATCCTCATCTTCATCCACCAAGACTACTTCTACTTCTTTTCCATTGAACTTTTCTGTCACTGACTTGTAGGATTGGGTGGAATTATTTCTTTGAACCATACAAACGTCGTAGTTTTCTTCTGTCAAATCAATAGTAATGCTGTCGGTATCAGATATATCGGTGGAGGCAGTCAATTTGGCAGACCTACTAGACTGATAACTGGAGTCTGTTTCACTGCCAGTTGTGTTTGGTTTTCTAGAAGGAACTTGTAATAATTCGTTCATGGTAGGAGTGATTTGACGATAATTCAATTGATTTTCTCTCTTAGATGCATTTTTGAAGTCGATGGTATAGTCAATAGGTTTTGGCGGTTCGGCCACTTTGATTTTCATTTCTCCTGGGTTGGTGTTTTGTTGGGTGTTAGACTGCTTGGATGGGGATGTGTTGAGATCATTAATATCAAAGTCAATGTTTCCTAGAGACTTGTGTCTGCTATGACGACTATAGTTACGGCGATGGTTGACTCTCATTGGAGTTTGGGTTTCTAGCGGAACATTACTCGAAACTGGTTTTGGAGACATTTCTGGCTTTGGTGGAACTTGTGGCTTCTCGATTGGTAACGGAGGTAACTCCTTCTTTGAACTCAAGTCAGGTGTGGATTTAGATTTGGTATTACTTGAATAGAGCAGGTAGGCTCCTATTTCACTAGCATCATCAGAGTCAGTATCATCATCATTTTGGTAGAGATGTTTGAATTGTTCCGTGGCAATTCTTCTTCCCTTAGCACTGGGAACTCCTATAGGTTGCAAAGTATCATCTTCTGAGGATTCTTCTTTGTCGTCGTTGTTTGGATTTTGAGTTTCATTATCAGACACCAAGTCATTGAAAGTAGTCCCGTTGATGGCCATCACCGACCTTCTCATCGACCCAGCTTCACTGAAAGACGCTTCACTCAAGTCTGGAATCTCGATTTGTCCGTCTAGCGTAGAGTAATAGCTGAATCTGGTCTTGTTGGTCTGATGAGATTCTGAAGATATGATTCTCTTCTTTGTAATTTCAGAATTGGTGACGTTATGGTAATTATTAGGGAAATCGAATCTTCTGTCTAATCCTTCATTGAAATCGTCTTTGTTCTCGAGTTTATTGGATTCGTCTTTATTCTCGAGCTTATTGAATTCAATTGTCTCTTGGGAATGAATACTGCAATTATCATTTTCATTGGGCCCCTCTAGGGCTGGCAAATTCTCCGTACTGGATTCTAAGTAATAGTCTGCCAATTCACTTTCTTCGTTTGCTTCTTCTTCTGTTGGACTGTTCACTTGCTTCAAGTCAGGCTGTGGTGGAAGAGGAAGTTCTTTTTCTTCTTCAGATTCCTCTTCAGTGGTTTCAAAAGAAGAATCTGATTCTCTGATTGTAAGGTCAATGCTCTGTTGTAATGAATTCCAGGACCCTTCTGACCCTTTTGATAGAGTGGATCCAGACGATTCTTGTGACCCAACAGATTCAATAGTTCCTAAAGAATCGTTGTTATCCGCTTCAGGTTTGTCTGCTTCTTCAGCACTCAATCCTAACTTTTTGCTACTGAGACTAAGTACATCTCCAATAGTACTGAATGAACTAACCGAAGAAGCATGACTTTCATCACTGAAGCTTCTTTTATGAATTTTCAACAATTGTTCTTTGGATTTATTGTTCACTGGAGCATTGGAGTTTTTAAGTCTTTGCAAATCAGATTCAGTGGTGTACCTAGGAATATTATCAGCTGTAGGTGGTAGTTCTTTATCTGAATTCTTTTTGGTGATAATGTTAGAAATCCTTGGTTGTTCACTCATGGCTCTAATTGGCTGTGGTTTGGCTTGTGTAACAGGAATTGGAACTGGAATAGGTTGATGCTCCACCGGAGCTGGAATTCTCTCATCCTCTTCTTCTGGAGGTGGTGGAAGTGACTTGGTGGTATCATTCTTTCTTCCTCTAGAACTAGAATTCTTGATGCTGGAGTTTCTAGAGCTAGCATTGCTACTGGATTGTTCTTCAATGATACTTAATTCATCATGCTTCAATGCTCTAGCTTGGGCCACACTCTTGATGGATTTCCTCTTATTATAAGTCACCGACGGAGGTCCTTGTTTCTTTAGAGGAAGAGTTGGTGGTGTTGCTGGAGGAGATAACACTTCTTTAGGGACTGGGATTGAAGAAGCTGAAGTATCAGGAATACTATCAAATGTCTCTTCTTCATAATCGTCGGAAGAAGAAGTATCAAGTCTTTCGTATCCATTACCAGTGTAAACCAATTTTTTCTGTTTCAATTTGGATTTCTTAGCTCTTGGTGAATGTCTAGTTGGAGATGGAGATCTTCCCTTTGGAGTAGGAGAAGAAGAAGGAGATAGCGACGGAGAATGAGGAGCCGATTTGGGTTTTTGTTTGTTCTTGGGACTCAATTTAGGTGGCAAGTTGATGGTGAAAGGAATAGGAATCACATATTGGTTGGCAGATTCTCCATAAGTGTTTATATGAAGTCGTTTGGAAATGGGAGAATGAGACAATTTTCTGATTTGGTCTAGCGACATGGACGAGGTGGTGGTAGAATTAGAACTTCCAGAACCTCCAGAGACTCCAGAACCGCCAGATGAAGAATTGGACGATAAGGACTTGAGGTCATCCAGATTGGCATATGGTAACGAAGGGAGTTTCAAATCAAAGAAATTGGGAGGCAATGATTTCCGATTCTTCACGGGAGACGCCGACCGGGCTCTTCTATCATGACCGTAGCCAAATGGAGCCCCCGGCAGCATGTCATCCATGGACCTATTGGACTTAAGTGCCGGCCTAAGCATAATCCAGGAAATGAATAAAACTAACGGTAGATAATCAGAAAAATAACAAACTTGATAAAAAAAACCTTCCTGGTGGTCGTATTTCAGCAATTAAGAAAGAAGGTTTCTTTTTTTACCTCAAGGCGGTATGTAGGCTTCAATTAGATTACCAGATTGGAGATTATATCCTTACACAAGGGATAAGAATAACCCAAATGAATAAATGAAAAAACCAAAAACAATAGGCGGTACAATAGCTCGCAATTATTGGTGGTGGACAATTAGTAGCGGTGGACAATTTGGGGCCTATCAGGTTGGAATGCCACTGCTCAATCCTTTTTTATATATTGGTATTTATGGTGTTTTTATTGTTTTCTTTACAAAGTTTCAGCTTATATGCATGGGTGGCTGCGAGCATGCGATGTGTGTTTATGATTGGGCCCAATGTGGTAATTTTCAACCATTTGCGCATATTGGCGTCGAAGATGCACAGTTGGGTCTAGAATGTTGGGGGAGGTTTAGCCCGTGGCTGGGACTTTTTGACTTCGTAAACAGTTGAACGGGTAAGATAATTGATGGCAGATGAGACTGTATTAAAAAAATTGAAGAAAAACGAGTGAAACTACGGCTAGATTGACAGTATTATGACCATAAACAGACATTACTTGCTTCTGCTTCTGGTAAAAGCTGTCCTGGTTTCCCCATACAAATAAAGTTAAATGTTATGCCACGTAACGTAACTCGATCGTGGCTGTAAGAAACTGTTGTTAATTATAGAAGCTGCACAGTGTCGTCTCGTACCGCCTATTTAGGTTATAGTTTAACCAGATGAGATCAGGTCGTGTGCGGTCCCTGTCAATTGCCGCAAAAAGCTGGTTCAAATTTGTGGCTTTCAAAATAGCTGCTAACAACATGGAAGACTCAGGTTTGAGTACGGATTTGGAGGAGGTAATGGTTGGTTTGGAACTGGAACATCCCTCGTTGATGAATGGAGGGGAGCTGGAACGGCCTTCTAGTCAAGTATCTGTGAAAGTGCACCAATTTGACTCTTTGATGGCACAGAGTCCTGATTTAGAGAGAGATAAAGGTGTACCTGTTAGTGAGCCATCTGCATCTTCTTCAAATAGCGAAGGTGAAGTAATTAGTCCTAGTGTTTTCTCTGGTCATCATTCGTTTGGCGGAATGGATCTATCTCCTCCTAGATTTAGTTTTGACCAAGAAGTTGGTGATAGTACCAAAATTGGTCTTTCTTGTTTGCCAGAACAGAGACAGAAATTTTGTGAAAAACTTGGAGGTCAATTCAATTTGATGGTTGCAGGTCAGATGGGTATCGGAAAAACCACATTTATCAATACTTTGTTTAATGAAAATTTGATGGAAATTGACCATAGTCCTGTAAGTTCAAGCTATTCAATCACCAAGTTTGAATTGACTGAAAATAGTTTTCCTCTTAGATTAAATATTGTAGAAACCTCTGGGTTAGGTAGTCATCTTAATAATGAAGGGAGTTGGATTCCATTTGTCAATTATATTGATGATCAGTTCAAAACTTATTTATTTCAAGAACAACAGCCAGATCGAACCAACAAGGTTGATAATAGAATCCATTGCTGTATCTACTTCTTGGGGGCCAATTTGAACCAAATCTCGCCTTTGGATTTAAACACTATCAAAGCCTTGAGCTCAAGAGTCAATTTGATTCCGGTTATCGGCAAAAGTGATTGTTTGAAGGCTGATGAATTAGAATCTCTTAAGAAGAACTTGAAAAAATACTTTCTGGAACACCAAATCAGTTTCTGCGACTTTTTGAATGATGAGGAATTGTCAATGAGAATCAATGACAATTTACCGTTCACCATAATTGGTTCTAATGAAGCCAATAGAGAGAACGTAAGAATTAGACAGTATCCATGGGGATCAATAGAAATTAATAACCCAGAATACTGTCAATTCAGTGCTCTTTCCAAAATCTTAATAGAAGAGAATATGTTAGATTTCCTCTTGTCTACCGAAAGCCATTATGAGATTTTTAGAAATGATTTCTTATCCAAAGCATTGAAAGATTCAAATAATTCAGAAGATAATGGATTAGAAGAGTTGAAAATCTATTCTGCATTGACTTATCAGCAGCACAAAGATTCTCTCAAAGATGTCGATGAAATCTTACAGTACAAGGAAGACTTATTAAGGGCCAAATTTAACGAGGAGATCAACGACCAGGAAAAACGGTTCAAAGAATGGAAAAAGAAACTTGTTGCAAAACAAAATGAGTTAAATGATGATATCGAATTACATCATGCTGAATTAATTGAACTTCAAGAAACTGTTACCACCTTAGAAGAAGGGTTTGGTATGACATCTACTCATGGTGGAACTTTGTCTAGAACAACCTTCCTGATTGGCGACGAGATTATTAATGGAAAACAAGAAATGAAACTGTTGACATTTCCATTTCAATAAATTAAAAATCTCCACTTTGTATGCTACAAAATGGCTGCAAAATTCACGAATTTGATCTCTTTTGCTCTTTTTATTCATCACAATATAAAATGTTTCATGGAAGCGTAAAAATCACCAAAAAATATAAAACATACTCTCTACTAACATATAAACCGTCCTACAAAGTTTATATCATCATATACCAAATAGCTATAGTGTTAAAGCAATGGTTTATTTATCTCTATCATAAACATGAACAGTATCGTCACCCACACGACCCAATGATATTTGATTCTTCTCATTCTGAAAAATTTTCGAAATTTGATGCCAGCATCAAAGTATGTATTACACAACACCATGGCTACGAATAACAGGATGAATTTCTATATTAAAATAAAATATTATTCTGACATCTCTAGTATTAGACTTACGTCTGTGATTTTAATGACGAATCTGATTATTCTAGCGTGGGATTATTTTGAGACAATAACTAACATATTTAGAAACTCATCAAATATTTTTGAAGAAAGATAGCTGATTGGGTACTTGCTTTGGACCTTTTAGCATGCGTGGGACGTTGATGGAATCCATGGTGTACAATATATGCATTAACAGTGGGTAGAGAATTGTATCATTGCAGTAGAGAATTGTACCATGACAGTGTCATACTTCCCTCTCTAGGGAATCAATCAGTTCATATTTCCCTAACCCAACTCTGCACCACCACATTCTTGGGCCCATGTCTCTATATTGTCTCCACATTTATAGCATCATGTCTCTATATTTATAGCATATCAAGGGACTGGACCCTTCTTATACTTTCCACCATCTTATACTCTCTTATCCTCGCGCTCCAAAAATTTTCATTTATTGAGACTCTAAATCAAGCTATCAGCTACCAGAACATGTCTGACTCCCATGAAGATAACCTCTACCATGAACATGACGAATTGGTATCCAGAAAAGAATCCAATGGGAATACTACCGGGGCCGAAAAGTCTGACCACTTTGAAAATTTTGCTTCTCCAATGAATACATCCACGGATGAAAGATCTATACCCACTTCAAAGCAGGATCCCACACAATTGACACAGGCACCCGTAAGAAGAATAAATCTAATATTAGACCCATCAGCATTCACCAGAGGAATTGGGAACATCAAGAGATGGTATCACAAAGAATATATCGAAGAAAGAGGCAAGAAAATAGCCCTGCATCCCACTACAGTGAATCTTCATATCCCTTCATATACCTTGCACGAGTTTGATTATCTAAAGAAAGGAACTTCCATGATAGCCACATACACAAGGCAATCTGTGAATTTCATTGATCAAATATTTGAATCTGACAAGGAGTCTACTGAAGTGACCCCAAATTTCACCATAAATCTCAATATTGAAGGACCAGAAGAAAGAGGACCACCTTGGAATCAATGCAAAACGTTTCAAATCCATTATCCCAAGGTCAAAGAATTTCCAAACTTCAAAACAAAATTCGATTCAAGTTTCATAGGGAAGAAGTATGAAGATTATGGAGATTTGTCTGATCAACTCAATGTTAATATTAATAGATTTGACCATAAACTGAATGATATTCAATATGAGAACTCGAGACCATTTTTGGAGGCAGCTTCCAATGCCGAAAGTTTAGCAGTGATGCCAAATAGATTGAAGTACTTAATCAGTTCTTGTATATTCAAGAAGTTTATTGAGAGAAACGATCTTAGTAATCCCCTTGAGGAATGGAAGGTAATAACTGAAGATCCCATCACGAATGTATGGGTTCGGAGTTTTGGAATTGATTGCATGAATGTCAATGAAGCGGAGTTATTAATGTTCCAATCGTTTGATGTCAATAAGCTTTATAATCCTCACACGAGTTTTTCGTTGGATGAAGAGGTCCATCATAATAGTATTTTACAAGATACGATTGATACTTCGTTATATGCATATACTAAGCTTGAAAATACCAAGAGGAATAATAAAGATAAAAAATGGCGGGAACCAAGAAAAGTTCGGGGAGTTACTGATGAGACCAAGTCAGAGGTCAATGGAGAAATCATTAAAAAGGAAAGATTTGATTCGATTAATTATGCTCCAAGAGGCAAGGGTCAACTTTGGAGACCACCAGCAAAAGAAAAGACAAAGAAATGAGAGAAGGATACAATTTAATGAATGCAATTAAATCAGGGTTAACAGTAGACATACATCACTTTGTGTCATATTAGTTCAAGGTAGATGTGCCTTAAGAGTACTAATTATCACAGTAGTATGTGTACTAAAGGAAACATGATCGAATAGGTTGTAGCTTTAACGGTGATGCAACACAATACTCACCAGAAGCTTAGCAGGAAGCATCCTTAGCAAGAAGCATCCTTAGTAGCTATTAGAGTGAAATGCGATCAGAGAGTCTATTGTGTCATGATGAAGATTATAGAGTATTCACATGTTAATATTTAGAACATTCATAATCTCATAGTAACCTCATAGTATCTCATCATAATTCATAATCTCATAATTCATAATTTCAAATTCTCTTTCACAATAAGTCAACCTCTACTCATTAACCCCACAACTAACACCACCATGGATTATCCACCACACCTAACTACTTGATAACCTCATACTTAACTACTTGATAACTTAACTGATAACTGAACTTAACACTTGATAACCTCATGATAACATCCGGTTCGTACACGCGGCAATTCTCAAAAATTTTACCAGCTCAATAATAAACCCATTCACCATATAAACCTAGGGGTTTCCCAATACTAATCAATCGATTGTCACCAGTCCAATTGTCCCTACACAAACCCCCGGACTCCTTGTACCATGAACAGGCAGATTCTGCGTGAAGAAGTCCAGAAAATCCTCCAGCGCTGGCACAGTCTCCGGCAACAATTTGGGGACCAAGCTCCCAATGTTCCTGAATATGTTCAGTTAACCAAGTTTATTAAGGTGCTCCAACAAAACCAACAGTCCCTAGCACAAAGACAACAACAACAACAACAACAACCAAACCAGTCGTCGGTTCAACCTCAACAGCAGACTCAACCACAACCTACTACTGTTTCTCATAATCAGCAGTCTCCTCAACAAATGCAACAGTCTCCTTTACAACCCAGTTCGCAAGGTTCTCGACAGCCCCAAGGCCAACAGTCCAATCAAATGTCGGGCCAGAACGATATGAACTTTTCCCAGGCCAATAATGGCAACTTTATCAATAATATGGGCGGTATGAATGTGAATGGTATGAATGTGAATGGATCCAATGGCAGTAATAATATGGACGGAATGAATAACATGAACGGAGTAAATGGTATGAGTGGAACCCCCACAATGCCTTATTCTAATAATTCTATGATGAATCAGTCACAGGCTCAAATACCCGTGAATAATGGCCCTATGTCCATGTCAAATTCGCCTCATCAAACGCCTTCTTCAGCTCAGGGCCAGCAACAATTCCCTCCTAATCCACAACAGTTTCCACTGCAGACTCCTCAAGCTCAGTTTAATCAACCTCAGCAACAACAGATGTATCTGAATAATAACTCCATGAATGGAGCTAATGGTAACGACAATCAGATGTCTGGGTCTGCCTTTACTCCTCAACAGTTTCAAGCTGTTAAAGCTCAGTATCAGGCATTGAAGTTATTGTTGAAGAATCCTGGTTCTGGAAACCCTCAGATTCCTCAAAATTTGATTGAGTTCGTCACCAATGAGAGACTTGCTTTTGCCAATGGTAATTATTTACCCCTGACACAACAGTCCAAACAGTTTAACGCTTCACCTCAAACTACGCTGAACCCACAACCGCAGGCTCAGGCTCCACAACCACAAGCTATTCCGCCAACTTCCCAAGTGGCTCCACCACAAAGAACTCAAATAGCTCCGCAACAAGCTCCTAATGTTCAACCACAAGTTAGGGCCTCGATGCCTACACAAGGACCTCCACAGACAATTCCAAACGGTCCTCCTATGAGTAATATGGCTACTCCTGTTATGAATAGTGCCGAATCTATTCCATCTGGCCAATCAAGCAGATCCAATAAATCGCCTTATGTAAGTCTGGCTCCTAATCCTTTGGGTCAACAAGGCAAAAGAGGATCTAAATCGAGAGCTCCATCGCAAAGAAGTCTCCTGTCATCAGCTCAAGTTAAGAAGAGGGATGAAGTCAAAGTAGTGGCCATGAAACCAGAACCTCCTAAATATCTCGACGATTTGGTGCCTAATAGGGCCGAAAATAAGAAAGCTATTGTTCCTATTGACCAGCCCAGTATTCAAGTCGACTGCTTCGAGGTTCCTCGTTTGACTGAAGCAGAGGAAATCCCTTACAACCACATCTTTAGTAGTCAGACTCGGTTCCAATATCCTAGTTTGTGTCCTGATGGAATAGATATAAAAGAGATCAAACAGACCAGAGAAGCTCATATTCTATTACAGATAGATCTCAGGTTGACTGAATTGAAACAGAAATTGGAACAGGAAAAAGACGAATTTGCTAAGGATCAAATCGAAATTGAAATCTCCCAGTTGGAATTGTTGCCATTCCAGAAACAATTAAAGGGAACATTACTGTCGCAAGTTTGGTTCAATAGGTCTCTTTTACCCAACTCACATCCAAACTTTTTGGCCAAGTATAACGCTCTTTCCCTTGCAAATGTGGTTGAAAGTCACGAGCTTTACAAACAACAAGTCCATTCTTTAGTGCAAGCTCAGAATCAAAAGCACCAGAATCTTCTTGGTGATATCTTGAAATCAACCACTGCTAGAAAAGACAAAATCTATCTTAGAAAGAATAAGATCGAGAGGTTCACCACGAAAGTTAACAGTTTCCATAATCAAGTGGCCAAAGAAGAACAGAAGAGATTGGAAAGAATGGCCAAGCAACGTTTGCAAGCTTTGAAACTGAATGATGAAGAAGCTTACTTGAAGTTGTTGGATCATACCAAAGATACCAGAATTACACATTTATTGAAACAGACCAATTCTTTCTTGGACTCTTTGGCCCAAGCCGTGCAGAGCCAGCAGAAGGAAGCTGATTCTAAACATAATGATGGGGCTGTGGTTCCTGATAATATGACTGATGATGAAAAGCGGGAGAAGCTCGACTATTATCATGTGGCCCATCGTATTAAAGAATCGGTCACTGCGCAACCGAGTATATTGGTGGGTGGTACGTTGAAAGAGTATCAAATAAAAGGTTTACAATGGATGGTATCGTTGTTCAACAATCATTTGAATGGGATTTTGGCTGATGAAATGGGATTGGGGAAGACTATCCAAACAATCTCGTTAATTACTTATTTGATCGAATTCAAAAAGATTCCTGGTCCTTATTTGGTTATTGTTCCATTGTCTACCTTGACAAATTGGAATATTGAATTTGAAAAGTGGGCTCCTTCGGTCAAGAAAATCACATATAAAGGGACGCCTAATCAACGTAAGGTGTTGCAGTATGAAGTCAAAACGGGTAATTTCCAACTCTTGTTGACCACCTTTGAATATATTATCAAGGATAGAAACTTGTTGTCTAGAGTTAAATGGGTCCATATGATTATTGATGAAGGTCACCGTATGAAGAATTCCAATTCCAAATTGTCGGAAACTTTGACTCATCATTACCATAGTGATAACCGGTTGATTTTGACCGGGACTCCTTTACAAAACAACTTACCTGAGTTATGGGCTTTATTGAACTTTGTTCTTCCCAAGATTTTCAATTCGGTCAAATCTTTCGATGAATGGTTTAATACTCCTTTTGCCAATACTGGAGGTCAAGACAAGATTGAATTGACTGAAGAAGAGACATTATTGATCATCAGAAGATTGCACAAGGTGTTGAGACCTTTCCTTTTGAGAAGATTGAAGAAAGATGTCGAGAAAGACTTGCCTAATAAAGTGGAGAAAGTCGTCAAGTGTAAAATGTCTTCTGTGCAATCAAGATTGTATCAACAGATGTTGCGACATAATGTTTTATTTGCAGCAGATGAAAATGGAGCTCCAGTGACCATCAAGAATGCCAATAACCAGATCATGCAATTGCGGAAGATTTGTAATCATCCATTTGTATACGAAGAGGTTGAAAATTTGATTAACCCTAGATCAGAAAACAATCATGACATCTGGAGAATTGCCGGTAAGTTTGAATTGTTGGATCGGATTTTACCTAAATTCAAAGCCACTGGGCATAGAGTATTGATTTTCTTCCAAATGACTCAAATTATGGATATCATGGAAGATTTCTTGAGATTAAGAGACCTCAAGTATATGAGATTGGATGGGGCTACAAAAGCAGATGATAGAACTGGTCTTTTAAAGCTTTTCAATGCCGAAAACTCTGATTATTTTTGTTTCTTATTATCTACCAGAGCTGGAGGTTTGGGGTTGAACTTACAAACTGCCGATACTGTTATCATCTTTGATACCGATTGGAATCCACATCAAGATTTACAAGCTCAAGATAGAGCCCATAGAATCGGGCAGAAGAATGAAGTGCGTATTTTAAGATTAATCACCGAGGACTCCATTGAAGAAATGATCTTGGAGAGAGCCCATGCCAAGTTGGAAATTGATGGGAAGGTTATTCAAGCCGGGAAATTCGATAATAAATCCACTGCCGAAGAACAGGAGGCATTGTTGAGAGCTTTGATTGAAAAGGAAGAAGAGCGGAAACAAAACGCCGAAGATGACGAGAATGAACTTGATGACGATGAACTTAATCAAATCATTGCCAGAAATGATGGCGAGTTGGATGTTTTCAAAAACTTGGATGAACAAAGAGTTATTGAAACTCGGGAATCTTCTTATCCAACCAGACTTTTTAGTGACCAGGAATTACCAGAAGTTTATAAGATTGATCCCGAGACGTTGATTAAGAAGGATGAGATTCTTGTGGACGACTACGGTAGAGGTACAAGAGAACGTAAAGTGGCTCACTATGATGATAACTTAACGGAAGAGCAATGGTTGAAGCAGATTGATGGGATGGTTTCTGATAGCGATGAAGAAGTGGTTAAACCGAAGAGACCAAAAGGTAGACCTAGAAGTAGAGGTAAATCGGCCACGGCAGAAGCAAATGAAGCAGAAAATGAATCAAATGATAATGGTTTAAAGAGAAACATGAATTCAGATTTGGAAGCTGAAGAAGGGTCTGTTAAGAGACAAAGATCTCAAACACCAACATCTGAAGTAGCTGGCAATAAAGCTAGGCCCAAAGTAAAGGGCCGTGGTAGTAGACGGGGCCGAGGAAGAGGTGGTGCCTCACAGTTGAATCGTATCACACCTTCAATAGATCCATTAACACCAAAAGAAAGAGACGATTTGCAATACTTGATGGATTCCATATATCAACATTTGATTAGCTATACGAACGAAGTAGGAAGAAACTTGAGTGAACTATTCTTGATCAAACCTTCAAAGAAATTCTATCCTGATTACTATGTGTTGATCAAGCATCCACTTGCTTTTGATACTATCAAAAAGAGAATCTCCAGCAAAACTTACACAGACGTGAGAGAGTTCCTTGAAGATATCCATTTGATATTCAGCAACGCCAGAATCTATAATGAAGAAGGGTCAGTGGTCTATGAAGATGCTACTGAGCTTGAATCAATCGCTTGTGAAAAGTTTAGGGAATTGAGTAATCTTTCTGAAGAAAAAACCGAAAAGATTCTTGATTTCTCCGAGTTTGACCAAATCTACTCTTTAAAGCCCTTAGTGCTCCCAAAGCCCAATGGCCCAGCACCAGAGGCAGCAGGAATCGAAAGTGAAACTGCCATCAAGGCACCTGTGAATGAAGTCAAATCAGATTTTAACAGACCACCAATAGCAGATTTTGCTGAATTGGATTCTGCTGCTGATACCCCACTCAACGGCAACATAGAAGAGGGATCCAACTTGGCCAATAACGATCTTATAGCCGAAGATTTAGAGATCCCAGGAAACTTCGATGATGACGAGTCGATATAGATCATGTTAACATTAGTAATAATAGAAGAATGTAAATTATATTTGTAATTCTCAGTTGTAGTTCTTTTGCTGGAAGCTGGATTGTAGTTCTTATTCGCTATAAGCTGGAAGCTGATCATCGATATGATTATTCACCACCGCATCGTTCAAGGTTCTATTGAAAACCTCGACAAATTCGAATATTCCACCTTCATTGAAATGGACTTGGCCCTGGAACCAATTGTTTTTGGGAAAGCCATCACTGGCAATGGAGGGAGTCTCGGCACTGAAGAACATGAATTGCCAGTAATTAGGACCAAACCAAGGAGATTTAAGTTCATGAGATAGTTGTAATCTGGGAGTCAACGTAAGGTCAATCAGAAACGTATTGATGTCTCCTTGAGAAGCTGTGATGTATACTAATCTTTTATTTGTCAAGTATATGTATCCATCCTTGGTGTTGATGTTAATCAGGGGTGTATTTCCTTTCAGCTGAATTGTCAATGTTTGCCTGGCGGTTTTTGTCGTATACTTGAGGGATTCGGACCCATCGGCACTCAAAACAAAGGGGATAGGTTCTGGTTTTCCTAAGAAGTTGGAATATTCGTCCTTTAATATCACGTTATTAATAGACATTCTTAGTCACAATAATTAATTTGTAATCGGCTGATAAGCAGGCATCGCGAAGATGAAAAATCGATGAGGTAGCTTTATAGTTTGTTAGTTTGTTGATTTCCATTTAACTTCAGTTTGATTGGTGTTTGAGTTGGATCAAACATGCCTCCGTTGGTACGATCATTCAACCCTTTGTTGCAAGGATTGAAGTTCTTTCCCACGAAAAGATCGGGGTTAAAGTCATTTATTGATCCAGAGTCATGTCAAGCGATTATTGATAAGTTGAAACTACCAGAGAAATATCCTCATGCAAGTGAATCTTTACAGATTGTAGATATTTTCAGTGGATTTGGAATGGTGTCTACTATGATAAATCACGAACTAAACCCTAAAAAGCATGTGATCATGGAAGATAACAAGGCATGTATGGAGCATTATAAGGAAATCAGGTCTATCTTGGAAAAAGAATCCAATTCTCCAAGCAGCTTGGTTCATTATCCTCATAGCGGTTATAAATGGGAGAATTTTGATGACTTGATTTTCAAAGATAAGATTATTCTGCCGGCCACCAAACCAGAAACTCAAGTCCACGATGAATTATTAATAGTAGCCAACTTGTTATCCGTTCACTACGGAGAATCGATATTTGCTCAATGGATTCAATGCCTGGCTCATAAAAATTGGTTACAAAAATACGGAAGGGTCAGAATGATTTGTGCTGTACCTGAACAAACAGCCCAGAAGTTTCTAGCGGGTCCTGGTTTCAATAAGCGTAATAGAAGTTGTATTAAAAGAGATATATTTACGGATTCAAAACTAATAGCTATAAATGAGATAGAGGGGGATAATTATATGCCAGATGGGTTTCAATATGATCCTAATGTTTTAATTGAGGATCAACCTATTGTGCTTCCCCTTACGTCTTTGGTGCCTATGCCTACTAGAATGGCCATAGTAGAGGTGGTTCCGAAACCCAAGTCTGATATTAATATTGAATCGTTGGATTTTGTGACTCAAATCCTAATGTATAGAGCCACTCGTCCACTTGAAGAAGCTTTAAAGTTCATAAGCCCTGGAGCCCAAGAAGATTTATCGCCTCAACTTGAACATTTGTTACATAAAACTCCACGTGAGTTAACGGCAGACGAGTTCCAGGAACTTATCAATGTGTTTGATAGCTGGCCCTTTAAACCAGGTTTAGAAGAAAGGTTGAGTCTTAACCCGGTTCCGGATGAAGAGTTATAGAAAATATAGCTAGACAATTGCTTGTATATATAATTAAAAAAGTAGAGTTATTTCAAATCATCTGACCCAGTTGTATTGGCACTGTTGGTAACCAGTCTTTTTAAGGATAAGTGTTCACCACTATGACCTGGTTCTCTTTCTTTGGCCGAGGAGCCCCCGGTGCTCAAATTAAGCTTCAGTTCTGATTTGCTACGAGTTAGTTTATTTGCCAGATCAATACCATTACGTATAGAGTCAGCGTGACTGGAAGATTTCATCAAATCTTTTTTGAATTGTTCAAAGCCTGTGCTTTCACTATCAGGAGAGTGGAAAGGTAACGGCGCTGTTTGATGAGTTTGGACTGCCATGAATGAAGCTTTCTTAGGAGAATATGACGTTCTAGGATGTTTTATAGCACCAGTATAGACATTTCTATAGTAAGTATTATTAACACTAGTTGTCACAGTGTTATTATTAGGAGGCATCGAATAGCTATTAGAATAGTCTACTGGTTTAGATACATTCTTAGAATCATCAGAATAAACACTTGAACTTTGAGAGAAAGTCTCTCCAAATCTCGAAGCCGAATCTCTTTTTGTGACACCATCAAGAAGTTTAGGATCAATGTTCAAATCAGAACTGGTGTCAGCTTTCTCTTTATTGGGGGAACCAAAAGAGTAGCCACTGACAGGAGAGATGATACTATTAGTATTGTAATTGGCAATGATTTCCTCAGTATTCGCATAGATCAAATCCAAACAATGAAAATATAATTTGAAAGAAAAAACGAAATTCAAAACTATTTGTCCAAAGGCAATAAAAAATTTCTTGAGGAACCCATGATCTCGAATATGTGAATTACAAGTTATGACTACCACCAAGTTCAAAATCTGGAACGATAACACAGTAATAAAAGAAATAAATAGAATTCCCGCGCATGAATAAATCAAAGACATCCAAGAAGTTTCAGAAATCATTAAAGAAATTACCAATGTAAGCACTAATAAGCCCGAACCAAAAAGAATCAGGAGATTGGACACATGAGTTAAGAACCTTGACTTGTCAAAGAAGCCGGAGGGTAAGGCAATCACCCGAGAATCAAATTCTCTACTATATAAAAACTGATAACTATAGTTTATCAACTGGGAAATATTTTGCGCTGCAAAGTCAAAGATTCCAAATGGGATATGGTACTTGATTTCGGTGCTAATTTGAGGGTTGGTTGGAGTAGAGGTTCTGGAAGTGAAGTTATAGAATCCTTCAATCAAACGGACAGATGCGTATTTCTTTGTGCTTGATACTAAGGGGATAATGACTATAGTAGAATCATTCATCGACTTTAAATATGATTGTTCATTTCTCAAATAGATATCTCTGACCAAGTTATAATTATTCACCATCAAATCAGGGCCCACGGCACTGGAATTGAAGAGAGAGTTCCCAACACTTGGAGGATTGTTATTCAAATAACTTATCACATCTGCTGGTGGTAAAACCCCTTTGAACGTGTATAAGCATGAATAGTTGAACAAGTTACTAAAGAAATATAATACCAAAGATATTACAATAATCCTGTGTTCTTCCTTACTGAAACGCTTGATGGACCTGGAAACAGCGTCAAGCACCTGGACTGATCTCTCAATCATAATAACTACAACAAACACAGATATATCTCTACAGAATCAGTTATAAACCCTTTGGCTGCAAAATCGATTACAAACTTGCAGCACTCACAAAGAAGCAGCGTGCACCGCACAATAAAGTGGGGCAACAATGTTCCCCCAGCTCCAAATATGCGCACCAAAACAACATACAGGAATAAAACTAATCACATTTCCTATTAAGGTAATGAAAATAGACAAAACAGCCTAAATCGGCAAGTGTCCGTCCATGTGCAGGAATGCAGCGAAAACGCTTATGATAATTAAGCAGAGCGAAAGTTGAAGGGTTTCGCCACGAGAAGAGGTTCAATATAGTTTAATATAGTACTGTTTAATGCCAACATGAGAGTAATAGAACCACCAATAATCTACAATGGTGTCAACTACACCAGCAGTTACTACATGATGCAGTTATTGTACGCTTTAGAGAACGGAAGAGACCCAGGAACAGGGATTCTTCCCTTTGCTCAATGGGCCAAAAACTTATTAGGAAACAGCTTGCCCAAGATCTTGTTGGATTATAACGTGGGAATGCAAAATAACTTGTTTGGAGGGTATCCTACTGTGGATAAGGATACGGTTCCGCTGGCTATCTTCACGGCAGTGTTTGGGATCATCATGATATTGCATTTTATCGTATTTTGTATCAATGTGTCCAGAAAGCATTATTTCTACCTTTCGTTATTCTGGTCTTTTTTGGGGGCTATGAGAGTTGTAGGGTTCTGTCTTCGGATTATATGGAGTCAGGATATCACAAAGGTGAATATGGGGATTGCTGATGAAGTATTGTTGGTGTTGGCGTCCATTGGGATCGTAGCTTCAAATTTGATTTTGGCCCAAAGATTGTTTACCTGGAGACATCCAGTGGGTGGTTCCAGAAGACTTTTCAGATATACTATGTTGACTTTATATGGGATTGTTGCTGGGGTTATTGCCATGACAGTATTGGCATCAGCTATTCCATATCTTTATTATTTGAAAGTCCAGGTATTTTGGAATTATAAGATTTGTGTCATGGTTTCGGCAACTTTGATTATTTTGTACTCTTTGACAGCTATTTCCTTGTTGGGATTATCATACTTCTTTAAACCAACAAGAAAAGATGAAAATTTGTATACTTATCAACCTTGGTGGATTGAGTCGTTCCATCCATTTTACTTTGTTAAACAGGGGGCCAAGTTAGAAGCAGAAGAAACATTTATGAAAAGAAACCACAACCATAGACATGCTGTCCGAGTCATTGCCGCTACTCATCATCATTATAATATGGTGGAAGGGTTAACCAATCAAAGAGGGGATTTATCCCATAATAAATCCATCTTGATTATATTCGCCAGTACAATTTTCCTCTTCATAGCAGCTATTGGAAGATGTGTAGCTGTGTTTCAATCAAGTTACAATTTCAAGGCTGGTCCTTGTGGTCAAAGAACCTTCATGTACATCGCATGGGGGTTGTTTGAAGTTATTATTCACTTTTTATTTTTGGTAGGTCGGGTCGACTTAAGATTTTATAAGCCTGATGTCTTACCAAAGAAGGTGAGAAGCATCATTACTGCTGAACAGTCTATTCAAGTCTCAGCTGATAACTCTGACCTAGAATATTCTGATGAAGATGATGACTTCTACAGCGACGAAGGATCACAACTTGATGAATTGAAGCCTCCAAATCCTAACCAAAGTGGAAGAGGACTGACCAATTCCACCTCAAATCATTCGCCTCCTGAATACACTTCAGACGGGGCTAATCACCCAGGATACCCAACTAAGGAACTCGATGATAGTGACAATGAATCTGAGTTCCACTTCTAGTTAAAATTATGCCCGTATTTAGTTCCATTTTTTAGACCACTTAGAAAATTTATGCTTGGAAATGTATCCAATTTATATACTATACCCCGACCCAAGTACTGTCACCGAAGTATATTTGGACCCATATAAAACTGTAGTTCATAAGCAGCAGTGCATATTCAACACCGCACTTTTTCCGCAGCTTGCATGAAAAGTGCCTCGGAACAAACGCATTGATAAGTCCGTCATGTATAGGGCAACGGAGAAATCTCTTTACGATTAGCCTGTTCCAGAAGTATATTGAAACAAATTTGGCCTCATTCTTCCGCTTCCCGCCATGTGCTTCACAAGTCTTGTCGGAGGTAAGCAACTCCGTAAAATGTAGAAGCGGAAGCAGAAAATGCAAAAATCACAGCCGTTTTCTTGAGGTAGTAACTCCGAATAAAGCAAATAGTCCACACTTCTTATCTCCTAAGGCCATGGAAAATACTAGTAGCGGTCGGACTTCACAAACATATAAAGGTAATTGGAATATTGCCTGTTTTAGTTACAAAGTTATTGTATATAATAGCCAAACTGTCGACCAAGTTTGTTATTTCTTTTAGATCCGTACCACCGTACTATTTGGAGTTTGAAGTTCTTGAAGAATCTTTGAAGTCTTTGATGTATTCTTAAACCCTCATACCAAAATAAACGTCACATAATAGGTGAATTATGGCCCACGAAAGAGAATACGCGGGCACTGACGGAGTTCTCCAACTCCTCTTCTCCCTAAATAATGGAGCCTCATTAGGGACGGGGGTTTATGCCTTGGGAACATATGGCCGTAATCTTATTGGTCATGATATACCCCCGGTGCTTTTGGAAAGAGCAATTTCCAACCAAAATAACTTATTTGGAAATTATCCAGATGAAAGTGATAAAGTTCCATCCATAATATTTCTGGTATGTTTTGTGATAATATTTGTGGCCCATCTATTACTTTTTATTGTCAATTATCGTCGAGGGCATGTGTTTTATATCTCCTTAGGATGGAGTTTCATAGCCGCCATGAAAGCAATAGGGTTCGCCACAAGAGCCGTATGGACAAAAGATATTCTATGGGTTCCTGGAGGGTTAGCAGGAGAAGTCTTTTTAATGGTAAGTTCAATATTCTTGATCACGATGAATCTAATATTGGCACAAAGAATTTTCACTTGGAGACATCCTGTGGGAGGAAACAGAAGAATATTTAGGTACTTCATGTACTTGGTATACCTGCTTATGGTAATAATTATCACCGGGAGTGTTTTGAGTTCGGCTGTGCCTTACCTTTACTTCATGAGTGAATATTCCCATTTTGGTTACAAAGTGTCAATTCTGGTATCAGCCGGATTTATCATTTTATATTCATTAATGGCCATTGCTCTTGTAGGGTTGGCCTTTTTCTTCAAGCCAACCAGAAAAGACGAAAACTTGTATACTTATCAGCCATGGTGGATTGAATCTTTCCATCCATTTTACTTTGTAAAGAAAAATGCTGCTCGGGAAGCAGAGGAAACATTTATGAAAAGAAACCATAATCATAGACACGCAGTCCGAGTCATTGCAGCTACTCATCATCATTATAATATGGTGGAAGGGTTAACCAATCAAAGAGGAGATTTGAAACATAATAAATCCATTATGATTGTTACTCTCACCACGTTACTTTCCCTTGTTGAATCCATCTTAAGAGGGATTGCTTGTTACACATATGAGCCTGCGTGGTACGATAACGTTGTCTGTCGACCTATTGTGGCGTATATGTGTTGGGGAGTACTCGAAGTGTTGATACATGTTCTTTATTTGGTGGGAAGGGTTGATTTGAGATTCTATAAGCCGGACGTATTACCCAAGAAAGTCCGAAGTATCATAACGGCCGAGCAGTCGGTTGAAGCTTCTCCAGACCCAACAGACTTGGAATATAGTGACGAAGAAATGGAATATTTCACTGATGACGAATATGAACAGGAGCAAAGGAACCAAATTCAAGATCACAAAGAAAAATACGATTCTGATCCAAGCTCTAGTTTCACCAACAAACGCCAATCACCACCTCATTATTCATCAGATTCCCTTGAAATTCCAAAACGAATATCAAAGAACCTGGACGACGACCAGTCTGAGTTTCATTTCTAAATCGTTTCATTTCTATTAGTTTCTTCACTCCCTGAACTGCTCAAGTGCTTCATTAGAAACGGCTGATTCTATATACAATAAGAAATGTGGAGTACATGTTTGTGCGTCACACGCATGCAGGGTCCTGCAAGTGTGGGGAGCTGCATACGTCCAACCGAAACAGATTTTAGTATACATTTTTATGAACTGTAGTAATATATACCCAATGGTATCACCATAGCCCTTGATGGAACCATATAGTTATCTATAGAAATCGAAAACTGAGCCACTCGGAATCCGTAGTCAAAGCGCCTGGCCAGGCTTTGGTTGCAAATTCTCATAAGTGAAAAAAACTGCGAGCGGAGAAGCACAGAATTACCGCATTGGGATGCAAGTGTAATGGAGACGAATTAAATATAAAACCTAAATCAGGTGCTGAATACGGCTATATATATATAAAGGGCTCCACCTAGAGTCCATATTTCTACAGTCAAGTTGGTCCAAATGGCTAGAGAAAGAGAATATACCGCGGCAGAAGGGCTCTTAGCATTAATTTTCAAGCTTCAGAATGGTGCTGCTCCAGGAACAGGGGTCTATTCTTTAGCAGCGTATGCCCAAAACTTACTAGGGCCCAAAATACCTCAAGCTGTGGTGGATAGGGCTGTAAGTCAGTTGAATAACTTGTTTGGGAACTATCCTGATATGAGTGATTTGGCTCCTTCGGCGGTATTCACAGCGTTATTCACTATTATTTCTATAATCCACTTGGTGCTTTTTATTGTTAATTTCAAAAGGGGCCATTTTTTCTACATTTCACTTTTATGGAGTGGCATTGCCCTTATTAAAGCCATAGGGTTTGGTTTAAGGACAGGGTGGAGTACCAATATCTTGTTGATCAACATGGGATTGGCGGGAGAAGTGTTTTGTATTCTTGGTGGAGTGTTTTTGGTCACGGTCAATTTGATATTGGCTCAAAGATTATTCACCTGGAGACATCCTGTTGGTGGTTCTAGAAGGTTATTTAGATATACCATGGGTGTATTATATCTTTTATTGATTCTGGTCATTATTCTTACCGTGTTCACTTCAGCAGTTCCCTATCTTTACTTTTTGAGTGAAAAATCTAACCAATCCTATCAAATTTGTGTGATGGTATCAAGTGTGTTGATTATCTTGTACTCCTTAACTGCCATTTCCTTATTGGGATTGTCATACTTTTTCAAACCAACGAGAAAAGATGAAAATTTATACACCTATCAGCCATGGTGGATTGAATCTTTCCATCCATTTTACTTTGTGAAGAAGAATGCTGCCAGAGACGCAGAGGAAACCTTTATGAAGAGAAATCATAACCATAGACATGCAGTTAGAGTAATTGCTGCTACTCATCATCATTTCAACATGGTTGAGGGGTTGACAAACCAAAGAGGGGACTTGTCGCATAATAAATCTATTATAATTGTGACGTTTACGACTCTATTAGCGTTTGTGGAATCACTTTTAAGGGCTATAGTCGTGTTTCAAACTGATCCTACCTGGTATGATAACGTGGTTGCTCGTCCTATCGTGGCATATATATGTTGGGGAGCACTCGAAGTATTGATTCATATCTTATACTTAGTAGGAAGAGTTGATCTTAGGTTCTACAAGCCGGACGTGTTACCAGCTAAGGTTAGAGCTATTATTACCGCCGAACAAAGTTTCTTTGCTAGTAAAAATCCTTCTACTAATGTTTCTGATGTGGAATCTGAATTTGATGATGAAGAGGAGTACGAAGATGAATATTATGAAGATGAAGAATACTTAGGGTCTGATCTGTCACATGGAGTTCCTCCAAAATATGATGATCATAAGCTCGAAAAATTTGAATCTTCTAACGATAATGGATCCGACTTTCAATTCTGATGTTATAGTTTTTAAAAATAATGTATTTTATATCCCTTTAGTTCATTTATGTAGGCTTCGCGTTATTCCCTTTTTGTAATTTACGACAATGTCCATATAAGGAGATTCCGACTTATCAGTAGAATTGAAGATCACTCGCAAATATTAGATAAGGGGGCTTGCAAATTACATTGGCTCAATGGACTAGGAACAAAGGATATGAGTAATCCGGGAAAGATATGGATGGGGACCGGATAAGACGCAAGTATCCGCTTTGAGATATGTAGGTAGTATGTATGTGATATGTATGTGATATGTATGTGATATGTAGGTGATATGTAAGTGGCATGCAGCTTACATGCAGCTAATATGTAATTAAAATTAGAGCCAGAATAGCGCCAGAATAGCGCAAACATGGAGCCAATTCAAACACAAAGTGGCCCACAGTTAGGACTCGGATATATCGCCCATCCGCCGTGGATAGACTTCTTCAGAAATACCGCTATCAACCAGTCTGGGTATCCGCCGCGCAAACTCCTTTATTTCTTCATTAAAGGCAAAGTGTCTCCTCTTCACAGTTCAAACCGTACTAAACCTCATGAATCCAACTAACCACCCTCACAGCATCCCTGGCATCTCACCTGACTCGTACGGTCAATTTAATTCGCCATAGGTTGACTAATCTCTCATTGACTCAATCGCATCTGGCTGCCGAAAACAGTAATAAGCGTCCACATTCCCAATGAAGAAGGTGGATGCTCCGATTCCTCTGTCTAGTGCAGCGGTTTAGGCTTGACACCTGCACATAAGCCGATAGGGCGCATATACAGTGCATACGACTTGATCGATAAGGCAGACACTTTCAACGTTAAACGGTATATATATTCCCGGATCCTTGCTCCTGAAAAGTTTTCTGAGTGATTCTGAGTTACTTGTTGACACATATATTAATACATCGAAACATTTGTAATGGCTCCTTCGATCCATCCTTTCGCCTCTGTTAGAGACTATGAAGTGAGAACCGCTTCTAAAATGGTTAAGGATTCCTATCCTGCCGATGCCGATGTCCATTTTGTTCAGATCGATAAAGTCGATCCTCCTAAAAAGGACATGATCAAATACTTGGATGCTGAAAAACACGGCTTGCCCCTTCCAAGCATCCCTAGAGTGTTGTACTGTTACTATTACACCAACGAATTAGAGTTCAACAAAGCTTTAGTTAATGTGACCCTTGGCCATATTATTACTAAGGCGCAATTACCTAAGGGTGTGGTGGGTCCATTTTTGCCTGAAGATATGGGAGAATGGGAAATCTTCTGTAACAACCATCCTATTGTTAAAGCTGAAATTGAAAAATTGAACTTGCCTCCAGGATACCAAGTTAGAAATGATCCTTGGATTTACGCTACTGATGATCCTAACGAAAGAAGACCTTTGGTTCAATTTTTCATGTATGTGTTGGCAGGAAACGGTCACACCGAATCAAATCATTATTCTTTGCCTTTGAAGTTCTCCCCTGTCTTCGAAGCTTACTCTAAAAAGTATGTTAGAATGGATTTCTTACCAGGTGGGTTTGATGAGACCACTACTCCAACTTTGCCATGGCAAGAAGTGCCAGCAGTGGAATACCATCCAGATTTGAATGGTGAAACTGTTATGAGAGATGTCAAGCCTTTATTGGTTAACCAACCAGAAGGACCATCTTTCAAAATCGATGATGGAAAAGTCAACTGGCAAGGATGGCAATTTAGAGTCTCTTTCTCGGCCAGAGAAGGATTCGCCATTTATGATGCTACTTTCAAAGGCAGACAAGTATTCTACAGAGTTGCTTTATCGGAAATGACTGTTCCTTATGGTGACCCAAGAGCCCCATATCACAGAAAACAAGCGTTTGATTTAGGTGATTGTGGATTTGGTACCAACGGGAACAAATTAAACTTGGGGTGCGACTGTCTTGGAGTTATTCATTATATGGATGGAGTTGGAATCCACGCTAGTGGGGAACCATTCCCAATTCCTAACACCATTTGTATGCATGAACAAGATAATGGGTTGTTGTATAAGCACGTGAATTACAGAACCGATAATCCAGTTGTTGCTAGAAGAAGAGAGTTTGTGGTGCAAACTATTGCAACTGTGGCTAACTACGAGTATATTATCAACTTCAAATTCATCACTGATGGATCTATTGACATTGAAGTGAGAGCTACTGGGATTTTATCCACCATGCCTATTGATGAAAATGTTAAAGTGCCATGGGGAACTATTGTAGGACCAAATGTCATGGCTGCTTACCATCAACACATTTTGTCTTTCAGAATCGATCCTGCTGTTGATGGACACAAGAATTCTGTTGTTTACGATGACACTGCTAAGTTGCCAAGATCCAAGTTGAATCCTTACGGAGTTGGTTTTGTTACTGACAGAAAGTTTGTTGAGAAAGCTGGTTCTGTTGAACAATCTCCATTCACCAACAGATCTTATAAGATTATCAATGAAAACGTCATCAATCCAGTTTCCAAGAATCCCGTTGGATACAAGATTGGTATGCCTGCTAGTCAAATGATCTTAGGAGATGAAGACTCCTTCAATGTTAAGAGAGCCAAGTTTGCTACCAAGCAATTATGGGTCACTAAATACAGAGATCACGAATTATTCGCTGCTGGGGAATTCACCAACCAATCCCAAACTGATACTGGATTAGGAGTTTGGGCCAATGGTGTTGATGACGTCAGAAACGAAGATGTGGTTGTGTGGGCCACTATGGGATTCACTCATATTCCAAGAGTGGAAGACTTCCCAGTTATGCCTGTGGAAATGCACAATATCAAGATGACTCCATTCAACTTCTTTAACAGAAACCCTGCTTTGGATATTCCTCAATCCAGCAACAACTTTAACAAATCGATTTTGGCTCCAAACTCCACCAGCGCTTCCACCAGTGGTGAAAAATCTTGTTGCAAGACCAATTTGTAGATTTCTCGTGTTTATATAGATTTGTGTATCTAGATTAATATAGTCTAATGTATTTGTATTGGATGTATGTTGTAGTAATACACTGTGATAACTTGTTGTAGTGTGAGCCTATGCTCATCTCATCACGAGCCGCACCACTGCCGTTTTGGGGTTCTCACCTTAGCGCACAAAAAAAATTTATCATTAGTGATTTAATCATCTGGTTCTCTTCTAGGTATAGACATTCGAGTGGTAATCCCGATATTATAAGCTAGCAGTTCAACTATTCGTATAAGAAACTAGGAGACATCCCATTATCTCGAAAACCAGCTGAATAAGAACCCGAAATGAGAGTCTACTCGTGCCATTTTTGCTCATCGCCAGTTTATCCGCTTCATGGAATAATGTTTGTCAGAAACGACGCCAAAGAATTCAGGTTCTGCCGGTCCAAATGTCATAAAGCATTCAAACAACGTCGTAACCCTCGTAAATTGAAATGGACCAAAGCATTCAGAAAGGCTGCTGGAAAGGAATTGGTGGTGGATTCTACCTTGACTTTTGCCTCCAGAAGAAATGTACCTGTCAGATATAATAGAGATTTGGTGGCCACCACCTTGAAGGCCATGTCCAGAGTGGAAGAAATCAGACAAAAGAGAGAAAGAGCCTTCTACAAGAACAGAATGAGAGGTAATAAGGAAAGACAAATTGCTCTTGATAAGAAATTGGTTGAAGACAACCCTGAATTACTTAGAGTAAGAGATGTCGAATTAAGAAGAAAGGCCGAAAGAAAGGCTGCCAAGGAAGCTGCTATGGATGTGGAGGCCCAAGAAGACGAAGACTTGGATGTAGAAGAGTCTGAAGCCGAGGATGATATGATGAGCATGGAAAGTGAATCTGAATCTGAATCTGAAAAGGTTAAACAAAAGGTTTTATTGAAGAACAAAACCAAAAAACGGGCTGTTCGTTAAACAAGATTTGGTATGAAGCATGTGTGATAATTTTTCTTATGAATAAAAGTATTTAAGGTTCTATAAATATACATGGTATTGTGATATGATTTAACTATGTTGATTTCGAACATGGGTGATTTGGGGCCAGAATGGGGACTGCTTGTAAGTGGACTCTGGTGGATTTTCTGTCTCTGGTAGCTGTTGAAAAGTTTGGTGACTCTCTGAATTCTCTCTTTGTTGAAGCTCTTTTTGCGCCTGTAGCATCATCTGAATGGTATTAGTATGAATTTCCGAATGGATTTTTGTATCCTGCCACCGCTTAGGCTGTGGGTCTTCATAATCATCTCTGGATCTTTTCTTGCTTTCCGCTATAGGGGAGGAATTGGGCGGCGTTATAACAAATGACATACGCGTATTACAATAATGATAGCACGTAGATTTCAATGAATATTTGGGCTAGAAACACGAACAAAAGGAGAATCTTAGGTAAAGGACGTTCTTTAGAAACAGTATAAGACTTTCAGGGCTTTATAAAGTTACAATTAACTTGGAAATAGTGACGAACAAGTGGAAGTGATAAATTATAGAATCATAAAATGCGAGAAATTGTTGCAGCAGCATTTTTCACCTTAAACATCAAAATGGCCGCTGACAAAAAGGTGCCACAGACGAAGAAAAAGGCCCCCAAGACAAATCCAAAGGGCCAGAAATTGAAGAGAATAGAGGGAAAACATATCAAACACAGTGCAAACTCCAATATTCGACTGGCAGTGCAAAAAGAGACCACATTTCTCGTGAAGTCTTCAACACCATTTATTTCTGCTTTGAAAAGAATCCATAAAATGTTAGATAAATTCAATAAAGCCATTACCAGCAATAAAAATAAATATCAAGGAGGGGAATACAAGAAGCTAAATTATATAACCGTCAAGTCCATGGGCAAGTCAATAGAGAACACTTTAGGTATAGCTAACAAACTCCAGAATGAGTATCATTATAAGGTAGATATCCTAACTGGAACAGTTGAAGTATTAGACGAGTTCTCTCATTCAGAGGACGCTTCTAGTACTCTGGCAGGGGACCCTACCACTACTTTTCAGAAGAGAAAAGTAAGCACTATAGAGTTACGAGTATGGTTGAAACGAGAATAATTCTAATTTGTATATATTTATAGCTATGTAAGCTTTTCTAAGCATTTTTTTCGAATGTACAATAGGTCGAGTATATGTCTTTCTGTTTTACCTCCTTTCGTTTGAGTGGTGTCCACTGCCTCTATTTGTTGGAGGTCTACGCCAAAGAGAGACTCAGCAGTAGCAACAAACTCTAAGCACTTTTTGTAGTTTCTATCATAATAAGCCTTTTCACAAGCATGGAGTATTCGTATTCTGTCTGTTTTCTTGCTCTGATCAAGTGCTGATAGAACCTGCTCGTCATAAAACCAATCATCGGTATTGATCAAAGGACCATATTGGTGAAACTGGCTCTTTTGCCGCAAATATTCTTCTTCTGATTGTGGTTTTCTGACTTTTTTTGGTTTCTTAACAGGGTTATTATTTGTGCTGGAACTGTTGGAAACACTTGGATTTATGTCACTGATACTCTCTCCCTCTGGATGCACATCTGAAGAACTCATAATTGATTACTATTCTTATCTGCTCATCGGATGGTTTATACGCGCAGACCAAAATTGAAAGATATAAAGCCGACTTAATCGGCGTTATTTGATTATATCTTCTTTTTCTTAATAAATTGTAAGATTGTATCGATTTATACAACACAACTAAAACCATGGAAACCATTAAAATAGAGTCTAGAGAACACATACAGTCTCTACTTGACAAATATCAAAACTTTTTGTTTGACTGTGATGGAGTAGTATGGTTAGATGAAAAACTTATTCCAGGAATGTTGGAAACCATAGACTTTTTAAAATCCAAAGGGAAGAACGTAGCATTTGTCACCAACAATTCATCCAAATCAAGACAAGAATATGTAGATAAATTCCACCGGTTAGGGTTCAAAGATGTGACTAAAGACATCGTGTATCCTACCTGTTATGCTGCCGTAACCACTGTTAAAGAAGATTTGAAAATTCCTACTGGATCCAAAATATGGGTATTGGGAGATCACGGGATTGAAGATGAATTGAGGCAAGAAGGGTATATTCCTTTAGGAGGAACCGATTCTCGGTTGGACTCGGAGTTTTATCCTCAGCATGAACTATTGAAAGTGGATCCAGAAGTCAAGGCAGTTATTGTAGGCTCTACTAAGGACTTCAACTTCATGAGAATTGCTCTGACTTTACAATACTTGTTACACGAGAACAAATCCTTGCCTTTCATTGGCACAAATATCGATAGGACCTACCCAGGGCCCGAAGGACTTATCTTGCCAGCCGGAGGAAGCGTGGTGAACTATATGAAATATACTGCTGATAGAGAATTTATAAGTGTGGGGAAACCAAGCTCTTTGTTTCTTGATGTGGTATTGAAACATCAAAAGTTTGATAGAGAAAACACTATAATGATTGGTGATACTTTATATACCGATATCAAGTTTGCCAATGACGGGAAATTGGGAGGTCAGAACGGAGGTTCTTTGTTGGTGCTTACTGGAGGAACTAAATCTGATGATATCAATAGTTTATCAGATAAATCCATGATGCCTTCATATTTGATGAGATCTTTTGGGGACGTGATAAGTTTTTTTCAGTAGTGTTTCTTCATAGTGCTTCATAGTTCTTCGTAGTTCTTCATAGTATTCCTTCAGTAGTAACTATGACAGGATCGATACAACTCTTACATTAATAGATATATGCCTATTAAAACATTATCACCGATCGCGCGCTATTTGCGATAGTGATCTAAGACCAATTGCAATATATATATTCGCCACAAGATGATGAACTTTACGGGGCAAAGCAGAAGACGAGTAGTCAATCTCGGGGATAGGCGTCAAAACAATTTAGGAAACTCCCGAAACTACCTTGAAAGAACCAAGCTCCAGCGACAACAAAGAGAAGAACAGCGGCTAAAAGATAAGTCAGCGGCTCTTTTGAAGAAGTATGTGATAGAGTATCTTCGGCTTAGAAACGTTGCAGAGGAAACTTATGGCGACTGGATCAGTCGGAGGGTTTCTAACCAAAAGGAATTTGATGTTTGGATTGTGGATTTCTATTTTTTCACAATGTGGAAGTTGGTGTTCGATACGAGTAATACGATCAAGGCAATTGATAATCTTCAGAAACACCTCCAACGGTGGGAAATCGAGGCTCAAACCAATAGAATATTGATGAAGAGTTTACTTAAAATACTAAGAGCCGGTGCTGGTGATACAGATCCACAATTGGTTGGTAGGGTCTGTCAGTGTATGACATTAGTAATTGAAAAGTCGCTGTCATTTGATCCTCAATATCCCGGTTTTATTGATACTTTGACTCCGTTTATTGATGTGGACAAGGATATGGTGACTCTGTTGATCATGAAAGTGAATGTCAAGGACTCTTATTTTGCCTTTTTGATGTTTTTGGCCCAAATTAAATCGCTAGCATCCTCGTATCTTGGCCTGTTAAGAACTATTTTGAGTAGTAAGGAGTGTGTTCCAGAGATCGATAATTTGAACAGAACAGATAAGACGTATTTGCTTCATAAGTTTCTCTTGATTCATCACGGTGAAAAGTTTACGATGCAAGATTATATGGTGATAGGCAATATTCTAGCAACAATATCGTTCTCCGTATTTTCCATTGACGAGTCTAATATGACAGAAGAAGAACATGAAGACTCCGCTAGTAATGGATTGAAGGTGCCTAGTGAAGTGGCAGGAACAATAGAATCATTATATTCCAATTCGTTCATTCAAAATATGATGCAATTATTCACAGGTTCTAATGATGAAGGTTCACGGCTCTCCCTCAGTATTGTATCAACATTATTCCATCTATTGCCGGAATTCAAGAATAAGCTTTGTGTTTCCATCACCATATTGCCAGGTTCCTATAAATGGTTTTATAATCAGTTGAAGGAAGATGTTATCTACAAGCTGTTGGAAGACCTTTATCCTTCCACAAAAGATTATTTGAAGCAGGAAGATTTCGAAATCTTATACGAAAAACTAGAGCCTTTGCATATAAACAACTTCTGGAAGACACTCTATACTTTTGAAGAGTTATATTCTTACTGGTTGATTGTGTCTAACGATATTGAGAGTTTTGCCGAAGACAAACTCACCTTGGACGAGATTTCCAACTTTTTGAAATTCTCCAAGGCGCTTTGTTTAACTCTTATATTCAATTCAAATTACCAATATAGCAACTGGATCTATGAAGACTTCGACAAGTTGAAGACCGTATCGGTGTCTTTATTGAATCAACTTTACCTTAAGAATTTGAGATTGAAGTTTTTGGAGAAGGACTTTTGGAAGATTCATAAAATCAACCTCAATATTGACAGCATGATTCAAATTATCGGGGAGGAAGAAGAGCTTAAATTACAAGAAGAATCCGATTCAGAAGAGAAGTTGGCTACAAGGAAAACCAAAATCAACAACGATACCTTGGCCAAGTTAGAAATCTTGAACAAATTGCCGTTTTTCATTGATTTCAATGACAGAGTCCAAATCTTCCAGAGTTTGGTTGATCTTGATAGACAAAGAATAGTAGAAGATATCCCCATATTTGGATTCTTGCAAGAGCCCAAAATTCATGCTGATATTAGAAGAGATCATTTATTGGAAGACGCATTTAACAATTTCGGAAAGACAGGAGTTGATTTCAAAAACAGAATCAGTGTGACGTTTTTCAATAAACATGGCGAACAAGAAGCCGGTATTGACGGAGGTGGAATCACCAAAGAATTTTTGAATTCGGTTGTAGAAGATGGATTCAATCCTTCAGGAAAATACATGCTTTTCAAAGAAACTTCTGATAATCAACTATACCCCAATGAAGAGATTTTCATGAAGTACCATAATAATGTCGAAGTCGACACTCAGGGGATTTATTTGAAATTTTTGAAGTTTTTAGGACTGATTATTGGAAAATGTCTTTACGAAGGGGTTTTAATTGATGTTTCATTTGCACCATTCTTTTTGAATAAATGGTGTAATTCCAAGAATTTGATGAAAAACTCGCTTAATGACTTGAACTCCCTCGATAAGGAATTATTTGATAATTTAATGAAGTTGACACAAATGACCAATGACGAGTTAGAAGACCTAGATTTGAATTTCACCGTGAATCAAAGAGTAGGGTCACGAGATTTCGAGTTTGAACTAATCAAAAATGGGCACGCTATCAAAGTCGATTCTTCCAATAGATTGAACTATATCCACCAAATCGCCAATTTCAAATTGAATACGTCCCTTCATATCCAATCCAGATGCTTCCTCGAAGGATTATTTGAAATCATCTCGTCCAATTGGCTCAAAATGTTTGATTTCAATGAACTTCAAATGTTAATCTCGGGGTCTGAATACAACATAAATCTTGACGACTGGAAGCAGAATGTGGAATATGGAGGCTACTTGGAGAATGACGTCACAGTGCAATATTTCTGGGAAGTGCTTGAAGAATTCAGCAGCAAGGACAAGTCCAAGCTCATAAAGTTTGTGACTTCTGTATCCAGAGCTCCATTGCTAGGGTTTGGGGCCTTGAAGCCGAAGTTTGGTATAAGAAATAGCGGTCGTAGTTCTACTCGATTACCTACTGCTTCCACCTGCGTGAATCTTTTGAAGTTGCCAGACTATCAAGATAAAGAAATATTACGACAGAAACTCCTTTACGCCATCAACACCGACGCCGGGTTTGATTTATCATAATGCATATATCTTTTATAGAAATTATACATCAAGACGATTATACAATGCTGACGAAATTATTCGAGCCTGATGAGGCTTATATGATTCCAATGGTGCGGCGCTATCTGAAAAATTGGTGTTCTTATAAGACAACACGACATGTTGAAGCTGTTAATTACTGGCAGCTACAAGGTGTCAAGTGGATCGACATTGGCACGGATCAGTGGTGCTAGCAATATCCAGCGAGTTTTTTGCAATAATGCTGGTTTCCAGGTAAGTCTAAGTCGACAATTCCAGAGTTCGAGAATTTCACGTATTAATCCATTTCTACCATTTGATGTACTTGAAGAACTACAAAGTGAAGAATTAGAAGAGAAGAACGATAAGCTTAAGAAAGAGAAGAAGATATTGAAGAAGAAGCTTAAGAAAAGTAATGCCAATAATGAATCTAGTGATAAAGCGTCTGGTGATAAAGAGTCTAGTGATAAAGAGTCTAGTGGTACAGCTAGTTCCGCTGGTGGTACAGCTAGTGAGTATAAGACCGAGAACGATAGCGTGCCTTTAAATAAATCCATTACGCCAGTAGTCCAGGATTTAGAGGTCCAGAAACCAAACGCTTCCAATGTGAACAGTCAAAAAGAATCTTCTGAAGAGAAAGTATCCGACCAGGAATCAGCAACACCTTCAGCTGGAGATTCAGGTAATGGAGGCAATGGAGGAAACAAACCTCCAAGAGACGAAGAGCCCGAAGAAGAGGAAGAAGAAGAATTCGAAGAAGAAAAGGAAACTAAGTTCCAACAAGCAATGAACAAACTCAATAGTTTCCTTTTCAAATGCCTTGAAACTATTGGTATTACCTTCAGCTCAATAGGGATTCTAGGAGTTGCTGGATACCTTTATCATTCGATTTATCACAAACACGTGCTAGACAAGATGGATATGGCGTTTGAGGAAGGAGACCCAGGATACCAATTGTCCATACACAAAAGAACAAGTAAGCACATTGAAGATGACGACTGCGTAGACCATGATATTAGCAAATACTGGGTTCAGAGACCTCAACAGCAATTGTTGGATGATATTATTGGTGGAAAGATTATAGGGAGATACTTTTTGGTGGTAGGAGAGAAAGGAACTGGAAAAACATCATTACTACTAGAATCGATGAAGAAAGTTAATGGCCATAATGTAGCGGTATTTGATGCACACGCAGACCCAGAAATCTTTAGAATAAGATTAGGACGAGCTTTGAACTATACGTTTAATGAGGATTATATTGGATCTTTATTTAGTATCAAAGGACCAAGAGACACCACTGCATTATTAGATATAGAAAGGGCGTTCAACAAGCTCGAGGAATTGGCTATAAGAAGAGTGAGTAGTCATGGGAATCGACCTATGGTGATGATCATTAATAATGCTCATTTGATCAAAGAGAATGAAGAAGGAATCAAACTTATAGAGTTACTCCAGCAAAAAGCTGAAAGCTTAAGTGGTTCTGGATTAATGACCATTGTATTTAATTCTGACGATTACTGGGTATATGAGAAGTTGAAGAAATTGGGGACGAGGCTTGAACTAATCAATGTGAGAGATTTCAATAGACTTGAGACCATAAATTCTTTGAAGTTTATTAGAGAAAAGCATTTTCCTGGCTACAAATACCCTAACTTGAAGTTGGATGATGATTCTTGTCATAAGATTTATGACTTGATTGGCGGTAGACCTCAGCATATTCTGCAAGTGGCTAGGCATGAGAACATTCTTAATGCATGTCATGAGATAATCGATAGAGAAAAAACATGGTTTTTGAATCAATGTGGGATTTTAGGATATGCAATGGACGATGACGTCATGGAGCATGGGAAATTTAGTAGTTCTGCCATGTTATTGATGAGGGAATTTGTTGAAATGGACAGAAAGAGAAGGAATACGTTAATCTTACAAGATAATCCAGAACCCAAGCAGCATCTTCAAGACCACCATTTACCCGAGTTGCCATTATGGAGAGCCCGACAAATCATGACGAGACCGGATTATATTCAACAATATGATAATTTGAATATTTTCACTATCGATTCTGAGTCCAGAGTCCGGGCTGATTCAGTGCCCATGATGAGGGCATTCCACGAAATCGCTTCTCAGGCCAACTTTGACGATTTGTTAGATGATACTATCGAAAGAGTGGCAGACATCGAGTCATTAGGAAGAACAAGAGAAATCCTCATCAAGGATTTGAATTTGGGCAGTAAATATTCCATTTCAAGAGGCAAGACGGAAAATCTGTTAGAAATCACATTGGATAAGTCAGATCGGCATAAACTAAAAGTGGGGGACGAAGAAGAAGATGAATCCACGGATCATTCATATTTGGAAGACGTGCATCGTAAGGAGTCTCGAAAATGGTGGCAAAAAAGAATGGCTCGGTTCCATAATCGTAAGACTTCGGACGGAACTGAATACAATATAGATATCAGTCGAAACAATTAGACACATACAATAAATGATATTCTGCAAGGTTTGTTTTATTTTGCAACCATTTAGCAACTATTCTGCACTAGTGCTGCAACTGTTGCATGATTTCTGCATGATTTCTGCACTATTTCTGCACTATTTCTGCAACTGCTGCATGATTTCTGCACATGCTCTGCGCCCTTGTACCCCAAACGCCAATGCCTAGGTAATCATTATGCCCGTGATAACTCCGGCGCACCTTGCATATTTTTCGTGCATCCCTCGGGTAATTCGACGGGGTCGCAATGCATGTGTGGAGAAAAGCGAAAGATATATAAGGACAAGGGTGGAATTAGATTTGAAATATCGACTGATAATTCATTTATAGTACCCAAACATGTCGTACTCCGTTGAAAAGAAGATTGTAGATGCCCACCACCCAAGATATCCAGGTTCTACCATATTGGAAGATGACCGGTTGAAAATCGTATATAATAAATTCACAAGACTGGCTCCTGCTCCCGAAGGTAAAATCAGAATCAATCTTGTGCTCTCCCATGGAACCGGTATGAACAAAGAGCTTTGGAATTACCATATTAAGAAATTGTATGAAATTTCCAGTAAGAATCCACCTGATTGGTACTTAGGATCCGTAATTGCGTTCGACTGTGTCTCTCATGGTGATTCAGCTTTACTTAACAAGGAGAAGTTAGGATGGACTTATGGATGGTCTGATGGAAGTAGAGATCTTATCAAGATTGTTCAACACGAGAACAGTTCCTGTAACGATTTCTTAAACAACCGGACCAGTAAAAATATAATCATTGGCCATTCGTTAGGAGGACATCACGTGATCATGGCTGGATATTTCGAACCACAATTGTTTGATACAATCATTCCTATCGAAGCAGTCTATTATCACAATCCTACTATGGTTGGAAGATTCACTAAATTGTTTGTGAAGATCGGAGCTTTGCTTATGGATGAATTTGATTCCTATGAGGAGTTCAAATCGTATTACGCAGATATGTCTTTCTACAAGACTTTGCACCCCGAAGTCAAAAAAGACTTGATTGAAAATGAATATTATACGGTGTTTGATCCTGAAACTCAAACCACAAAGTACAGAAGTAAAGCTAGTAAGTTGAGTCAGTTCACCACTTATATTTCCTCCGCTTTCTCCATTGAAAAATCCCATAATATCGTCCCATACATTGAAACCAAGATTTGTTTCATAGTAGGAGAAAAGGCCAACTGGAACCCCCCTGAAAGTATTCCATACTTTATCGAACACGCCAACCCAAAGAGTTTAATTGAACACCATATTGTTAAGAACGGAACTCACCTTGTCAATGGAGACTTCCCAGACGAAATGGTGAGTATTTTCGAGGGTGTTATCAAGAAGAGATCACGGTCTGCTATCGAAGAAAACCCATTCCATCCTGAAATTGCTTTCAAAGGAGACAGAAAGAAGATTTTAGAAGACAGAGCTGCATTAGTATACAGCGGAAAGATTCTCGAGTCAATGGACTATGCAAAAAGCGGTAAACCCCAATTATAAGCTCAATTATAACCCAGATCAATTATAACCAATTATAGGCTCAATATATACGTACTAGTAAGATCACAGAAATTGATATGTAGGATGACTAAGCCTCGGTATTTTTTTATCACATCACAGGGCTCAAAAGCCTGCAGCCTTTTTTAGCAAATGCAACAACTTGCATAATGGAAACACTTCTAACCGTGAGTCACTGGTGCCTGATTGTTAACTTCCCCACAATGATCTCGCTATTAAACTAAACGATGCCCGTCGGTTAGTTCTACAAATATTCTATACGGCGTATGTGCAGATTACTAATCTTGAGTCAATCGGGGCAGTTTAAATATTTCGTAATTCTTGATGATTATAGATTCATGCAAGTATGTCGTACTCCGTTGAAAAAAAGGTTGTGGAGGCCCATCATCCAAGATATCCAGGTTCTACCATATTGGAAGATGACAGGTTGAAAATCGTATATAATAAATTCAGTAGAATAGACCCTGCACCAGAGGGTAAACTTAGGTTCAATCTTGTGTTCTCCCATGGAACCGGTATGAATAAAGAGCTTTGGAATTACCATATTAAGAAATTGTATGAAATTTCCAGCAAGAATCCACCTGACTGGTACTTGGGATCTGTAATTGCGTTTGACTGTGTTTCTCATGGTGATTCAGCTTTACTCAACAAGGAGAAGTTAGGATGGACTTATGGATGGTCTGATGGAGGAAGAGATCTTATCAAGATTGTTCAACATGAGATCAGCTCTTGTAATGATTTCTTGAATAATCACAACAGCAAAAATATAATCATTGGACATTCATTAGGAGGACATCAAATTATTATGGCAGCATACTTTGAGCCTCATTTGTTTGACACCATTATCCCAATTGAAGCGGTTTATTATTTCCACCCCACGATGAATACAATGTTTGCTAAAATCTTTATGAAGATTGGCGCATTACTCATGGACGAGTTTGATTCCTTTGAAGAGTTCCAGACCTACTATGGAGAAATGTCATTTTACAAAACTTTGCACCCCGAAGTTAAAAAGGACTTGATTGAGAATGAATATTATACGGTTTTTGACCCTGAAACTCAAACAACCAAGTATAGGAGTAAAGCTAGTAAGTTGAGTCAGTTCACCACGTACTTTTCAGCAGCCTTCTCGGTGGAGAAATCCCACAATGTTGTTCCGTTCCTCGAACCCAAGATTTGTTTTGTAGTAGGAGAAAAGGCCACATGGAATCCCCCAGCAAGTGTTCCACATTTTATTGGACACGCAAATCCCAATAGTTTGATTGAGCATCATATAGTTAAGAACGGGACTCACCTTGTTAATGGAGAATTGCCAGACGAGATGGTGAGTATATTCGAGGGAGTTATTGAGAAAAGATCCAGAGCGATTCTTGAAGAGAACCCATTCAACCCTGAAATTGCGTTCAAGGGAGACAGAAAGAAGATCCTAGAAGATAGGGCAAGGTTAGTGTACGAAGGAAAGATCCTTGAGTCGATGGACTATGCAAAAAGTGGTAAACCTCAATTATAGGCTTATAACTCTGATATGAAATATTGAATAATATGGTATGAAGAATTTTGTAGTTATGCTCTAGGAATATTATCCAACCTCTAGTAATATTAATGAACGTATTAGCCATATTCATATCAGTTATATTCTCTCGTCATATCAGTCATACTAGTCATATACTCTAATCATATAGTTATCAACGTCACGATCTTTCTCAGCTTCTCCACTATCTTAGATAAGGGCATCGCATCGCGAATTTTTTTTTTTTTTTTTTCACTTATGATAAAGATGGCACCAAGAGAAGTAGTGATAGCTTACATCTTAAAGTACTTGGAAGAACAACCTGACTTGAAGAAGACAGTTTCCTCATTGAAGAAGGAAATAAAGACAAGTTCACTTGAATTGCCGGAAATCACCGACAGCTTGGAGACTGCTTTGAGTGTTGGTGAAGATGTGGATATGGAAGATGTGAAGGAACAGGAGTCTAGCGACAGTGACAGTGACAGTGACAGTGACAGTGAAAGTTCTGATTCTGATAGCGACAGTTCTGATTCTGATAGTGATAGTTCTAGCTCTTCAAGTTCAGACAGCGACTCAGATAGTTCGTCAGATTCCGATTCAAGTGATTCTGAATCTGAATCCGAGGAAACTGAAGCTGCTTCAAACGAAAAGACCAAAGAAAAGGATTCTAGTGATTCTGATTCCAGTGAGTCTAGTGATTCCAGCGACTCTAGTGACTCTAGTGATTCTAGTGACTCTAGTGACTCTGATTCTAGTGATTCCAGTGATTCTAGTGATTCCAGTGACTCTAGTGACTCCAGTGACAGCTCATCTGATTCTGACAGTTCAGATAGCGACTCCGACAGTGATAGCGACAGCTCAGATGAATCAGAAAAACCAAAAGCTTCTAGCAAAGCAAGCTCATCTGACTCCTCAGACAGCTCAGATTCCTCAGACAGCTCAGACTCAGAAAGCAGTTCAGAAGCCACTGAACAAAACGAACCAGCACCAAAAAGAAAAATCGACGATATATCATCCATGCAAATCAAAAAACCTAAATTAGAACCACTAGAATCAGAATCGTCTACTGAATCAATCCCTTCATCCAGCGAAAAACCCCCTGTTGGCACCCCAATTCAATTGAAACCGGGTCAGAGAAGACATTTCTCCAGAGTAGACCGGGCAAAAGTGTCTTTTGCCGACCAAAAACTCCAAGATAACGCCTACAAAGGTGCTGCTGGTTCATGGGGAGAAATCGCTAACGATAAACTACTTCAAGTAAGAGGTAAAAACTTCATCAAAAGCAAAAACAAGATGAAAAGAGGTTCATACAAAGGAGGATCCATTACTCTAGCGTCCGGCTCCTATAAATTCGCCGACTAATCCTTCATCTCCATGTTATATACTATATAGTTAATAGAAATCATTTGTTCTGCCATACAAATGATATAAATTATCCGCGCGCGATGTGAAATGTATCATCAAATTGATTCATCAGATTGATTCATCGGTTAAGGATCAATCAGTTCAGTACCTACAAGATGTCACGTCGAGGAAGAACCGTCAACTATGCCGAACTAGACCAAGGGAATTTCTCTGATGACTCATTTTCCGACGATGGCGATGGAGATTACAGCTTTGGAAAGCGTAAGAAATCAAATGGTCCTATTACTAATGATAGGAAGACCAATGACACTGACCGCAAAAGAAAGGCAGACGACTCCATGGATGTGATTAAAGCCAGCCTTAACAATAAGGAACTTGCTGATGATGATATGGTGGAGCTTAGTCCGGAGATTCCGAAGGATTATGTTCCTGATGCTGTATCTAAAGCGTTTGGGACTTCTGATTTTTCATATTTGAAACTAAAGCCGGATCATTTCTCCCGTCCCCTTTGGATATCTCCTAAGGATTGTAGAATTGTGTTGGAATCGTTTTCTCCATTGGCCGAACAAGCCCAGGACTTTCTTATCACTATTGCCGAACCGATTTCCAGACCATCTCATATTCATGAATACAAAATCACTCCTTATTCTTTATATGCTGCTGTGTCAGTTGGGTTAGAAACCGACGATATAATCCAGGTTTTAAGCCGGTTGTCGAAAGTGCCGATTGCTGATAGTATTATTGCGTTTATTAAAAGTGCTACTGTATCATATGGGAAAGTTAAATTGGTGTTAAAGAGTAATCGATACTTTGTTGAAAGTGCACAGGCAGACGTGTTACAGATGTTATTGAAAGATGAAGTGATTGGTCCACTTCGGATAAACACTGAAAGTTCTGTTACTGAAAATGGGTTGGTGAAGAACGCTGCTCCGGTGCAAGGAGACTTGACGATTCCTGGAACTAAAAAACCTGACAATGACAAAAAAGACGAAACCCAAAATATTTTCGATGATGTGGTGGGAAATAAGGCCACTGAAGATGACGATGATGATGATATAGACGCAGTGCATTCTTTTGAGATTGCTAATGACTCAGTGGAAATTGTTAAGAGAAGATGTCAAGAAATTGAATATCCAGTGTTGGAAGAATACGATTTTAGAAACGATTCTAGAAATGCTGATCTTGAGATTGATTTAAAACCTTCTACACAAATCCGTCCATACCAGGAAAAGTCGTTATCAAAAATGTTTGGAAATGGACGTGCTAGATCCGGGATTATTGTGTTACCTTGTGGAGCTGGAAAGACTTTGGTAGGGATTACTGCTGCTTGTACTATTCGGAAATCAGTGATTGTGTTGTGTACCTCTTCAGTTTCTGTGATGCAATGGAGACAACAGTTCTTACAGTGGAGTACTATTCAACCGGAGAGTGTAGCAGCTTTCACATCTGAAAATAAAGAAATGTTTTCTACTGAAGCTGGATTGGTTGTTTCAACTTATTCCATGGTGGCTAATACCAGAAACAGATCACATGACTCACAGAAAGTTATGGACTTTTTGACTTCCAGAGAATGGGGTTTTATTATTCTAGATGAAGTTCACGTGGTGCCTGCTGCTATGTTTAGAAGAGTGGTCACCACTATAGCTGCACATTCCAAACTAGGCTTGACGGCCACATTGGTTCGTGAAGATGATAAGATTTATGATTTGAATTTCTTGATTGGGCCCAAATTGTATGAAGCTAATTGGATGGATTTGGCTCAAAAAGGTCATATTGCTAAAGTTCAATGTGCCGAGGTATGGTGTCCTATGACGGCAGAATTCTACCAGGAATATTTGAGAGAATCGGCCCGGAAGAAAATGTTATTGTATATTATGAACCCCACCAAATTTCAAGCGTGTCAATTCTTGATTCATTATCACGAGAAAAGAGGTGACAAAATCATTGTTTTTAGTGATAATGTCTATGCTTTACAAGAATATGCTTTGAAGCTAGGAAAACCATTTATTTACGGATCAACTCCACAACAAGAGCGGATGAAGATTTTGCAGAATTTTCAACATAACGATCAGATCAACACGATTTTCTTATCTAAGGTGGGGGACACGTCGATTGATTTACCTGAAGCTACATGTTTGATCCAAATCTCTTCCCATTATGGTTCTCGTAGACAAGAAGCACAACGGTTGGGGAGAATTTTAAGAGCCAAAAGAAGAAATGATGAAGGGTTCAATGCGTTTTTCTATTCTTTGGTATCTAAAGATACTCAGGAAATGTATTATTCCACCAAAAGACAAGCATTTTTAGTGGATCAAGGGTACGCCTTCAAAGTGATTACACATTTACATGGAATGGAACAGTTGCCCAACTTGGCATATGCTAGCGCCAGAGAAAGAAGAGAATTATTACAAGAAGTGCTTTTGAAGAATGAAGATGCGGCTGGATTGGAAGTTGGTGATGATGCCGATACTACTTTTGCCAGAGACAAACGAATCAAGACGGAAAACGGAAGCAATGCCGTGAAGAGTGCTGGATCTTTGGCGGGTTTAGCCGGAGGAGAAGATATGGCGTATATTGAATACAGCAAGAACAAGAATAAGGAAATCAGGGATCATCATCCATTGATCCAGAAAATGTACTACAAGAAGAAAAAGTGATGAAATAGAAGTAGTAGTTAAATAGTAATGAAGTATATTAATGAGTAATGCTAAATTGTCTCTACCCTACAAAGTCGCCAAAATCATCGTTATCATTGTCGTTATGGTCATAATTATTGGTATCATCAAATTCATCGGCAGGAGTGCCGTTAAGACTCAAATTGCTCAGCTGTTGGCTCAAGGCTAACATATCCAATTCATATTTATACTGTTCCACGTAGCTGTTAAACAGCTTTTTATAGGAAGTCAACCGCTCTATAAAAGTGTATGCATCGATTTTATCGCCGAATCGGAGCCCTAAAGCAATTTGTATGCTTTCATTATTGTTCTTACTGCCGATGTACTGGCTCCCGGGGATTTGGGCTATGATCTTTAATAATCGGTATGAGTCAGTTCGTTGAATCGTTTCTTCCTTATTGGATATAGCGCCTCCCGGCGGTACTTGTATTTCAAAAATAGGATTATACCACACAAGAGCCCATAACTGCTGGGTCTTTTTGCTGGGTCCAGACCCTATGACATTGAATAGTTCTAGTTTCAATCTAATTCGATCTATTGGCAATGGCGGATATTGTGGGGACAGCTGGGTATCAATCGAGTCAGGAAACGTTTCTTCTTCTATCATTTTCAAGTGCCCGCTCCATACCGGAGTCTTTTCGTACTTGTTCCAGTCGGTTATGGATAAATCTCCGGGAGGAATCTTGAACACAGAGACATCGGAACATTCAAATACTTCGGAGCTTAGCGTTTCTGTACCCTCCATTTTGTGGCGGTGAATTGGTGATGTTAGTGTTGGTGGAATTGATTAGCTAGTGGAAACTCAATTGGTCGGATATCAAGGGACTCCGAAAGAATATAGAACAAGGAGGTGTGAAACTTGCTGCAAGTATCTGCGAAGAAACCGTTTAATTGCGATTATGTTATTTTGTGAAAGTCGCGATGTTAAAGAAAATGAAAAATTTTAAAAACGAACCAGAGTTTCTGTAAATGTCCTTTATCAGTGTGGCCAAAGGGCCGATAATGAGCCAGATAGGGTTGCCTATACGCTCCAGAGGACTTTTTCAATATAGTACTAGATTTTTCAGCGGATCTGTAGGTCGTTTGGATGAGAAATCGGATTCAGTAAGAGACCAGTTATATGAAGCGGTGAGAGCTAATGATAGCGCCGACAAGCCAAATAAACGGAGTTTGGATGATAGCTTATTTGAGGTTCTTAACAACTTGGATGCTAAACCAATATCCGAGAACAATTTGCACGACGACCTCGGCTTGGGAAATAGTAGTCAAATGCATCCTAGAGATATCGCCAAAAACATCCGCATTAATGGACCTCAAGCAGGAAGAACAGTAGATGTTAGTTCCGGAGCCGTTTCTTATGGACTTCGGGGGATTAATACTATTATAAGGAGTAACAAGATAAGATACCTCCAAAGAGTTCAAAATAGATTCATACCACCAGGAAAATACAAGAAACAGTTGAAGAGAGAATGGTGGAGAAGAAGATTTTTCCAAGGATTCAAAGGACTTATGGCCCAGGTGAATGATGCAAAGAGAAGAGGGTATTAATGTAAATAGACAATACACAAAGCAGTAATATTTGGATCGTGACATTGTTCACTATGTTTATCAACAACCTCTTAGTTAACGTGTCTCTTAGTTACTGTATTTCATAGTTAGCGTATGACGTCTTGTCAGTAATAATTTTTCACTACTCACTTTATGAGCCGCGCGCGACCACCTTATCTCATAATCAATATAACCAAGTATCAACGGTTTCTAATAACCGCTGCTTGCAATTGTACTTGTTCTTGTTCGGAGCTTTTTGCTGTTGAATTTAGCATTAAGAAGAGTTTTGTGGATCACACCGTGGCTGTTTCCAGACCGTTTGACTCCTTCCCTAAACTCCGTGAATCATCTGCCTTTCAACGTGGGTATCTCATCTCAGATCTAAATATGTCGGTTAGAGCAGAGGACAAAGTACCCCAACCGCCGGCAGGAGGAATCCCTGCCATCACAGGAGAAATCGATTACAATAATGCAGTCCATCTTTTCCCTGACCACTTGAAGCCATGGAAGTCGACCGTCATATCTTATGGATCTTCATTTGTTTCTACCACCATAGGATTTCCCCTAGATACCATCAAAACACGGATGCAGACCCATCCCGAATTCACCAGCTACTTTGACTGTGCAAGTAAGACGTTTAAAGCTGAAGGAATGCAAGGGTTTTTCCGAGGAATTTGGGCGCCATTAGTATCTTCATCATTTTCCAAATCCATCAATGTATCTATCTTCACTCAATGCAAACCGTTGATCCATGATATTCTTTTTAAACACGAGACGACAGAAACTCATCCTTTTATAAAAAACATTCCCATTTGCTTTGTTTCGGGAATGATAGCCGGGGCTGGAGTGTCTGTATTTGCATGTCCATTTGAATTCACAAAGATCTTTGCCCAGATCTCGAAATTGGTGGAGCAAAACAGTCCCAAGGGTGGTTCCAGTGTCCAGGGGAAACGGTTGAGTGATGCATCGACTGCTGCTACATTCAAAAAAATCATCAAATATGAAGGTCCTCTTGGATTATACTCGGGGTTTAAGTATCATATTATGAGAGATTCACTTTCTTCAGGGATTTATTACTCTGTATATGAGACACTAAAGTATTCTATGAACCATTTGATCAATTCCAATTCCTCCGCCAATTCGACTTTGGCCATTTTGCTTGCTGGAGGGTTTTCAGGAATCACTTGTTGGGCGATGATATTTCCCATTGACACCACCAAATCTTTGATTCAAAAGGACGTGGTTCAGAATATCTTCAGAAAGAGAGACGGACTAGAACCTGCTCCGATTCAAGAGAGAAAAATCACCATAAAGAGACTGATGTATAGAGGATTGGGTATTTCGATGTCTCGGTCCTTTGTGGTCAATATGGTCTTCTTCAGCACCTTTGAGTTTCTCATGAGTCATATAGTTTAGTAACACTTTATCTTGTAAATAGGATTTTTATAGAAGTATATATGCTATAGTACATTTTTTATTTTATGCTAACGGGTTTTTTTTCTTCCCCTCTTTTCCTGTTCATCATCTTCAGCCGCTTCATTGACGTCCTGCTTTCTCTTGCGGCTCCGAACTCTCTGGCCAATTGGTGCATCCTTGACAATGTCTCGGAGACTTTCTTTCAAAGGTGACTTTGATCTTGTTCTGGCAGCGGGATTGTCTTCAGACTCGGCACTTAATATTCTGGGAGAGAGTCCATTTATGCCTTGGGAATCAGACTGGTTTCTGGTTTTTTTGATGTCAAGAGGAGGGAGATTGGCTCTTCTTTGTTTTTTGGGTGATCCTTTGGGTTTCTGGGCGGATGTTTTGGCTGTTTTGGAAGTTTTGGAAGTTTTAGAATTTTCAGGTTCTGGAGGAAGGTTCTGCTTGGTTTGCTTCTTAGGTCTTCCTCTTTTGGGTTTGGAAGCTGGAGCTTTTGCCACCTGATCTTGGACTTTAGGACCATCTGTGGTTTCCTTCTCCTCTTTTTCTATGTTCTCTGTTTCTTCTTTTGCGGCTTTCTTCCTGTTAGATCTTCTGGTGCCCTGCTTTGTCGTATGTTTCTCTTCATGAGTTTCTATAGTCGGGTCATCCTGTCCTTTCTCTTCCTGGTCTACGCCGCTTGTCAATCTGTGCCCATTTCTTAAGGTATGATAAGGTTCGAGGTCTTCGAGATTGATTTCTAAGCCATAAAGTTTCTTTGTTTTATGTTTTGTTTCGGATTTCTCGTCTTTGACGTCTTTTACGTCTTTTACGTCCTTTACGTCTTCTTTGACATCTACATCTTCTTCTTTGATGTCTTCATTGACGTCTTCTTTGATGTCTTCTTCGATGTCTTCTTCGATGTCTTCTTCGATGTCTTCTTTTACGTCATTTTTTACGTCATCTTCTTTAACATCTCCAACATCTTCCTTATGTTGTTGGTTCTCAATCGGACGATCCAATTCTTCCGTCTCATCGGGGTTTGAGGTTTCCAAGTCTTCATGGTCCTTGGATACTTCAGGTTGATCTTGAGTATCTGAAGCATCACGAGAATCATCAGGATTCAGCTGTGTTTGAGATTCCGGTTTTTCAATAGATTGTTCCAGATCCAACTGTTCTTCAGGTTGCTCTTCAACTTTCTCTTCTTCAGGTTGTTCTTCACTCTTCTCTTGTTCAGGTTCCTCAAGCTTCAAGTCGATCTGTTCAGCTTGTTCCAAGAGCACTGGTTCTGGTTTTGTTTCTTCATCCAACTGGACTAACTTTTCAGAAGCATCTTGTTTCTGAGTGTCACTTTCTTCCACTGAACCTTCTTCTGAATCTTCCTGCTTTCTGCTGAAAATACTAGAAATCCACCGTAAAGGGTTCAAACTCACCTTGGGCCGCTTTGCAACCCGATCCAGCTCAGGTTCATGAGTTCTTTTCTTTCCCCTGGAGTCATCGATATCTTCATACTCTGTGATTTCATCACCATTGGCCAATACTTCTTCAGTAATGTTATATTTCAAGCTTGAACCCTCTGGCCGTGGTCTGTCGCTCATAGGAAGTTGAACTTCAGAAGGAGAAATCATCACTTCTTCATCATTGATGTCGAAATCTTCTTCTACAGTAAACCGAGGCTCTTCCAAAGGTGGTTCAAGAATAGACGAAGGGAACAAGTGGTCACCATCAACGGTGGAATCAGACATAACTTGCTGCAAATCAAGACCATTTGGTTGAATATCATAATGCTTAGGCTCTGGAGTATCCGAGACTTCTTTGACATCGGTCTGGTGGATTATATCCTTATCATCTACTTGTAATTCCACATTCTTTCCATACTCTACGAAATCTTGATCCAGTTCCGGCTCGAACTGAATGGACGGCAACGGAGTTTGTTCATTTAAATCGTCACTTTCTTGCAACACAGGGCTTTCTGGATGACTTAGTTCAAACTTGAGCTCATCTTGGGAGTTGTCCATGGTGATGTCATACATTTGAGACTCATTTATCTCGTGCAATTGTGGAGGGTTTGTGTTGGGAGAACTGGGGATACTCTGGTCTTCATAAACAGCCGACGTATTCAAGTCATTTAAAGAAGGCCTTTCGACAGTGAAATTAGAATTCTGGCTGTGAATAGATTCTCTTGGCTCTTCAGGATTATTCATGTCTTTATCTTGAAGTATATCAGTTTCAGGGACGGTTTCCGGAACATCAACACTTTCTCTCTGTCCAGTTTCTTCAAAAGAGTGTAAACTGTCCAATTGAGGAGCTGTGGTGTCGTTCCATTCTGATCCATCATCTTCAGATTCTGCAAACTGGGTATTGAGGGATGAAGTATTGAGTTGTTCGAGCTGAGGAACCGATATATCTTCATTAGATATATCTTGTTCATTAGATTTATCTTCATCAGGCACCATATTGACATTAGAGAGCGAATTCTCAGGAATAGTCAACTCTGGTTCAGGATCGACTTCTCCAGGACTATTATAATCAAGACCAGAAACGTTGGAGTAAGAATCGACTTCCATGGCTTCTGGTTCATCATTTCGTATGTCCTGTTCCGGCTCTGGTTCAATAATCGGTTCCGGTTCCGGCTCTGGCTCTGGCTCTGGCTCTGGTGAAGACTCATACGGAACTTCATCAAGGTCTGGCCGTTCAATCGAACTAAAAAACTCTTTCATAGGATCGATTCCAAGTTTAATTTGCAATTCTTTTCTAACACTCATTCTAAGTCCATACTTCTGCTCAGTTTGTTTCAATTGTGCTAGCAAGTCTTCTGAGGATTCTTCTTTGACGGTTTTAAAGACCAAAGGAACATCATGGGCTTCATCTCCACTAATGATTTCATCTTCACTCTCATCTTTCTGTTCATTCTGGACATTCTCTTCGATAGTATTAGGTTTCAAGTGAACCTTTTCAACAGTCTCGTGAATTCCTGGTTCATTATCTTCATCATCAGCAAAAGATGCTTCTGATAAAGTCTGATCCTTAACTTCTACTTCTGATTGTAGCTCGTCAGAATCTTCAAATGGTTGAGGAATAGGTGCCATTGGCGACTCTATCCGAATAGTAGGCTCAATGTAGGTTTTACCATCTGTTAGCTCGTTGTCGGCATTATATCCTTCGGGTTCAAGAGGTTTAGAAACTTGTTGTTCATTGATGAAGGCTTCAGCTAACTCCAACAAGCCATGGTCTTGCTCATTATCGTGACTGCCTTCATTGGCTTTCATTTGTTCATACTGTTCGTTGGCCATATGATAGATCAGGTTCTCTAGATCTGGGTCTATAGTCGAGGCTTCAAATTGAGGGAGCTGATGTTCAATTGGTTCTTGCAAGGTATTGCCTTCAGATTGGCTAACAAAGAATCCGTGATGAATATCTACAGCATGTTCATGTTCGCCATGTTCATCTTGATCTTCATCTTGCTTTTCATCTTGCTCTTCTTCTTCATCTTGCTCTTCTTCTTCATCTTGCTCTTCTTCTTCATCCACTTCATCTTCTTCATCTTCTTCATCTTGCTCATCTTCATTCTCGTCCATATCTTCATTTATATAAAGCCGATGTGTGGTATCCGACAACCGGGGTCTTCCATTGTGTACTTGGTAACTAACACCTTGATAGTTGCCGATATCAGATTGTAAATTATCTTGTTCGTTGTAATCGTTGCCAAAAACATCGAAATCTGCACTTTCATTTCCATATTCATCATCAACCTCATCAATCTCATCAACATCGTCAACATCATCAACGTCCACATCTTCGATATCCTCAGGTCCAGAATCCTTCTCGTGTACGCTGTTCTCAGATAAGATCTCAATAATATCGTCGTCTGATTCGTTGATGTCCTGTTCAGTGTTATGATATTCACCAGACAGTTGTGCTACTTGATCAAACGGTTGGTCTTCCAATTGATCAGGTATCTTCCTCGTCTCCTGCTCAAACGGATCAAAGATCTTGCTCTGGTACTTCTCTCGCAATTCATCTTCGCTCAAGATATGATTTAATTGAAGACGTTCGTCGTATTGATTCTTCAAGGTATTGGAAAACCTTGATTTCAAGGTGGAAATCCAGTCGACGATCTCAGTAGAGTCATCATGTTTAGGTGTCTTTTTAGAAGTCTGGGAATGTATTAGTGAGTCCCTGGCCGGTAGTTTGCCGGTGCCCATGATGATTGCCGCTGATGCTATAGATACGATGTGGTTTATGTGATGTGGTGAAAGTTGCAAAGTGCGAACATGTACTTTTGCAGATTGAAGTAACCTGCATTTTCAAATGCACCTTTTACATGATGCCCCCTGCAATCTGAGCTGCAGAGAATTAATTACAACCTGCAATTTGACTGTCTCAAACTTGCAAAAAGAGCCTGCACCATAGTCGTGAAACCTGCACAGCTCCAACGTGTAACAAATCCGACGGCTGGTTAAGGTAATATTCTATCTCGCAATACATAGAGTATAAGTACATAGAGCACATGCATGTATACTTATGACAGGGTATAGCATTGGGGGCCACCTACAGCCACTTAAATACCATCTCTAGTGCTCTATCCGTCCCCACCTGAACCTTGCATGTTAGCCCCTCCCATCGATCCCAAAAATAGAACATCTTAATCCTGCTTAATGCCGCCCGAAGTTTACGAGAACTAACTTTCAACTGTCGGTGAATGATCTAACAACTCTAACTAACCTTAATTCAACGCGTCCTATAAATAGCATATTCTTGCTTAAAGTTTGAAATTTCAGCTGGCTTGTGCGATGGCAGACCCTGGAGCTTCTGCATCATTCTACAGTTCATAAAATCTGTAGGAGCCATAAATCCGAATGTCAACAATAGCCCGCAGAAAAAAAAACATTTATGGAATCACTGAGCAGTTCCAGAGCAGCTTTTTCCACGAACAATAGCCCGTAATTAGAATTCCAGGCCTCTGTTAATTGTTCTATCTGGCACCTGCTAGAACGTTCAAAGACTCCTCCATCACCCACTCTTCATTTCCTCTCGTACCCCATCACTTCCTAGCATTCTGAACGCCGAACGCTTTGTTTCAAACTCTCCTGACTTTTGTACTGGAATTTCTTTTTCTGCGGCGTTACTTCTTTGGCCCCTTCCAATGTTACTGGCAATTTCAGGTAATTAAAGTGTTGACATTATTAGACAAGGGGGGAGAAATGCTTTCTGCTGGTGAAATTTCTTTTTTTTTTCTTTTTTTTCCGATGGGGAACTGCTGGTATAAATTAGCCCCTGCATCCCCTAAATGCCAGAGGTTGACTTGATATTTGATTTCTCATTACTTCATTAACTTTTATAATGACTCCTAAATCCGATACTGAAATTGACCCTGAATCTCAATCGCAAAACCTTGAGAGCTATGAACCAAGAGACACCCCTGCTAAAGGATCTGCCATGAAGAATCATTTGATTGGTATGTTGGGAGAATTCTTTGGTACTTTCATCTTTTTATGGACTGCGTTCATGATTGCCCAAATTGCCAACCAAGATCCAACTATTCCTGAAAAGGGTTCTAATCCTGGCCAATTGATTATGATCTCTTTGGGATTTGGTTTTGGTGTTATGGTTGGTGTTTTCATGTTTTTCAGAGTTTCTGGAGGAAACTTGAACCCTGCTGTTACTTTAACTCTTGTATTGGCCGGAGCTGTCCCACCTATCAGAGGTGCCTTGATGATGGTTTCTCAAATGCTTGGAGGTATGGCTGCTGCTGGTGCTGCCTCTGCTATGACTCCTGGACCTATTGCTTTTGCCAATGCTTTAGGTGGAGGAGCTTCCAGATCCAGAGGGGTTTTCATTGAAGCTTTTGCTACTTGAATTTTATGTTTGACCGTTTTATTAATGGCCGTGGAAAAACATAGAGCTACCTTCATGGCTCCTTTTGCTATTGGTATTGCCTTGTTTGTGGGTCACTTGATCTCTGTATACTATAGTGGAGCTGGTTTAAACCCTGCTAGAAGTTTCGGTCCTTGTGTGGCCGCCAAGTCTTTCCCAGATTACCACTGGATTTACTGGGTAGGTCCTATTTTGGGTTCTTTGATTGCCTACGGTATATGGAAACTCTTGAAGGTTTTGAACTACGAAACCTGTAACCCAGGCCAAGATGCCGACGCCTAAGTGTCTATCACCAAGACATGTGAATGGAGAAAATAAAATAAAATAAAATAAAATAAAATAAAAAAAAAAAAAAGAGGTGAAAAAAAAAACGGCTGCAAAAAAAATGTTGACATAACAACGAGTGAGTGTCGTAACATGCGCAAGTGAAGATGTTCTCACCAATGACAATAAGAAGTGACAATAACAGGTGACAATATAGGTGCCAACATATAAGTGACAGTGTTTATTTACAGAATTAATAATTAATACATAATCTAGTTATCAGAAAATATCGTGCAATGACAATAACCGGTGGAGTTTTCCTATGTTGTTGATTTCTCTATACTTGATGGAATTTAAAACTCGCATCTCTGACTCCAACAAGAATTCGGCTTCATGTCCTATGATGTCCTCTCGTTCACATTTCTCCAATAATGACTTGTTTTCAGCTTTGAATCTCTCAATTGAATGTAAAATAGTGGCCATATTATACACGAGGGAATTTTTGAGAAAACTGTATGAATTAGCTTTATTATATCTGAATGCAAAGAAGGTTTTGGAAGCAGCTCTATCGTTACTTCTAGGGATTTCTTGGATTTCTATGACATTCAACTGAATGAGTTTATAGATTTCATTCCGGACAATCTTGTCCTTTAATAGTACAGAATTGGCAATGGTTTTTTCGTCCACCAATTTCAAATGCTTGATACACCTTAAGATTCTTAACGAGTCATGCCCCAAGGTCTTTTTGATGATTTCGTCATAGTTATATTCTTTGACAATTTCCAGTAACTGGAAGAATGGGACGGTGAAGCTCCCTGGTCCTAATTCCATGACAAACGGAATCGAGGTGGATGAGCTTAATAATTTCAAATGATGGTTGACTAAAGAAATGGAATGAGCAGACGAGTTGTCGGTCTCTCCATTCACCAACCCATCATCATCATCATCTTCATCATCTTCATCATCTAGATTTCCATTCTCTTCGATTGAGAATGCATCATCCGAGTCCTCTTTTTTTATTTTGGGCCTTTTCAAGCTCTTCTCTACATCACTGAAACTAGCCACTCTTTTCTGTTTGTTCACCTTAGCAGGTTTCAAGAAATTATGAGTCAATATACTATTCCTCAAATCCAAGTTTTTATCGAGTCTTTTACTAATCTCAAAAGCCTTAAAGGTAATGGATTTATTATCAATCAACTTATTTTCCATGGATTCTTGAAATGCCTTCAAATCACTAGGGTCTACAATAAGCCCGTCAATCTTGGTCAAATAATGATTCACGTCAGGGCTGTTCTTCTCAATTACCTTTAATGCCGTTGCAAATACATTGGCACTAATTATTCCAATCCGAGATTCACACAAGTTCACCAATGCTTTACTCCTCAAGTATTTTTCAAATCTGGCGTAATTAAATGTGATTTGTAAGCCGTGATTTAACAACTTCTCTCCGTTTTCATGTCTATAAACATTCGCTGGCATACTTTCAAGCAAATGAGCCAACTTAACCTTGGAGTTCTCTTTCACTTCAGTAGTACGTTTAATCTCACTAACTGTAGCCGATCTAGGAGTTTGCTTGGAAGTATCTTGATATATTCTATTCCACAAATCTTCAACAGGATTGAAATCATGAGGTTGCAATATCTTAACCCATCCTTCATCCACAAGTCTTATTAATTTTCGATCCATTTGATACTTGACTTCTTCTTCAAAATTCTTCAACAAGTCCAGAACTTTAACATTTCCGATTTGAATCAAGTTTTGAATAAGCTGGGTGCTATCGTCATCGTAGTGTTTATGAATATAAGTGATGATCTCTCCACTATGTAACAAAACCATCAATCCAGTCTCATTAAACTGATACTCTATCCGATCTCGTTCCTGCCAATATAACACACAGTTCATCTGGATCAACGACACAAGCGTGGTTCTGACTAACTTTATCGGCACCTTTGATCTCTTACTAATATCTTTAGCGCTTAGCCGCCCATGGGAAATCAATGTTGATACAATTATAGCTCCCACTTCTCCAAGATGTCTTTTGGCTACCATCGTCATAAGATTAGAAGTGGGCGACTGTGTGTATGCCGCCTCTGTAACCTCTGCAATCATAGTCGAGTTCTATATCTTCTCTTCTCTGTACTGTGTTCTATCTATCGTTCTATCTATCGCTCTTCTCTTCTCTGATAATTTTTTTCACTGATGCTCGCTCAGAAATATCAACTTTAGAACATAGCGGTTACATTGATGATAGCGAGACGATGTCGGCTAAACACTATTTGAAGCTCACCAAAGGAGCTATCGAAAAGAACGATCCTGAATTGGCACTTGAGTATGTGGACGATGTGTTGGAAGAGGATAGCCACAATTACCTTGCCTATATATTTCAAGGTAAAGCGCATCAATTGTTGAATCAACTCGACAAGGCCGTGGAATCTTTCAAGAAGGCCACTACAATTGATGGAGACAATTTGTTGGGATGGAAAGGCTATTTTCAAGTTGCCAGGTCTCTGAATGACTATCACCATTTTTTCAAAGTGCTAGTGCAGTACTTGAAAGTCCAGATCGATCAAGGGCAAAGCACGGCGGAAACATTGAAGGAAGCCATGAACTATTTACATTTGCATAAACTCCACGAGAATCCCGATTTGTATGAACTATACTTGCGTAGTATTGTTCCTGGCTCGGAATTGTATGAACTTGTGGGGAACTATTTTGGAAAAGGAGTCGACAATCTACAAAAATTGATAGATTTAACATTGAAGAAACAAAGTGACTTGGCGGCTAAAACGATAGCCAAGGAGAGAATAAGGTTGCCTAAACAACTTAATTTTGAACAGCAGAAGAAATTGAATCAATTGATCTGGCCCATCTACCAAGAATCCTCGTTGGTGGATCAGTTTGAAGAGTTCTTGAATATTTGTAATGAAGATGAAACTCGAGTAAAGTATCAGGAATTGTATTTGAAGTACAAACATGAATTGTTAAAATTGAGTCCCGAAAAACAGTCCCTTTTGGGGGAGGTTAAGTCAATGTGTGAAGATTTAGCCCTATTACGAATTCCAAGCTTGTTTGTGTGGGGATTATATTTTGATTTGATGGACTTTAAGAGCTTTTATGATATCCCTAAAGAAAGTATTCTATTTGTGCTTAAACATTTCCAAAATGAAGGATTGGGCATTTTATTATACGGGTTTATAAACAGCGAGATATCTCCATTTGACAAATCAGAGATTGTTGCTCAATTGAAGCTGAAACCTCAATTAATGTCAGTCCCAGAGACGAACAATAGCGATGACGAGGACAATGAAGACGAGGAAAAGATTTTTGATCAGTTGGATGTTGAAAATGACGAGACCATTTTGTCTTCTGAGTCGATTTCTCTGGATCAAGTTTTGGCTCTTATGAAGGAAGGATTTGAGAGATGTTCTGAATCTGTTTTTGCCAATAGAATCATAGTAAACTATTACATTCATCTAAGAGAATACGTTGAAGCTTCTGACCGATGTCAAAACGGAATAAAGATCTTAGCGCATTTACAACGGTCCATAGGAGTGGATTTGACCTATTCTCGTGAAGACCTTATTTGTTCCCTAGCAGTTGTCTACACCTATTATGAAGCTCCTAAGAACTTTGGCAGAGCCCTTGAACTCTATGAAAGAATCTTACAAAACAATCTGCTGAATAAACGGGCCAGAATAGGGAAAGGTCTTATATTGATGGAAAAAGGAGATTTGGTTCTGGCTAACTCTTTGCTTGAAAAAGTGACCAATGAATTTCCTAATGATCCTGATGCTTTAATGGAATACGGATGGTGTTTAGTTCAATTGGGAAATCACCAATCAGGAAGAGACCACCTTTCGTCTGCTTTAAATTATATCAAAGGGTTGGACTTGCAAAGTGCTGAATTGAGAGCCAAAATCAATTGGCGACTCGCTAAGAGCTATTTGTCACTGGAAGATGGAAATATCGAAACTCCTTATGACTTATTGATTAAGTCCTTAAAGGAATTTAAGAGTTTTGCTCCCTCTTATACTTCACTAGGAGAAATCTACTTGAAAAATTATAGCGATAAAGCTCGAGCTCAAAAATGTTTCTACAAGGCATTCGAATTGGATGTAGGAGAAGTGGTGTCAGCCAAATACTTAGTGGAGGACTTGACTGCCAAAAATGAATGGGAAATCGCCGAAATTCTCTGTACAAGAATAGTGGAGTCTGACAGATCCCGGAAATCCTTGAACGAAGAAGAAGATAGATCTTGGCCCTATAGAGTGCTAGGATGCTCTGCCTTGAACAAACAGGACGACGGAAAAGCGGTCGAGTGGTTTCAGACCGCCTTGAGAATGACGGCTATGGATTTTGAATGTTGGGTTGGATTAGGTGAAGCTTATTACAATTGTGGGAGATTGGATGCTGCACAAAAAGTATTCCAGCGTGCCCTAACAATCAAAGAAGACGAGTGGACTGTGGTTTACATGTTGGGGAAAGTATTATGTGATTTAAAGGAATTTGATGATGGAATTGAAAAGTTATCTTCGGCTTTGGTCTTAAGACCAAACGAGGAATGTATCTTGAATGCCTTGTTTCAAAGTAAGATCGAACAAACGAAAAAATTAATGGATGGAGGTTTTTTTGGAAGAGTTTTAGTGGCCACTTCAGATGCCATTGACTTGATTCATCAGTGCAGTAAAGTCAACCATAGATCCCAATCTCTTTGGTTATCCTTGCACAAGTGCTTACAGATTTATTTGAGGATTCAACAAGATATTGAAAATTTTCCTTTCAAAATCATTCTGGATATTATCAAGGGTTTTGAAAGCTTTGAAGATTATAACGATCCTTTCTTGAACGAGATCAGTGACATCGATGGTAGATTGAGTCTTCAGACCTCAGCCGTGGCTTATGAAGCTGGAGACTATGTCAAAAGCATCAGTGATTTGATTATCTTAACATTCAAAATTTCTATTCATTTACTGCCAAATCAAAGCAGATATATCAGATCAATTAATTATTATAATTTGGGATTAGCTTATTATGAAGCATTTATTAGCACGAACCAGGAGACCCTCAATAGTGTCGCTATTAAATGCTTGAAGAAAGCAATTCAGTTAGAAGGAAAGAATGCCAATTTCTGGGTTGCCCTTGGGAACGCTTATAGTTCCTTTAATCCCCAAGTAAGTCAGCACTGTTTCATTAAAGCCATTTCCCTTGAGTCCAGAGATGGTGATATATGGAATAACTTGGCCGCATTATACTTGAAGTACGGTGACACAGAATTGGCTCAAGAAGCTTACTTAAGATCACAATCAGTCTCTCCAGGACAATCACAAGCATGGCTCGGAAATGCATTGGCAGCTAGAGCTAATGATGAAATCGATAAATCATGGAATTTGTTCACTCATGCCTATACAGTCAGTAACGGAAGATCCCCCTTGGCTCAATTATTGTACGCCCTTTCTATCATCAGCAAAAGAGTAGGCAGCAATTCGGATCCTAGAGATATCGAAACTGCTCAGGAGTTCAGTATCGCCAATTTCGCCATTCAAAACTATTTGAAATTTTATCCAAAAGATTTATTCGGATTGAAGATTGCCTTGACCATCAGTGAACGATGCAAGAGTTTCGACTTGAGCCGTACGGTAGGAGAGAAGTTATGTGGTCTTTTAGAAGCCCAATACGAAGAAACCGAAAGCGAAAGAGCTTTAAATGACTTTATCAGCGCCAAAGCTCAATTGGCTAGAATCTACTTGGCTGTTGAAGACTATGATAGAGCCATAGAAGAAGCATCTATGATTTTGGACTTACTCAATGAAGATTCTTCTAATGAGCTGAATTTGTTGTCAGCTCGAGTCACCATAGGCTTAGGATACTTCTTCCAGAACAACCTAGACCAATCAATTGACCAGTTAAAAACCATCTTGACTGAACATCATGAGTCTCACAGATTGATAACCTTGACGGCACAAATCTTAAATGCTTTCAATACAGAAGATACCAAGAAAGCAGCATTAGACCAATTGTTCTCATACATTGAAGATCACGGGTCTTCATTGATCATTGTGCTTACTTTAGGAGCCATTTCCTTGAAGGATAACTTGGTGGATATGTTGCCAGCAGTTCGAGACGAATTGAACAACTTATCATTGGTCGACATTGTTAATGATTCCTTCAGAGCCGTTCCTAAACTTCTTGAGCAAATCAATAAAACTCTTGATACTGAAAATGTCGAGAAAATCTGGCACAGAAACGTGATTTTATTTCCCCAGGATTTCAACGTTTGGCAGAAGGTCAATAATCAAATGGCATTGGCTGTGGCACAGCTACCAGAGACTAAGTTGACGTCATATCAAATGAGTGATGCTCATATTGCTCAAGGTACACTTCGGGATATACAAAGAGGGATTATATTGGCCCCGGATAATCCCAGCGGGTGGCCGATGTTGGAGGAGAAACTAGCGATGATTAGATAGTTCATAGTTTATAAATCATAGATCAGAGATATTCATACTTCATACTTCATATACTACTTCATACGGCTCATATGGCTCATATGGCTCATATGGCTCATATGGCATATATATCTCATATGATTCATTCTCAGTCCACTTGTTGATACTCGTCATTCGCGCTATAATCACAGATAAGCTTATCGTACAAGGGATAGCTTACAAGTTGACTACTTGTATATATTGTTTAATAGACATCCATAGTACCCCCAGTACGTCACTCACGTCATTGGATACTTTTGCATATTCTAGTCAGCACTGGTAAGTATCAGTCAATGCCTAGATCCTCATAGATTACCATGGTGTCGCCTAACATCAAAGATATGGACAAACACCAGCTTGATCCTTATGTCAGGAAACAAAACGCCAAATTAACCCAGGTGGTCCAGAACTTCTTCACCAAAGCAGTCCAGATCATATTATCAGGACGGAGTGAAACCCTTGATTCCGATAATTCTCATGAACAGAAGGTCAACAAATGGTTCAATCTATTAATACCTACAAAGGCCAGTGGAGGCTCCAACAAGGAAGAATTGAAACTATGGAAGTCCTGTAGTGATTTGTCGATAATTCCACCAATGATTATTGAAACCTCCGTTAACTTGAGAGAGATAAATGCCAATAATACCGTTGTATTAAAAGACGAAAATGATAATCCTTGGACGGTGGTGAAAGGAGGTGGCAAAAAGAATGAAGTTGTGATTGAAAGATGGCTTATTGAATTTGATTCTAATGAAGTTAGTGGGTCGATAATGGACGAGTTGCCGTTGATTTATAAGCAAGCTATAATACTATTTCGAAGTTTATATGGATATTTGCGGTTATTACCGGCTTACAAGTTAAGAAAAGAGCTTAAGAAGGACACTAGCAACCAATTATCGATGAATAATAAGATTTTAGATGGAAAACAGCCGATAAGTTCTAAAGGAAGAATTGGATTGTCCAAGTCGATAATTCCTCATCAAATGTTAACCACTGACTCTCATTTAGTCCAACGAAACTTCCATCCTATCCAGACCACCTTGGGAACCTTGAAAGTGTCGGTGGTGTTCCGAAGACATGCTGATTTCTGTGTTCATAATAGTGAAGAAGTTTTGTCGAATCATTTCATAAAGATGGACACAAGTATTAGCAATCAAGAACAGACCCAACAAGACAGTCAGGAAGCCTTGGAGCCTATTGAGCCGGAACAAGAGTCACATGAGCCCATGATAGTTGATGAGCCTGTGGAGACTTTCAATAAAGGCATTTCGATTTCTCCAACTACCGTGAGAGAAGACTCACCTTCTAAGAAAACCAATACGCCTATTGCTCGGCCCACCATCCAACCATTCAAAAGTGGATCTATTGGCACTTCTCCACCACCAAGTTCCAACACTCCTACCAATTATGGAGCTTCCTCTTTAGAAAGACGGATTTCGATTACCAGCAACAAATCCACATCCAACGCGTCTTTGGCGGCCATGTTACGAAACCCACGAGGAAGTATATCCTCTACCACTGGAAATATTCCTATTGCCAATGCCAATGCCAATTCCAATAATCAGACGATCATTTCGTCTATTCCCAAATCCATCTCTTCTTCTCATGGGTCTCATTTAGCCCATGAAATAGACTCGCCAAACCCCGAGTCCGCCAATATCAGTGGGGCTGCAATTGGAGGCAGTGGAGGAACTCCTCGGTTCCTGTCTTCGTTCGGATCCAGAGCCAGCAGAAGATTCAGTAACACCAGTGTCAGACAAAGCATCTTGCAACAAAATTACGACCAAAGCTTATTGGGAACAAGTGCAGGTCTGGTATCTTCCACTAACCCGTTAAGTGGTCTTTATATTGATGATGATATCAGTGATTTTGTTAGAATGATTGACAGTAAAAATGATTTGAGATTCAATAATCCAAATTCTAGCATCAGTGATAGAATCAATTCCAATAGCCAAATCGATGCCTTGAACAAATTCCAATCTTTAAGAGACCAGCACCAGCAGTTGGGCGATAGTGTGAACCAAAGTTTGATTCTACATACCAACACATCAATACCTCAAAGTATTCACAATCCTAGCCAGTTCAGTGCTGCTGGAAGTAGTAGAAAGTCTTCATCCCATTCCCAATCGATTTATTCCCCCATTTCCCCCAGTCCGTTTGATAACAGAAACACTTCCAATCCCAACTTGGAAAACAAAGGTTCATTCCGAGCCGAACGTAAACCTATTATTCAAGAAACAGAACCTCCAAACAGAGTTGTACCAGATTCTAGTACCAGGGCGGAACCAGCACCGGAATTACCAGACAATTCTGCTCCAGCCAAATCCTCAAAAGACAAACAAGATGTCAAAGGATTGGCCACCACGCCTTCCGTCTATGCCAACAGAAGGTCCATTCAATATGAAAATGTGTTTGACGACGATGATGATGGAGAAGACTATTACTTGCAATTAAAGCAGAACCAGAAGCCGCAAAATGAAGAAGAAGACGACGATTTGTTGTTCACCATGAGCGACATGAACTTGACAAAGAATTATAGTAACCCTTAGTCGTAGCACTAGTCGTAGCTATCACTAGTCATAGCCGTGACATGGCCAATATAGCCAATATAGCCAATATAGCCAATATAGCCAACAATAGCCCATACTATCAACTCTCATTCGCAGACAAAACCCGGGGAAAACGAGAATCGACAACCAGAAGATTTAAATATTCAAACATTCGAAGATTCAGATTCATTATTCAATAGGAATATACTTCACCCTAAACACAGAGTCAACACATATCAACACATATAAGTAGATCACATCGCATAGTAAACTAAAGATCTTGAAACAAATTCGAAACAAAACCTTATGACATGAATAAATACAGACTTCTACCGATAAGATCATTCCATTCCTGTCTCGTACGCCGGTCGGCCCTTACCGCCAACCCCATTGCATTATACGACGAACGAATAAAAGCCGGCAGACTTAGAGACGACCCGTACCAGAGAAAGATCATTTCTCAATTATCATCATTACATCTGGCATTAGAAGACTACGAGCCACCACAAGTGGAGACCCCCGATATAGACGATCTAAAGCCCAAAAAAGGCTTGGGCAAACTCATTAGAACTGTTTTACCTATTGGGAATAGCGTTAAAGAGCCGGATTTGGATGTTTTATTGAATCACGATAATAAGGTCAAAGGTATTTATCTCTACGGAGATGTGGGATGTGGGAAAACAATGTTGATGGACTTGTTCTACGACACGATTCCTGCTACTTTGCCTAAAAAAAGACTTCATTTCCATCAATTCATGCAACATCTTCACAAAAGATCCCATCAAATTAAAATAGAGCATAAACATAATGACTTGGACGTGATTCCGTTATTGGCCAGTGAAATTGCCCAGGAATCCACTGTTTTATGTTTTGATGAGTTCCAGGTGACTGATGTGGCTGATGCCATGTTGTTAAGGCGGTTGATGATGATGCTATTGAGTCCTAGTCACGGAGTGGTTTTGTTTGCAACTTCCAATAGAGCTCCAGATGATTTATATTTGAATGGGATCCAACGGAAACTGTTTATTCCGTGTATTAAATTGATCAAGCGACAAACCCGTGTGATTTATTTGAATTCTCCTACAGATTATCGGAAGATCCCTCGACCTGTTTCTTCGGTGTATAAGTTTCCTAGTCCTGGAGTCAAATACGATTCCAAGATGTTTGTCACCAGTCGAGAAAAACACATAAATCAATGGTACGAGTACTTTAACAAAGACAATGATAACAAAGAGGTGGTGGAGAATTACAAATTGGTGGTGTGGGGTAGAGAATTGACAGTGCCAAAGTCATCCTTTCCTTACGTAGCACAATTCAAATTCCTGGAGTTATGCGGTAAGCCATTGGCGGCAGGAGACTATTTGACCCTTGCCAACTCGTTCCAATCATTTATTATTACCGACATTCCTTATTTAAGTATCGATGTTAGAGACCAAGTCCGGAGATTCATCACATTTTTAGATGCGGTATATGATAACCACGGTCGTATTGCCGTGACGGCAGCTGCCAATTTCAAAGATTTGTTCGTTGAGCCCGAAGACCTACAGAAAGGAAATTATCAATTATATAAACGAGAGTCGGATAAAGGGTCTGAAGAGACATTTGAAGACGACGAGTTGGTGACTAAGCATGGATTTGATGCTAAAACCGCTAAGAAAGCGTCTATGTTCGCTAATGATGAAGAGAAGTTTGCATTTGCAAGAGCTTTATCACGGTTAAGTCAGATGAGTACTACGGAATGGATCGAGGGAGTTCGGAGCATTCCCAACCAGCATGGATAGATTAGAGGAGTATTAAAGAGTAAAAGAGTATTTATTAGAAGAGTATTTATTAGAAGAGTATTTATTAGACTCGTTTCAGACAATTAAGAATATCACAATAATATTCACTAGATAGATCATTGGCAAGAGTTGATCCATGTAGACTTCATAGAACATACGGAACAATTATCATCATATACAGAATACAGTCTATATAGTTACCAATCCATCAATATATAATCCATCAAACCAAAATGGTTACGAGATCGCCTTGGTTACGTTCCTCGTACCACTCCTCCCAGAACAGTAATCGTTTCGCCCAACTAAGAAACATTCTATACATAGAAGCTTCTAAGTCGGAACCTGCACCGCGAGCCGGTGGGCCCGGCAGAGATTGCTACCGCCGAGCCCGTACCACCGTCCTACAACCATACCAATCCCACCGTCAACAATCCCACGTCCCAAACTACCACATCTAACATTGACAGATTGACGTGTAGTGTCGCCTCATCCCGATACGTGTTTCAAAAACATCACCTACTCCATATAACCTCCATATAACCTTCCATTAACCTTCCATACCTCCATCCCCCCCTTCAAAGATCCATCGCCAACCCCAAAAATCAAAAACCTTATTCTCATCCAATTACCTTACCTATTGCTCGAGACAATAGAATTTTATGTTTTGGAGCGCATGGCTTGGGATAAACCCGAACTGAAATTACGATCCCTACACCACCATCTCTCTAATTACTCGACATTTCCTTGTTTTCTCTTCTCCATACCCTTGGTTATCGGTTCCGCAGTCTGCCCCTTGCTTCTACCGCTTCTTGTCCCGCTCCCAAGACGTGATTTACAAACCTTAATTGAGCCAAATCTGCGTTGCTGCTTTTGTTTATTTTTAGCGTCGCACCAAATTATTCGCCTGAATCCACTGAATATATATATCTTTTTTTATTGCTTGTGGATCTAGAGGGTTATACTGGTGATATTTATACTGGTGATAGTTATAGTGGTGATATCGGTATAGAGTGACAGTTCATATTGACTCTGCAAGTGCTGAATAGTTGTCGCTTGACTTGATTTATGGTCCTTCCTTTCGCTTATTTATATCTTTCGCTATGAATGCTTCAGACGCCTCTGCCCTGTGTTCTGGTTCTGGTTCTGGCAGAAACCAAATAGTACGGTCTCTGTCGTCGGCTAGCTTGTCGGGAAATAATTATTATGATATTCTGATCAAAGGGTCTAAGAAACAACGGCCTGTGGTACATCCAAAGAGAATAGGTTCTCAGACCAGTATTGCCGACCATAACGCTAATGAATTGCTAACAAATACTGCCATAGGGTCTACTAGTGGGGGGAAAAGACCGGGGGATTATTATATTCAAAAGTTGAGTAGTAGTTCTGTCAACTTGGCTCAACGGCCCATTTCTGGTGATTCCATCATGTCTTTGAATTCCAATTTTTCCGATGAAGTATCGGTCAACAGCTCTAATTTTGATCCTCATGATTCCAGGTTAAGTTCCTTGACGTCCAATTCGGTTATATCTCCAAATGATTCTCCTACCATCAATAGTTATAAACTTGACGAATCTGTCAATGAGTCTTTATCTACCATAACCTCTGATAAAGCCAAACCATCACCCCGCCCTGCGGCCATAGCAGTTCATTCGGCCCCTAACGTTTCTGTGGTCAAAAGAAATGCTGCTGTTAATAAGTCCAAGGTCAATAATTCCAAACCTGTTGCTCAAGAAGTCAATTCAAGTAATATATCGATCAATTCCTCCATCGATTCTTCTATAAACGATTCCATGTCCATACATTCCTCCAGCTTTCAGAATAAACCGGCGTCTATGTCCACGTCCAACTTGTCTTTAACAAGAACGAAAACTAAATATTTGAGTCAAGCTGATATCAAAAAGAGACAAAGACTAAGAAAACAGCAATATGAAGATAGTTATAATGAAGACGAGATTTTGTCCAATGACATGGACTTAGTGTTCAACGTTCCGGTCATAAAGAATCAAAATGAATTATATTTCAAGAAGAATATCCGGAATAATCTCGGCGATAATAGCAATTATGAACCTTTCCCATTGCCGGGGAAATTGAGATCCAATTCTTCGCCGGCCGTCAATCAATTATCGGTGAATACCTCAGTTGATAGCGTAGATGACGTATCGGAGCTTAACAGAAGCAAAGTCATGTTGGATGATCATTTGGCTGAAAGTACCCAGGCTTATTCACAAGAAGTCATTGAAGAAGAGAATGAAGATGAAGATCAAAACTCTGAAGAACAAGATTCCATTGATGATACCAGTTCTGGAAGCAATGAACTCAACAAGGATTTCAATAACAGCACTGACTTTGTGGATGACTCCCAAATTGTCAATAATATTTCCAATTATTATACCCAAAGATCCAAGTCATACTCCAAATTCGTTCAAATGTCCAGACATGAGAATATGATGTATAAACTACCAAACTACATTAAGTCACAGTCTTCCATTGATGACTTGAACTTGATGAGCCCTGAAAAATTGATGTTTGTTGATCAAACAAGACCTATCAACTTGCCCCCTAAAACCAACACCGATAAATTCAAACATAATAAAGAATTGCATAGAATGATTCATGATTTCGAAAAAATAAACAATAACGGTTTTGAGTACTCCAATTATACCGAGGAGCTCAACTGTGAAAACGATTGGGAAAAGTTGCTTCGGTCTGATGACGCTAGGTTCGTCAAAAGAGTAGTCAATGAAAAGAACATCGCCAGGAAATTGAACTGGGATTCCAATTGTCCTGGTCCTGAACGGTATGCTTATATAATGAGACTTTTATCAATCACTGTCGAAAACGACTCGCCAACTTTGACCAAAACTTTGACCGAATCGTATAATAAATTGAATGTGGTCTACGACAACTTAAGTGAATCAATCAAGGTCAATAGAGATTTGGAATTCGATCGGTTGATCAATGATTCATTCTCTAGGCCATTGATCAACTCAATAGTCAATACTCCATTGGTTGACGTCGACATTTTCAGAGCCAGATTCAAAAAATTACTTTATCTCAAGTCGCTCGACAACAATTTACACAAACATGATGAAACCTTTTTAATCCCAATTTCAATAATTCTATTTGCAAATCAATCCTTGTTGGAACAATATATCATGATTGAAATGTTAAATCATAAGATCTTCAACAAAGACTTGATTTACAATGTCAATAACAATTTTGATAATTGGAATTCCAAAGTGTCCAAGAAGGTTTCGAAATTCTTGACCAATATCAATTTGAAGGAATTCGACAATTTGAACTTCAACAACTTCTTCAAAATGCTTTTACAATTCAACGACAAATTACCCCTCAGTATGTCTGCTTCCAACCCTTCGACACCGGTGATGAATTTGAGCTACAAAAGGCTCATGATCAATTCTTGCTCCATGGAATTGATTTTCAAGTTTTTGCAGTTGTTGGTTATTTATAACGTGAATTCTTCCACCAAGTCGATCAACCATTTGAAATTATTCCAAAGCTTCTTGATTGTCGTGATCAAATATTACCACATCAACTGGTTGGATCATAATGAATTGACCAAAAATAACAAGTCAATCAAATTGAATTTCAACATTGATAACTTGGTAAACTTGAACTCCTTCAATGATAAATGGAAAGTTGTTTTCAAAAACATTTAGGATCAAACATAAAAAAGGAAATTGTTGAGTCCTAATACCACTGTATACTATAGTTAATGACGACTTTCATGTCAAGGGTTTCATTTTCAGTTTTTATAGATTTTTAATTTATGTATAAATATACTTATATACATTATATTACATATCTACATCGATTTCGTCAGGGTTGTGGGCATCTGGCTTGGACTGGGCTTTAACAAACCCAATGTCATTATCATTCACCTGTTGGGGTTTAACGTCGCCCAAGGTGTTCTTGAATCTCAACATGGCCTTGAAGGTGGATTCATCACCGTATTCCAACTCAAAATCTTCCCAGCGAGTGAAACCAATCGAAGTATTGGAATGCAAATGCTTGAATAAAGAACGAACCCTGTTGAATTGCTTGTGGGATGTTTCAAAGTCAATGAAATAAACCATCAATCTGATAAAAGATTTAGTTGGCAAAGTAGGCAATTCGATCATACTGGTGAGCCAGTTTCGAAGATCAGATTCATACCGTGGATGACTGAACTTGTCAATCAAGACGAATATCAAATCAATGGGGTCTTCTTTCAAGCTGCTAATAAAGTCAATTAATATTTGGGCCCCTCGCAAAACCAATCCATTTTCAAATTCAAAGTTGGAGTATAAGATTATTAGCGGTTTTATCAATGGTCCTTTCGGCAAGTCCCTTAAGCTTTTGTCGAAGAGGTCTCTGACCCGTTCCTTCCCCTCGTCTCCCTTGTCTTCCATGGTGACATACTTCATTAGTTTCAGCATATAGTGGTTATAAATCTCGAATCTGATTTGGTCATCTTTGAATTCTCTCAAGCCAATTTCATATATGGAGAAACTTTGTTCCCATTTACCTTCATCTTGTAAGAAATTTGCAAAATTGAAAATGATCAACGGAGTCACGTATTTCAACTCTATCATCTTGTAATAACTAGATATGATCTTATCGATGTCATCGATGTGGATTTCCATGATTTCAAAGTAGTGTAGCCATAGTTTTATAGACCTAGATATCTCAGCCGTATCAAATAAAATCTTTTCCAACACCTCTATCCCTTGAGAGACTTGATCATTGTTGATAAATATGTTACTCCAGCTAATATATATGTCGACCAATTCGTCAATGGATTTGAATTTCGAATTAATGGATTTGCTGTAGATCAAGTTTGCTGTCTTCAAGTCTCCTTTATTACTGTAAAGGCTAGCGTATTTTATCCAAATTTCACTCAAGGTATGACCACTATTACTGGTCCACTTCAAAGGGTTTATCAGAGAGATTGCCTCCACAAAAGTCTTTAATAGTCCGTTCATGTCATTTTCATTCTCAAAAATCGTGAATCTCTCAAACCAATAATCTAGATTGTCTCTTTTATCCTTCAAATAAATATTGTTGATCATGATTTCTCGATTGTTAAGTAGCTTTTCATACTCGCTGATATCATAGTCACTGGGATCGTCTCCTTCTAGCTTGGATTCTAGAAATGTTAAATATGGCTCATATATAGTAGTGAAATCCTTGACCGTGGGACTGTTCGACAAAGCGGTGGTGAAGTAGTGCCTTTTCAAACTGCAGTTTCCGGTGGCAGTTTCTATTAAATTCAAATGTCCAAAACTATAATCCTCGGGGAATCTCTTAATAAAGGTCTTCGCCATAGCTTCATCTTTTGTATTCAGCATCACTCTCTTCCAATCGTCTTTGGTGTACTTTCCATGGATATCTTTCATAAGTAATACTTTAACTTTTTCTATGCCAGAAATGTGGCCCCATTGTAAAAGTTTGATCAAATGGGAAATATCATAATTATCGTACTCGAGAAACCGTAATAGAATATCTGTTGCCAACCTAGTCTCATAGGGTGCGATTATGTCAGCAAATTGCAAGAAAAGTGGCCATATATATTGATGGTCTGATATTTCTAGCACCATAAAACACGTATGATATTCTTGGAGTATCAGTCGAACATTGGATTGCAAATTCAAAAACCTCAAATATTGTCCCCAAATCTCAACGTCGGCAGACTCATTATACGTGGTCAAGTACCGTCGGTATAACTTATTCATATACAAGAACTGAGGTCTATGGTCATAGTAATTCAACCCTATCATGTGATGTCTGACACAGGCCAAATATTGTTTCCAAAAATCTTGAATCTGTTTGGAATGATTCTCATCGCTGAATTGTTTCACTAATCTCTCATAGATAAACACTTTATGTCGATACAGCGGAGCACTTTCCACGTATTCTTCCCATAGACTCAACTCATGCGGCGTTTTTAGAAGCTTCTGTTCGTATTCAAGGCTTCTGGAGTCCATAAGTGATTGGATAGACCATTCTTCCTTCATATCTTCATTATATATCTTCATCAATTGCAATTTTGCATCACCGCACTCGCGCATTTTATCGTCGTTGAACTCCTGAACTGATAATTTCCAAATTGTTATTAATCTCCTCCAGGGCCACACCACGAATATACAAGATTGAGTTGAACTATGAGTGGAGCAGGGAACAGAGAACAAGTTTTCCCCACACGGATGACATTGGGGGTTATGAAAACCAAATTGAAAGGGGCTCAACAGGGACATTCTTTATTGAAGAGAAAGTCGGAAGCCTTGACCAAGAGGTTCAGAGACATCACCAAAAGAATAGATGAGGCTAAGAGAAAGATGGGAAGAGTTATGCAAACTGCTGCCTTTTCTTTGGCCGAAGTGCAATACGCCGTGGGAGGTAATATAGCATACCAAATCCAAGAATCGGTGCAGAATGCCAGGTTCAGAATTAAAGCCAAACAGGAAAACGTCAGTGGGGTTTTCTTGCCTAGTTTCGATAGTGATATTAATGAAGAAATCAACGATTTCAAGATGACTGGGTTAGGTAGAGGTGGTCAGCAAGTGCAGAAGGCTAAGATGGTGTATACTAGAGCCGTGGAGACCTTGGTGGAATTGGCTTCTTTACAAACTGCATTTATCATTTTAGATGAAGTTATTAAAGTCACTAATAGAAGAGTCAATGCCATTGAGCATGTGATTATCCCTAGAACTGAAAATACTATTGTCTATATCAACTCTGAATTGGATGAAATGGACAGAGAAGAGTTCTATAGATTAAAGAAGGTTCAGGAAAAGAAACAGGTCAATGCTGAAAATGAAGAAATAGAAAAAGCATTGGAAGAACAAAGAGAGATTGAAAGACAGGCTCAGCAGCAACAAGATGAAAAACAATTGGAAAAAGACGTTGAGCAATTGGATATTAAGCATGAGAATGACGGTGAAGGTGAGGTCTCCAAGAAAGATGACAATGATGGACCTACTGACTTATTGAATGAGAATGAAGATGATGTTATCTTCTAATGCTGCAGAATTTCACTTATGCTCTTGTTTGATTCTATTTTATTCTCTTGCAAAATGTTATATACTTTTCATTTCTTTATATTTAATAAACTTTAGTTGATTCTAGTAAAATGAAAGCTGCAACATGTCCCATATCTTCTATTGGTTGGAGTACTAAGACGGTCTTGGGGATAATAACTGTATTAGAAAATATATAAAAAAAAAAAAACGGGGCGAGCTGGGAATTGAACCCAGGGCCTCCTGCAGACTTGATGATTTAATCAGCACTTTTTTTGTACCGCGAACTGGAACCAGCTCGTTGTACAGCGCCGCTACCCAAAGCAGGAATCATACCACTAGACCACACGCCCGAATCTGAGCTAAAAAGATGTAAGTTGGCTCAAGAGGGAGTAGTTTGAAACGTTTTTCTATGATTTGTAATGAACCATAGCCTGAACTGCAAATAAAAGGTATATCACGGGTTTGGTATCTCTTACATCTGTTTAATGAGCCTCTAATTATCCTGTTCCGTGTTGATGTCTGCTCAAAAAAATAAAAAATAAAAAATAAAGAGAAAAAAAAAATAAAATAAAATAAAATCAAAAAAATCTTGAAGAATTGATCAAGACAGTTTAATCAATTCTCCAGCTTTCAGATCATGCAAAACACCAAAAGGTTCCCCTATTTTCTTGTGTGTTGTTTGGCTAGCTCCCAAACGTAAACAATGTGTATTGCAACAGAATTCACCAGAGTATAATACCTATTGTACAATTGCTGAAGACACACATTTGTGTAGATTTACAAAGTATAAAACCGTTTAAAGCATGTCGTGAAGTAGATCCTTAGCTCTGGATCCGACTACCAAACCAGTGGTTAGGATTTAGTGGGTCTAGCCAATCCTTACGTAGTAGTTAGTAACTGTATTTAGTACAGCACGACTAGAATAGCCCAACAAAATAATGGCCCCTTTCTTTAAAACGCAAACCTCAATTGTATTAGATTCAAATACAAAGTTGGTTGTAATGGTAACTTGCCAGACATGCAGGCTTCGTAACCACTATAACGGTTATCGAAAATAATGCCAAATCGAGGGGACATGATTTTCATGCTCTGAAGAGTAGACAATAGAAACCGTTATCTATAAAAAAAAGGATGACTACATCCCTGAGTAGTCGTCTATAGTTTCTTGTATTTGATGGTGTGCTTCAATAGGAGTAAACTGTTGTTTAGCCCCTGATCTTGGCTGTTACACTCTTTATTGTTAAATGGTCGTGCTTGACTTGAAGTTGAATAAGGAGCGGTTGCAATTGGGAAATTTTGCAACATTATTTTGTTACAAAACCTCATGTTTCCAAGCCTTAATTCAACTCTACAACCCGATAGTTTGCTTTCTTCACGCTTCTTGTTGTATTGTTGGATGTGTGTTATGCTCTGATTGGATAGAATCGGTGGGCACTCAAGACTGGCAAAAACTATAAAGACCCCACAGAATCACTCATCTGGCTGATATTATCAATTAGTTTCTTCTCAGACTAACAAATTATCTTTACTTACAATGAATTGCCGTACCTTAGTTAACTTCCATAAAGACGTTAAATGTGGATCATGCAACAACTGCTCCTCATGTTCATGTCAGAAGAAGTGTGAGAAATGTGCTAGCTGTAAAACATGAACAGTGAATTTACTCGTTGGCAATGTTAGTACTTTATGGTTCTGGTATTTACCGGTAATTGCTAGTTCCTAGTATTCGTTAGTTTATCTATGTGTTCTTCTTTGTTTCTCACTAGTATCTAGTTTCCAATATATAACTACAAGATTATATTCTGTTTTTCTTTTTTTTTTTTTTTTTTTTTTTTTTTTTTTTTTTTCGGTTTTTTTTTTTTTTTTTTTTTTTTTTTTTTTTTTTTTTATTTTTTTTTTTTTTTTTTTTTTTTAATATTCGTTTTTCAATTATGTTTTAGCAATTAGTTCATTTATTGACTTTATATGATATATACTTTTTCTTCTAAACTACTCGTCGTCTTTCAAATCATCCCCACTCAAAGTAAAAGGTTCCGGTAATGGGGCTTCTGTCACATTGAGTTGTCTGACTGTCTTTATTATATCGGCCTTCTCAGTAGGCTTATTGTCTTCCAACACTATTATTCCACTTATACCTCTCAATTTTCTAACGGGAGTGAATCTTTGATCTTTCATGAATGACACATAATTGGCTTGAGCTGGTAAGACCCTCGACAAGTTTTCAATTTTGAATGGAGTCTTGCTGTAACGCACTCCATCATCTTTCTTATCTTCAGATTCTTCTTTGGCCTCTTCTTTGATTTCTTCTTTGACATCTTCTTTAGGTTCGGGTTCTTTTTTGGACTCTTCTGGATCCACATCCATCTTATCGGGGTCATCTTGATCATCCTTCTTAGCTTGATTCTTCTTAGCTCTGGCTTTAGCCTTAGCGGTAGTAGAAAGAACAGCAGTGGCTACTTTATCTGGCTGCTTTTCTTTGGATTCCTCGATCTTTGGTGGGTATTGGAAGTATTTTTGTTTAGTATGACAATTGATTTCGAATTTAGGAATCTTCAAATCCGAACTTCTTACTCCAATAATAGCAGTTGGAGTGAATGACAACGATAAGAAATGAGCAAATGGGAACCAGTACCAAGATTGGAGGAACACAGTCAATCCAACTATAGCTTTCATATTCAAAGTATTGGTCTGACTGTTTTCCAAGTTAATAGTAACATTTCTTCCCCCAGCATCAATTATACCTTGAGAAACAATAGCCCCGAACTTAGCCAAAGCATCTTCGTGCTTATTCTTGACAGTATCAGCAAATTGCTTGGTGAAGTCAGTAACCTTTGGATAACTGTGTTCATTTTGTTGGATTAAAATCATGGCTGTAGCCATTAAAGCTCCTTGTCTGACGAAATCCACTGGATCTTTAGTTAAAGGTTCCAAAACTTCCATGGCTGAAGGAAGGGCTCTACCAGCACATGATATTCCCAAGGCCATAGCAGTACCATAACGAACATGAGGATTATGGGATTGAGATAATAATTCGACAATTTGAGGGGCGGCAGTATAATCTCTGATTAAAACAAACCCTAAACACATGACGGAAGCTCTTCTAACATCATCGGATGGATCAGAAACAGCATAATGCAATAATTGTTTGATGGCTTTATTATCCCCAGTACCAGCATAAGCCAAAGCAATGGTGAAAACACCCCCGTATCTTAAAATTGCGTTTTCTTTAGACATCAATTCATCGACGTATTTATCTGCTTGATATTCTTTACCAAAGTTCAACAACGCAATTCCAATGGCCAACCCTCTGATGATATTCTCGTGTTGGGTTTCTTCGGCATAAGTAAGCATATCAGAAATGGCACTTTCATTACCAGATCCTAACATAACTAACCCCATAGCCAACCCGGCCGCCTGACCAGAAATAGCTGAATCGGAGTATAACACTACTTTGAGAGCATCATAAAGAGCCTCGTTATTAGTGGCCATTCCAGCAACCCCACATCCAAGAGAAGCTCCGTGTAACATAACGTCAGTATCATTATTTCCAGCAGAGTTCCCGTGTTCGTCAAGGAATTGTTTCAAATAGTCAATGGTTTCTCTTCCATGGCCAGCAAAAATCAAACCAAGGGCAAAAAGAGACCCTCCTTTGGTATGAGCAGCTCCTGAAGATCCAGGCAAATATGGTTTCAAGATATTTCTTCCTTGAGACAAATTTCCTTTATGAATAACCCCTAAGGCAGCAGTAGCAGAGAATTTGGACCAGTTAGTAGCTTTTCCTAACCATTCAAGATTTTTTCTAAAGAAAGAGTCATCGGTGGTCCCAGCATGAATAAAAGCATTGGCAAAAGTGACTGCCGAATGGAAAATCGAACTTCTTCCTTCCAACAAGTTTTTGGTCTTATTCAAAATGGAGATATCAGTGTTGTTGTTCTTGTATAAAAAGGTGATATCCAAATCACATGTTGGAACTCCGCTTAAAATGTATAATAATTTAGCCTCTGCTGGATCTTCACTATTGAAGGCTTCGTCTTTCTTCAACTCGGCTGCCACTGTATCTAATAATTCCTGAGAAGCCGAGTTGACCAAATCAAAGGCTCCTTGATAAGCAATAGAGTATTTCTCCTTCAGTATCAATTCTTTAAAGAGCTGAGTGGCGATTTTGGACTCATTCAATTGGACAATAATCTTGAAAACAGTGAAAAAATCCTGATTTGACTTCAAATTCAACAATAAATCAATCAAAGTGTTCAATACTTTAGTTCTGAAACTCACATTGGTGATGACATTATTGGAACAAATCAACACATAATTGATCAAATTTAAAGCCGATTCGGAGTTTTGAGCTCCTTGGTCCTTCAATATTTGTTCCACGATATCTAACCTAAACGATTCCAAGGAAATACCTAATGCCAACTTAAGATCATTACTACTAATACACTTCATCAACATTCTTTCAAAAATCCCCGTCAATCTGGCATCTATCTTGACCGAATCATCAGAATATTTCTTCTGACTCAAAGAAGTATAAAGGTTGATACATTGGGATACAATGGTTTCAATATATTGACTTTGTTCTTCCACATTGAACTCTTCACCAGCAGCCAAAGAGTATTTAACCGAGGCTTCGAAATCCCCTAAATTATAATAAACTTTGGAGATGATCAATGCTGCCAAACTTCTCTTTTCAAAAGATTCATCTTCATACAACTCTTCCAAGTCGGTGATGTTGTTGGCGATCTCGGCCCATAATTGGTCCACCACTTGATTCAAAGATGTCAAGGCGTAAGTCTTCAAGTTTTCATCGTGTTCGTTCAACAACGCCAAATAAGGAGCTGCTGAAACCAATGCCATTTTGACTGTTTATTGGATAGGTCGATTAATTGGAACCAGTGGCGATAGAAACAACAGATATAGATATCAAGTAGTTCTGTTGAACTCTTGCCACCAAGTTCGCGAAAAATTACACAAAATAAGTTTATGCTGGGGGTAAGGATGTGGTGAGGATGTCGAGCACTGAAGACATGAAGACATGGAGTAGCTATGAATGTTACGGAGTTAGTCGGTGTATTTATGACGTGGATACGGCGTAGCTACGGCCTGGTGGGTTATAATACACTGTATTCTAATCTACTTCTCTTAAAATCTTACTCTACATTCAGCTTTTCTCTTCTTCAAAAGATAATATCCTGATGTAATACAAGTACATACCACTAACCAAGCGCTTCAATTTCCTTATCCTGGCAACTCGGCATAGTATCACCTACATCATAAACCCATGACGCCGTATAATCCCATCGTATCTTCCTGTCTCTTCATCTTACTGCGCACTCTCTTATCATTCATCTAAAAAAAGAACAGCCACTCGTCTGAAAAAAAATAAAATAAAAAGAACAGCCACCGATCTCAAAACCAAGCCCCAGTCCCCCATCTAGAGCAGCTCTACCACACCCTGAACCATCCTATTTATATAAAAATCCTTCAAAATGCCTCCAAGGCGTACTCCGCTGAAGAAATGTTCTAGTTGCCGTAGATTGAAAATCAAATGTGACCTAAAAAAGCCAAAATGTGAGTACTGTGAGTCTACTAACAAGAAATGCATTTATGGCGACGGAGCTCTTTCCATTGCAGAGACTAATGATATCATCCGACTATCTTCTGGGAAACTCCACTATCCCAAAGGGAACCGTCTTCCGAAATTCAATGTTATTGTCCAGCATCAGTTGACTACTTCTGTCACTGCTCAATTAAAGAAACAACAATTCGATAAGGAGGTGCTTGACTTCTTCTGCTCTCATTATTGGAGCTCCAGCTTATACCCCAATGCATTTCCTCCGTCGGTAAACAAGCTAGTCATCCCCACGGTGGAATCTTCTTCTCGATTAAGGGCTACGGTGCTAGCACTATGTGGTATGGGTCTTTATGCTATGGGTCCCAAGAAGGCTGCCTATGTTGGAGACAACTTTGACCTGAAATTCAGTCCAGATTATTTATATGTGAAATCCTTGGAATACTTCCAGCTTAGTTTAAAGTTGAACCAGGAGCATATTATGGGTTTCCTTCAGGGGCCTCGTATTCGAAATGTTGATGATTTACTCGAACTGCTTTTTTCCGACGTGTTCACTTTTTTGATTTTATTGGTGCAGCCGTTCAATTTGGTGCCTATGATTGGTGAAGTTAAAGGACTCCCTATGTCATCCAAGAATCCGTTCCAGGCTATCCCCAATATTGTGGCCATGTGCCGAGGAATGAAGTCTATGTTTGGGCTAACTTTGGTGAACTTGATTGCAATAAAGGACCAGAGAATATATCCTGACAGTAAGTATTATGAGCATGTTACTAATGGGACTTCATTGGCAAAGGAAATCGATGACTTGCTTCATTTATACAGACCTCCAGATCTCTGGTTCTTTCTGTATGAATTTCGGTATCCTTTACCCAAAATGCTTTTGGCTCAACTAGACGAATGGCGGAAGGGCAGTCCAAGGAAGGCTGATTATGATATCTACTACCATGCCGTGGCGGCGTTGGATAGTTCTATTCAAGTATCTATGCGGCATACGACAAAAATCGGATTATTGCGGTGGATCTTCCTATGGGATCATGAAATATTTATGTTTCTAGAGATTCAGGATTTTGCAAGTTTAAAACTATTGTTTTACTTCTGCAGCTTCTGTTGTTTTTTAGATATGAAACCCGATGACTCTCTAAGCGAGCCGGCAAGATACGTGGAAACTTTCAAAGATATATCTTTCAAGACGTTCGGCCGATGGCACCACGAAATGGACAAAGACATGTATGATTTGGTGCGGCAAGGTTTCAAGTTGACTGCTGGTAACATCGATATTCTTGCTACTTTTTTGCCCCGTGATTATGTGGTTCGCCGAGATTGGCCTGCCCGAATAGACTCTCGATCAAATTCAGAGGAAGTTACTTTGCCAACCACTCCCAGCACTTCATATGATTATTCGACCCAGCTAAAAGAGTTGGGTGATGATTTTACAAAGGTCTGAGCGGCTTACGTGTTCCTATTTATGAACTGTATAATATATGAATTAAGATAACACTGTTGTACTCTGTTTCGTAATAAATTGGGTTATAATATTTGGCTGCGAAAACTACTGAATTTTGCAACATCAACATTTTTGAGTATCACCATTTGGTGCGTTCGATGTTGTAGTAAAGGGCGTGGTTAACTTGTAGAACGGGTGTGCCATGTATTTACCAAATACATCGAGCAGAGAAGAATACAAGAAACCACAAGAAGATGCAAAAAAAAAAATAAAATAAAAATAAAATAAAATGAAAAGAAAAAGTTGAAGAAAAAAAAAATATAACAAAAACCTATAAACTAAACCTTCCATCTTTTAACGTGTATTATTTACTTAGTATAGATTAGTACAACAAACGAGTAGCAATCTTATATGGAGTTTGCTCTAATTGTTCATACAAAGATTTGATATCATTCATATCCACATCAGAGATATCGGCCATCAAGTAAGCCACATCTCCAGTAGAATCAGAAAATTGTTTTTCAATATTATAAATGGACAAGATATTGTTCACAGTCTTTAAAACCCCTGGAACGTTCTGATGGATATACAACACTCTGACGGAGTTTTGTTGATCCAAATCTAATCCTCTTAAAGCCACTTCAGGGAAGTTGACAGCTCCAGTAGAGTTACCTTCATTGATATATTTAGTTAATGAAGTACCCACTTCAACACCAATAGCCGACTGAGCTTCCTCAGTAGAACCCCCAATGTGAGGAGTCAAAATCACGTTTCTTAATGAACATAATTCAGAAGCCCATTCGTTCAATTCATTGTTGAACAATCCTTCACCATTCTTAGCTGGTTCGTGAGGGTAAACATCTAAAGCAGCCCCAGCAATCTTTCCAACCTTCATGGCTTGAACCAAAGCAGGAATATCCACCACGGTACCTCTTGAAGCATTAATAACATAAGCTCCATCCTTCATAGCAGAAAATTGTGGAGCGCTCAACAAGTTCTTCGTTTCAGAAGTAGCAGGAATATGAAGAGTGATGAAATCAGCTTGTGACAATAACTCATCCAAAGAGGAAACCTGTTTCGAATTTCCTAACGCCATAATCATTTGCACATCGTAATATATCACGTTCATCCCCATAGCTTCTGCCAATACCGACAATTGCGATCCAATATGTCCATAACCAACAATCCCCAAGGTCTTTCCTCTGACTTCCCAACATTTAGCACTGACCTTATTCCAAGTACCAGTGTGTAATTCGATAGATCTATCACCCAATTGTCTGGCCAAAGTAATAATTTCAGCAATGACTAATTCAGCAACGGATCTGGAGTTAGAAAATGGAGAGTTGAACACGGAAATCCCCGACTTGGCGGCAAACCCCAAGTCCACTTGGTTAGTTCCAATACAAAAACATCCAATAACCACTAAATTTTTGGCATGCTTCAAAATATTCTCAGTCAACTTGGTCTTGGATCTGATACCAACAGCATGAACATCTTTAATCTTTTCAATCAACTCTTCTTCCGGCAATGAAGTCTTATAGAATTCCACTTGATAACCTTGGCCCTTGAAAATTTCAATGGCGGTTTGGTTGACATTTTCTAATAACAAAATCTTAATATCTCCAGTGGAGAAAGGCTTTAAAGCTTTAGTGGCTTTTTGACTATTAGGAACATAACTATTTAAATAAGATTGAGTAGGCGACGTCGACACAGCGTTGGATGGCGATCCTGACAAGTTCATTGCTTGCTGGAAGTTTTGGGCGATATTCTTAGGGCTAGCCATGTTGATGGTGTTGTCTATAATAAGTCCAGGTAATTAATGAGTGAAAAATTATGATTCATAAGAGTCATTCTAATAAAAAAGTTTTATGAGCGCTCACGTGATCGACCGTGATATAACTACTCCTATACTCTGCTCCTATTCTGCTCCTATTCTGCTTCTTTCCATACTTGTATTATACTCGTGTCCTACTGATGTCCTATTCTATATTCTATTCTATCATCTTCTATACTCTACTCTTTCATCCTACTATCACTGGCACATCGGCTTTCACCACGTTATCAGCAAACTCGTTTTTCTCTCCTCCAGCTCCTTTATACTTCACTACTACTTGCAAGCAATACAATCTTCCTATTAAACAGCTTTGGAAGCTTGGAATCAAGTTGATGTTGTTCTTGTTAACTGCCTCAAGAGGGATTTCCACTTCCTTGGTCCATCTCATGGTATTCTTTAACTGGATTCCTTTCCAGTTATCATTCTGAATTTCTGGATGCGTATTGGGAGTAATGGTCTTGAAATAATCGCTTATAGTGTCTCTTTTGATCCCCAAGGTTTTCATGGACTTTAAGTATAAGTATGAGCTTTTGGAGATAAAGGTCTTATTGGCTTTCAAAAATTGAATATAATTGGCTGTCTGGTCTTTAATGTGTTGTAAGTTGGCCTTGGTTATCTCGACATCTTCACTCTCTGATACTTCATGGTGGAGGGAATCATAGAAGAAATCGTATTCGAAATTGCAAGGCAAAGGATAATCTGATCTAAACGACCATGCAACTATGTTACAGTCGATACTCTCTATGGCTGGAGGCATGGTTCCATTTTCAAGTGAATCAAATTGTAATACGATTTTCAAGGATTTCTGCACATCATCATCTACTCGGTGGTATAGTTCGTTGATATGATTACTGGAAATACTGTTGACGGGCATCAACTCGTTTGATTGGTGATCATAGTCTTCATTCTTGTTATACTTCACCATTAGTTTAGGAGAACAGTAGGAAATAGGCTGATTGGGCACTCTTACGTACACCTTCAGGTTCCCGATTTTGACCAATGAAGATAAAATCTTCTTCTTTTTCTTGCCGAATATGTCAACAGGTTTCCTGCTTCCTATCATCCGCTGCTCGTGGTAATAATTCTCATCATTAATGGGTTGCAAAGACTCCGGATTGAAACTCTGCTCTTTGGCAATTAATGATTCTGACTGGGTATTGGTATTGTTGAAGTTATCAACAATCAAGTTTTTATGCTTTATATCGTCATCACTAAACTCTTGTCTTACCAACCTGGCATCAATTTCTTCTTCCACCATGGAATTCAATACATTGAAGTTTCTCCACGTCGAAGAAAGCATGTAATTCGCAAACAACTTCCCGTCGATTCCAATGCTTCCATAGGTCTCTTTCCCAAATAAAAACTCTTCATTATAATAAGAAATCAAGTCTTTCAAATCAGGCACAAACCTCAAAAAGTATTGGCTACTCTTGGATATGACATAATCCTTTTCATTATTATCATTAATATCATCATGACTAAGTGGATCATCAGAAGAGTTTAACTTGTCAATAAACTTGGCTTCAATGGAATAACTAACTCCTAAGTCATCAAAACTATAATCTCTTGTTAACAAAGGTGTACCTCTTGCCCCCAAAAACCCATACCCAAGAGCCTTATTCAATTCTATCGTATCAGCCCTACCATTAAAAGCAGTCCTATCAATCCCCATAGAAGGTGGAGGAAGAATATGAGGCAAAAGACCAGAAGAACAAGTATTGTCCAATAATTTATTAGGAAACTTGAATGTGAAAAATTTCTTATACTTTGTATGAGGTTGAAGAATCCGTTCATTAGGTAATCCAAGAATACAATCATCGGATTTATCATGAGTAAAGGCTTCATATTCAATCCCAGCACTATTGGGAACATCCGTATACCCATAAGAAGCATTCAAGTCATACATTTTCAAAAACTTCTTCATCAAGATCTTGGAAAATTTATTTGTATCAAGATCATTAGAGTTCTTCTTTCTCTCTGCTGCCTTGATAGTCCCTTCCAAACTGACTGTGAATAATCCAAAGCTTATTGGTTTATCACTATTATTGCTGATGACTACGTACCCATTAACCAAGTCTCCGTTGGAATATTCCTTCAATCTGGTTTCAAGCTCGTTGTCTCTATTGGGCACTGGAACCTTTTTAGTCACAAAAATCTGTATATCTATGGGAGAAGAATTCAATCTTTGTAATTTATCAATATTGTCCAACACCGTATGCCCATAAGTATCATGTGCATTGGAGATGTTTTCCTGTCGATGGTAAGCACTATTATTCGTCTGTAGACCATCATGAAGTTCGTCATCACCAAACCCATAATTCTCTTCATCATCATAATGAACGTCGCCAGAACCGTTTCCGCTATTCACAGATTCCTGCGGACTTAACACCCCATCAATCGTATTACCAGGAGAGTTAACTCCGGAATTTCTATAACTGCTATGGCCGCTGCTGACCGGAGATAAGCTTGGGGGTGTTGGAGAAGAGTTCTGGGTATCACCATACTGAGGAGGGGACACCAGAAGGTTTTCAGAAAACTGTTCATCGTCTCGTTTCAAAATCGATTGAAACATCTGGAACGACGGCAACACATCGAAATATTCCGTATGAGATGTGGACCCGACTGCCGAGAGAGACGTTACTCCGGAATCATCTAATTTGTCGATATATTTCTGTTGTTCGGGAGCCGGTCTATACGGAACATTCTTCTTTTTAGCCGATGAGGCATCTGATTTGAGCGAAGACTTCAGCTTTTCATGTTTCAACGACGAAGACGATAAGCCCCGCAAGATACTGGAACTGCTTTGCCGCTGAATAGGAGGCGGAACCGATGAACTTGGTGGTGATAACGATGTCTTGGAGTCCACAGAGTTGGCGTATGAAGGAGGTGATGAGCTGGACCCTTCAGAACTCAAGTCGGTAGACAGTTTCTTTGAATCCTTGGACTTTGCCAACGGAAAGTGCATTTTAGCTGTCAATGTACACTAGTCAATATAGTGTATGGGGTAATAGTCTATAGTGAATATACCAGTCTACTTACAAAGAAATAAAAACGAATATTAATAGTAATATATTGAGGTATGTATATCAAACGGCTCACGGTTATAAGCGGACCCGCATTCGCGATAACCTTCTGTATAGAGAATGGGTCAGGAATGGTTGTATGTTACGGTAGGAATTGGCTATGGTGTTAGTGTATTACAGTAGTTGTGTAGTTGTGATCAATACGCTCTATATTACAATATTACATGTTAAAAAATGTATCGACAAAAAAATATATTAACCAATAAACTAAAACCCATTTACCATGTTATACATAACCTATACCAGTTAGTAACCAGTCACATAAAGAATTTCAGGAACCACGGCCGGTCAAGGCCATATTATTCATCACCGTTAGCGGATTACAAGTCCCCTAACACAGTAGACCGTCGTGAAATGTGGTGGATCATCATATCATTCTTCAATAAATACATACTTTTCGCAAATTCCATAAAGTCTCATTATCTAAAATACAATATGCCTACTACTATCAGACTCGAAAAATTGTCTTCCTGGAAATCAGACATATGCTTGTCTTTATTTTCTTTACATCATCTTGTAATAATAAGCATGCTATATTTTGTATAGCAAAAGTTTTAGACTAAGAAAAGTTAGTAATGGTTCCACGGATACTTGCAGTTCAGTTTTGCATGAATGGTAGTAAATAAAAGTTATCGTCAACGGATTACCCGATTCCGACTCGTCATCTTGTGATCATCATTTGAAAGTATAATGAGAATATACATACATTCGCAAGCGTTCATGGGGTCAGCATTCTGTCAACTATCAACTGTTGTGCCTTTAGTTAGTACTAGTGTCCTATCATATGAACTTATAATAACAGTCAGTCTCGGTAGGTTTCTGAGGCCTACCATAAATGCGTTGTCACTCATAAAACTATTCAGTGCCCAGTGCAATGATTCGTCCTTTGAAATCTATAGTTCTTTAAAACCACATACTCTAAATAATGTTAGTACTATCTTCTTGGGATCAAAATATGATATATCAGAGGTTTTGCAAAACGTTCTCAATCAGAGAGATTCAGTAGGTAATTCCAGCTTTGTTTTTTGTTTTCATCATAATATCATTTTTCCACATTTTTCACATACAATTTTCTACTTTTGTTAGTATTTAACGACGTATCACTCCCAACAACAGTAAACCCAATTAGTTTCAGAAAGCCATGCATAATAATTTTGTGATCATGTAATACTCATATACTCTAGTTTGAATGATTATTTTGGATCATCAGCTAGGTATCCCGTTGTTGGTAACGTTTTACATACATTTGTTATAAGAAAAAGTAGCATTAATCTGAAAATTTTTTCACCGCTTCGCACTAAATAAGGAAGAGGTAAAATCCGGGTAATCTTGATGATTTATTAAGGCTATTTACTGACATAATATACATTTCATGGTTTCGGCTGGGGTTTGTCTTGAGTAGCTGGTGGCATCATCATAGGGGGAATGGGGGGCATCATTGCAAATGGAGGTGGGGGCATTCCTGGCATAAATCCAAATGGGGGCATTCCTGGCATCATTCCTGGAAAAGCTGATTTAGCTGCTACATCTTGACGTTTCTGGTTCTCATCTCCATCATCTTCATGGGATCTTTTCATAGCATTATTCATGGCCGTGGTAGGATCTTCTAATCCTAATTCTTTGGATTTAGTCTCTATATATTCGGCCAAATCTTTCTCCAATTGTTCATTACGGATCAAGGAGTCGATGAAAATGTCGCCAGTGTCACAATTAGGACAATGGAAATCATTATCGATTAAGATTTGTTCCAACTCCCCTTGATTGTAATTGATATTCTTCAACTTCTGTAACCGAGACATATCTTGACAACACGGAGTCATGACTATAGGCGCCACGAGAATCTTCTTGGTAGGTGATAAAGGATCTAAAAATTCCATTTTATTATCAGCTTGTATACATTCAACAATCTTGCCGTCAAACTCTTGTTTGGCTTTCATGGCCGCATTCTGTTGTTTTTCTTGATACGTCAACCATGTCTTACTATCAGCCATGGCAATAACATATTCTCCTGTATCTGTAATCATGTATCTATTACCTTGACTATCAATCAAGTCACCATCTTCATTAGAAGTAAACTGTCTATCATCAGCAGTTTCTTTAGTAATGGTCTTCAAATAAGACCGAGGGATCCCGGTCGTTTTCCTTAATTTTTTCCCTTCAAAGTTAGGATCGGTGTTTGTAGGACAATTCTTGATCCAGTGGTCTCTTCCTCCACATCTATAACACATATACCCGGGAGGAGGAACGTCTTCAGGATTGGTCCCCGCCGCAGATGGCTTACTGTATACCATTTTATGTTGGGCCAACTCATCCTGGGTTTGGGCCCATACATTGGACTGGTTTTCAAACATCATTTTTATCTTATCCTCTTCCGTGGCGTTATCTTGGGCCACCTGCTGTTGCAGTTGTTCCAAAGGATTTGGTGCAGTAGCTGATTTATTGATAGCTTTACGATTTATCCGAGGTCTTCCGGTAATATATCTGGAGGCATTTCCGAATTTCCCTGCTCTTGGAGCAGCAGGTAACCGTTTAGCATACACAAAAGACGATCTAGGTATAACATCTTGGTCTTGATCATATTCTAAGTCAGGTTGTTCCAGATGGTAGAGCTTCAAGTCAAAGTCGTTTCCCTCACCTAGCTGGTTTTGAATGATGATTTCATGTTTCAAGTCAAATACATTGATTCCAGTTCCATCAAAGTGGATTGTGCTTTGGTTCTTCTGGTGCACAAACTTATAGAATATAGTTGAAGACATAAGGAAGTGTTGGTTGAATATTTCAATTTGCAATGTGCGCGTTAACTATGGGAATATTTGATAATCGCTATTACCTATTGATTATGTCAGGGGGATTAAGGATTATGTGGTTTTCACTGGTTTTATTGTCTTCTACTCCTCTAGCGGTATAATATGTATTTATATATTCTCTTTATCGCTCGTATATCTTCTTTATCACCAGAATAATTCCCAGCGGCTACCAAGCAGCTCTTCGCCCATTTCGCGGCTAACTTTTCTTCCATCCACCACTGTTTATATCATCATGGGTCTGCAAAGTTACGCCTGTGCCAACGTCAACGGGTTTAAACACCTATATCCCACCCAGGAGATTAGGCTTCCGTTGCGGTACCCGGACACTGACGAGATTTTGTCGGCAAATGAACATTTTAACGCCGTGGTGTCCAACACTGGGAATTTCATCGAATTTGATACCTGGAGTCTGTTTGTTGATTTGGTGGCCATTGACGTTGCCAATGACTTGAAGGCTATCACCTTAACGCCTATAGTGTTACAGAATTCGTTGGATTTGCCGCTACAAAAGATTTGCATCAAATTGCCCAACAAGTTGGTTTCCAATAGATGCTATTCTGTTACTATAGTTCCTGGTGGAGCTGGCAAAGAATTGGATTTGATCGTAGACTTCATTGACGATAGATACTTATTTACGACATTAAAGATCAATTTGTCGGACTTTGTTGCCGGACAATCCAATAAGTTTAGCCTTCAAGACTTCAATAATTGGGGGAATATCTCTGTTCCTTATTCGTTTGAGTTGAGATCCAATCCTGTTTTCATGAAATTTTTCGATGTGAAGAACTGCATTATATCATTGAAAGACGGGGGAATCCTTCATTTCACCCGGTCAGATCCGTTGGGCGATTTTGACGCCTATAACTTTAACGAACAATCAAAATTATCATTCAATGTGTTTGGTAGTCTATTCAAGGGCAATGCCCAATCTTCTAATAACTGCATAGTCGATTTGCTTATGGTGGGAGACATCTTGATCACATTGTCTGTCAATAAGATGCTTAGGTTTTGGGATTTGAATGATCACATTCTTTTGAAAACTGTAGAAACGTCCCACGGCAATAATTATTTGACAGCCGTTCCTAGCAAATACTTGTATCATTTGATTAAGGACTCCCGCAACTACGTGGTGTTTCATAATACCAATTTATTTGAGATCGACTCAGGCGTGGAATTCAAATTGTTTGAAGTGGATAATTACCAAGATGTCTCCATCAAATCATTTACTATAGACTTACCTAAATTCGGAGACGATTACAGAAATAAGATATGGTTCATTCAAGATTTCCGGATAGAGTTGTTCGAAGACAGTGTCAAATTGTTTGTTTTGTGGAAATCTAACATCTCCAGTTTGCTTATCAATTATATTGTCGACTTGAACTCTGTTTCGGTCAAGGACATCGAAGAGTCTGAAATAGGGTCTGTTGATGACTGCTTGCAAGATTATGAACAAGAATATTACTATAATCAAATCATGAACTCGGGCATTTACGATGACCTACTGTTAAGAACTGCAGTAAATGTGTTAAGAGAACGGTTAAATTTGCCTATATTAACAACCAAGCAAGGGATTTTGATCACGGAAACTATTAAAGCTTTGGAAGAAAAACAGTATTCTGGATCTTTGCCGGATTCTGAATCTGGAAATTTCAACCATCAGGATCCTTGGTTCATATTGAACTCATTATGTGAGGAATACAAAAAATTGAGTCAAGAATCGTTGACTCTTTCGAGATGCAATCAAAATATCGTCATATTGCAGACTAATGGTATTGGATTCTATAGACGTTTAAGTGAGTTTGAAACATTTCAAAAGGACGATAATGATGACTTCAATCTTTTCTTACGGGGAATAAGCATTAAGCTTTCGAACAAGACCATCTATAAAGTGTACCAGTATATCAGTTCATTGGAGAAGATTGAATCCACTAATTTGGCGCACATCTCCGAAACTCTCTTGGGAGGTAAATTCGTGGAAGACGTTGGAAGAATAAGTGATGTTTTAAATAATTATCCAAATGTGTTGGATAAAATCCAAAGCTTGATCAACGGTGGATCCCCTGAGACCACTGGGTACGAGAACCAATTAAGCAATCTCAGTAAGAAGTATCTTATAAGCTCGTTCAAAGATTTGATTCAAAAGCACAAACAATTATTACTTGAGTTGGTGATCTTGTTCTCTGAGTTTGACGATGAACCAAACCTACTCAGCTTCAGCAATGACATTTTGAAGAAATTGAAGAATTTCAAGACTTTGGAAATGCTTTTTGGAGACCGCCATGAATCGTCGATAATATGGGAACAATTGATAGCCAAAGGTGACGTGGTTAACAAATACAACTATCTCAATGTCAAGATCGATGATGAAGAATATATGATCAATATTATTGTCACGTTACTTAATCGAGGAAAGACCCAATTCATTATTGATCACCTCCTTAGCAAGATCGAGTTTTCGGCTGCCAGTAATGAATACTTGAAAGGATTGATTTTATTGATGAACAGAGACTTGAGCCAAATTGATTCTTTGAGTTATGACAACTATCAACAGTTCATTGCAAGATTTGACTCTAGCAGATTCTCTAAGACCATTAATGATTTTTTGACTAAAACCCAAGAAAAGAATCATGAAAGTGCTTATTATCACCAATTATCGGAATTCATATTGCATGGAGTCAGCTCCAATACCCCTGCTTTCATACAAGCATCAATAGACCTTGAGTTAAAAGCAGTCGAATTGTGTGAAGACAAACACGCCGTTGAGCCGTACTATGAAAACATATTCCAGAATTCCATCCGTCTTTTCAATATTGAAATCATCTTGCAGTCATTACAAAACTTACAATCCAGTAAGCGGTTCAGAAGTTACTTAAAATCGTTTATCACCAAATTAATCGAACATGATAGCATCAACAAGCTTTTCACCAAAGATGAAGAGTTTTTGCAAAAAAACTTCAAAATCATCGATTTAATCTTGATTGAATTGGCCAGTAATGAATCGTTACTTAACTCAATCAAATTTTACGAGATTCTTTACAGCTGGCGTATAAATAATCACTTGATCCGTCAAGGTATCGAATCTTTATATTGGTTCATCATCAGATTTGAGACCGAACTTGCCCTGGCTCCCCATGAAACATCAGTGGTTTCCAAACCAAATCTCAAAATCATTTACTTGAAGATTCTTGAATTCTATTTAATCATTTTGAATTGTCTTAAAAGCTTCACCAGTGACTCCGATAAGTGGCTCATCAAGTACATCAGTGATAATAATCAATTGGTGACGCTTCAAGATTTGAATATCGAATATTTGAATTATTTGAAAAAATTGAATAATCTTTAATTTATATACACTACTATATACACAAGTTACCCCACATTCATGGTATTCCCTGCTCCTTTTGGATTGTCATCTTTCCAATCATCCCATTCTCTTTGCTCTTTCTCTGCTTCTTCATCCTCCTCATCTTCCTCATCACTTCCCGGTGCTGGGGGTTCTGGCTGTGCCATCTTACCGTTTGCCAATTCATAGTCCAAGTATTCTTCTACCGTCATGGAAGGTAACACTTGGCCAGTGCCAAACACTTTATTTTTCAATTCTTGTCGAGTTAAAGTGAATGGTTGAAGCACACGGCCCTTATTCACAAGGTTGCCAATAGGTTGATTCTGCGGTAAAGTTTCTAACTTGGTGGTAAATCGATCAGCAGGATTCAGAGAATTATGCCTGCTACGCGAATCTGGTTCAGTCGATTGTGCTTCGGTTGGTTTATACTTGGGCCGGTTGCTTAGTACAATTAATTCCATTTCAAGCATCTGTAGATGATTCAACGTCTTGATAATGAACAAATTTATTTGGTCCACATATAAGTTCCGTTTAGTATCTTCATCCTGGCCATCGTCATCATCACTGGTGCTTATCAACTGCAAACTATTCTGCAATTCCTTTTCGTACTTATACTGGCTGATTTTCTCGTCTCGGTTCAAGTTGTAGCCATTAAACTGCTTTATTTGAAGTGGGTTCAACAATTCCAACTCCACGAGTCGGTTTAAATATTTATGGAAATGCTCTTTAGCTAACTGCAAATTGTCTGCTTTATAATCAATGGAGGTTTCAAGGGATTTGTTGCTCAGGAAATTCAAATACAATTCTCCTAAATAGAAATCCACGTTTAAAAACGGAAGATAGTTGACGTTAATCTCCTCTAAGATCTCATTATCACTGAACAAATCAAGCTCTTGGACGATTTTGTGGATGAGTTTAAACTCATTTATGAGTTTGAATGTCTGCAACTGGAACTCATGACTGTTTTTAGGACTGCTACTAGATTCCAATTGTTTAAATCGTTGTAAAAGGCTTTGGAACTTCTGTCCTACTGTTCTGTCATCGGCCATAGTTTCCTCAGCCATTCTGCTCTTCTACTTACAACTTCACGCCGTCAGCCCCGCGCACTGATTTTTCAGTGAAACTTCAGCATATTCATAAGGAGTATCGACACCAACCCACTACAATATGAGCACACCAGGGTACTATGAATTATACAGAAGAGCCACTATTGGGACCACGTTAACAGATGCGTTGGACCAGTTGATTTCCGACCAAAAAATCCAACCGCAGTTGGCTATGACTACCTTGACCAACTTCGATAGAATCATATCTGAATTGTTGAAACCAGAACAAAATATTGCCAAATCCAAGTTAACTTTCAAAGGCGATTTAAGTACCTACCGGTTCTGTGATGATGTATGGACGTTCATCATCAAGAACGTGATGGTTAAGTTGAATGATTCCAACAACACTGACTTGAGTGATGAAGTCACTATTGATAAGTTTAAAATTGTCGCATGTAATTCAAGAAGAGCTGGTGATGCTTAGAATAGAATTTTTGTATAATAGAATAAACGGAGAGATATGGAAATCGTGTATCATTGTATAAACTGTATTAAAACACTGCAAAAACAAACAACTCTAGAATCTAATTTATTTTTGTTCGTCTGGGTTGAAGAAACTGACAACGGCATACTTCCCAGTAGAGTACCATAAGTCCCCATCAGAGGCCTTTAATTTTTCGTCAACTCCAGCAGGTAATCCAACAACCACGTCGGCCTTACAAGTTCTTAAAGATAAAATAGGCAAGTTGGCTGTGGCTAAATCCTGAATAGCAGTGGAGAAAGGAGTGGTTTTATCCCACCAGCAGTCTCCAGTCAACTTTCTGTAGTTCAAATCCCCTTTAAAGATCAATAAATTGGAATCTTTGAATTGAGAATAAGCATCTTCAAATTTAGGCAAGTCCCAGAACTTGTTGGATAATGTCCAGAATTTGTTGGTAACAGTGGTGATCTTACCAGAGCTGATATAATCTTTGATGGTTTTGGTGAATTGATCAATAAGAGGATTATTGAATTTGTCTAACTGAACAAACAATTCATTGAAATCTTTAATCAACACATCACTGACAAACCATGGGATTTTCTTACAGTGGAAGTTGATTTGATTACATAACTTGGCTTCCAAAAGGAAAATGGCAAATACCAAATCACTGAACAATTCAAATCCAGAGTTATCCAACACAAAATCAATTGGTCCTGCCGGTTTGTTAATCAAGTGGTTGAACACCTTGGTGGCATCATTAACCAAGATATTCTTTTCATTTTCCTTTCTGATGGCTTCTCCTTGTACAGATTTGATATCTTCCAAAGTCACATCTCCGGCCAATAACGATAAATCAGTGGCGTTACCCCATAAGGAAATGTCCAAGAATTCCTTGAAGTAAAGTAACTTAGCTTCAGCATCCATATTGTAGTCAAAGGTAGACAATTTCTTACTCAACTCGACAATTCCAACTTCACTCGATACTAAAGTGGAGTTTTTCAAGTTGTTGAACACATCATAGTCAGGGATACCAGCCCTGATGAAGATCAAGTTGATGATTTGGTAGACGTGACATTCCAAGTATAACCAAGGTCCGTTTTTCCAGCTCAATGGCTTTCCATTGATAGGACCCGGGAAGTTCTCGTTGAAGTATTTCACGTCGGGGTTGACTTTAATATCATCATCAGTAAACTTGGTAACTTCGTTATCATCAATAATGGCTTGTTTCAATTGCTCGAATTGTGGAATCAAGTCGCTGTGGCCATCAGTCTTCAAGTCCTTGATACAGTCATCAACAATCTTTGGCCATCTGACCTGGGCCGTTTGATAGGCGAACGATTTAGGATCACTGGTTAAGGAAGGGGTGGGCAACAGCATAATTAACAAATACTCGAATATAGTGTCTGAAAAATATCTCGACGGTTAGCTCCAGTTATATAAAAGGAAATGTGCCGGTAGATTGTCGACTGGATCTAATCCGATGACGTCAGATTAGGAAATTCACACGAAAGCCTAGAAACCGATAGTTTATGGATGGAAAGGGACAGCTACGGCCGGCAAGGGGCCCGTATGAATCCAGTAGGGAATCGGTAGAAGTGGAGGTACTCTAGAGTATATAGAGAAAGAGAAACTGAAGTCCATATGAATAGAGAATTCATTACTGTTAAATTGAATAAATTGATTGCTAGTAATGGCAGTTATCTAATCTAACAATTGCGAGGGATGTTCCACAACGTGTAACTATAGGACTAAGTGGACTGAAAATTAACTATACGACAATGATCACAGTTTAACGTTAGAGTTTTGCATTTTACATCTTTACATTTTACGGGATGATAAACAAGTGATACAACACGTCTTGGTGGTACATGTATATGATATTATTCAATTGTATGATCATGGTATCCCATACTATCATCTAACAGCATCATCATTGTCCCGTCAACATTTTATCTAATCACCTCTTATCACTTATCTTTAAGTAAACATATATTCAAACACTAATAAAACATATACTACAAAAAAAAAGCTGCCAGCTACTTAACTGTTCTTTTTAGCATATTCAGCCTTTTCTTTTTCATATCTTTTTTTATCATCATCGGCCTTCTTTTCATATGGACCCTTGTCTTCACTAGACAATTCCTTCCATTTTTCTCCCAACATCTTTCCAACTTGTCCAAAGGAAATACCTGGGTTTTCAGCTCTAACGATATCTCTGTTCTCATTAGCGAAAAACATATAAGCACTCAATGATCTCTTTGGTGCATCTGGATCCTTCTTTCTTCTAGCAGCTTTCTTTCTTTCAGCCATTTTGTTCTAAAATAAACTAGTTAGTAAAATTCCTTTGCCTCTACTTGCACTCCTTCCAAGTATTTATACTCTTTATCAGTTGTTTATTTTGTTTGTTTACTTTGGTGGTGCTGTAGTGCAGCCACCACCGTTTCCGCCAGCAATATAATTTGCCCATATGCACTCTTGGACCTAGCATGATCGCCTCACGCCCACAGTCGGTCATATGCACTCCTCGCCCTACCACCACCGCACCGCATCCACATCCGGCCCAACTCCCGCACCCCTAGCCCTATTACCACCAGCCAACTTTCGCGTCCATACTGAAACGACCACCAATCATATAATCCATCTGGCGAATCTGGCCCCTCAATCCAGTAATTCTGCCATCACATTCCTATCCACCGGCCATTTGCCCTTTGTTAGCTGCCTCCCATACAGACCCAACCCTCAAACCCCTTTTTTAGAGTTTTTTTGGCCACAGGCCCGACCTGTGCTCTCTCAATGAGTTTCCCCAGTAAGAGAACATTTCCTAGTTAAATGAGATTCCCACATTTTTCAATTTTGGGCGTTTGATTTTTTAAGGCCCCTGAAGTAAGCTTTCAATGGCTTCGACTATAGTGTTGGATCCTTCGGGTCCTGGGGCAGGGTCCACCTTATGAGCCTCTCAAATTTTGGTGGTAAACCGAAAAATAAAAAGTTTCGCAGTTGCAACCATTTGAGCAGTTAATCAGTTAACTATGGTCACTAGTAGTATCACCAACATTGGCCGACTAATTACTGTAGGGGGTCAATGGCATGGCAATTGGCCGGCGCAAGGCAGCTGGAGGAATGGTGAATGGTGTGGAGTGTTCCTGAAAACATTTACTGATAAATTCTATAGTTGAAAAATGAGTACCATGTATACATACTAATTTTACTATGGAGTAATAAAAAAAGACTTGTAAGGCTAAAAATGAGTGGTAGTTAAAAGGGGGAGTTAAATACTCACTAAATGATAGTTAGTGATGATATTTACTATGTGACACATATTACAAGCGGTATGAGGCATACGCGCGAGTTTGGGATTTTGCAGTTTGCGCAAGATTATGCAGCTTGTGCGTGTTTCTGCAGCTATGCATTATGCATCTCTGCAACCTCTACAATTGCTGCAAATTTAATCACCCGTATTATTATCCTATATACTATATATAGATACCTATAGACAAGGTTAGTGAAAAAAAGGATTTTGGTCGTTGACCGCTAAGCGCCTAATACCATCCTCTATACTGGTTAGAGTCTTGGTACCCATATTGAGGATACTGTTGATATCCACCAAATTGAGGCATCATAGGTTGTTGCTGTTGCTGTTGCTGTTGTTGTTGTTGTGGTGGTTGTGGTTGCTGTTGTTGTGGTTGTTGAGGCTGTTGCTGAGCGTTTGCTTGTGCTGGCTGAGGAACTTGTTGCTGTGGAGTAGGAATGTTCCCTGGCACAGCTTGTTGCTGACCAGCAGAAGCCCCTGGGGCCATAACATTAGCATGACTGACTCCAGGAGATTGGAATCCATTTTGGGCAGCTAATCCTTGTTGGTAGAATGGTTGATTGTAGTAATAGTTGTAGTAAGGATATCCAAATGGTGGCATTTGTTGCTGAGATGGTACTTGCCCTGGAGTTTGCATAGGTTGTGGTTGTTGAGGTTGACTGCCTTGAGATGGTGGTTGCGATCCAGCACTGGCTCCAGCGTTCTCTTGAGAGGCTGGTTGTTGTGCTTGAGCTCCTCCAAATTGTCCTTGTTGGTTATAGTATTGACTTTGGTTGAGGGCTACAGGCGATTGAGTCACTTCAGAAGTTCCATTGGATCCTTGAGATTGTGGTTGAGCTTGTGGTTGTTGTGGGGTGTTTTGCATTTGTTGCAAAGCAGCTAATTGTTGAGCAGCTAACATTTGCACATTGTAGTTCGAATAATCCATTGGGTAGCCCCCATATTGTTGAGGCATCTGTTGGTTCTGTTGGTTTGGATATTGATTGTAATAATCATATTGGGATTTCTGGTTTTGTTGGTAATAATATTGGTTGTAACGGTCTTCTTCAGATTGAACACCTGCTTGAGCTCCAGCAACTGGTTGTTCTTGTTTGACTGGTTGAGCTGGTGCTGGAGCATTGTTAGCTTGTTCAGCAGCAGCTGGTTGTTGCTCTTCTTTAGCATCATTCAAAGCCAAAGAACCAAAGGAAACTCCCACATTGTTCATGGTGTTGTTGTTAGGTAAAATAACTGAAGGTTCATCTTTGGTTTCTGGAACTTGAGGAAGAGAGTTTTTGATTTCATCAATGGAAATATCAAGTTCTGGTTGACTAGTTTGAGTTACGGTGGTCTCGGCTACTTGTACGTCAGACTCACCATTTCTGGTAGCAGAAGTAGTGGTAGTAGTAGTAGTACCATTAGGGTCCACAGTCTCTTCTTTAGTTTCCACCACTTCGGTCTCCGCAGGTTTTTCACTCTTCTTTTCCTTCTTAAGTACTTTAGGTTTGGGTGTTAACATAGAAGCCCAGGAAGTTCCTTGTTGAACCACAGGAGCCTTTTTAGTGTCGGTGTCTTTCTCAGAGTTTGATTTTGATTTCTGTTTGGCTGGAAGGTCAGCTTTTGTAGATTTCTTTGGCTTAGTCTCCACAGCCTTTTCTTGTGGAGGTTCAATTTCTTCACTCTTTTCCACTGGTTCTGGGTCTTGTGCCTTCACTGGTTGAGGTTGCTTCTTCTCCGTAGACAATGCAGCTGCCCAAGACGATGTAGGGGCAGGGACAGTGGCACTAGATCCGTTCAGTTCCGATATCTCGGCAGTAGAAGTAGTAGTAACAGTATCGCCCTTTTCCTTAGAAGTTTTCTTGGTCGAGTGATGTTTTTTGGTAGTAGCAGTACCATTAGCCCTCTTCGGAGTATTACTATGACTGTTATTGGCACTGGTATTGGCATGACTCTTAGTAACAGGACGGACATTATTATTTATCACTTCTTTAAACTCATCAACTTCCTTCTTTTTCTTCGGCTCTTTCTTGATAGGCTCCCATCTCGACACTTTATTATTAACAATCAAGTCAATTACAGTTTCAAAGTCCTGGTTATTCTCATTAAGCAAACTTATCAAGTCATCGGTGCCCCAGTCAGGAAACATTTCACTTAAATTCTTCACCTCACTAGAAAGCTGAGGACCTCCTGGCCCCTGGTTAAACCGTTTCTGGTGGTTTTTATATTTTCGTGTGGACATTTCAAGCTGTGTTATGATATATTGGCCTTTGGCTGAATGGCAATTAGCTGATAAGCTGTTCCTTTCAACACAATCTGGTTGGGTCCAAGTCTGCGACTTTCTCACTCCGTCACTCCGTAGTTGTTGCGGTTAAAAACGACAAAGTAGGTGTAAGTCTTACAGGGATTTCTACTTAACAACAACGAGGTACTGTTCGTCAAGTAATGTATTATATGGGGTAAACCTATGGTATATATAAAATTTTTCGATTGAAGATCACTGACTTTTTTTTCGTCGAAACTCCATGGTGAGATTGGTACGTGCACGTAGGCTTAACTATACGGCCATAGTTTCATTCCAGTGCATTGACTATGAATGGATCATAGACTATAAATGGATCAAAGTCTATCAATGAATCATAGACTATGACTGGATGATGGCAAGAATACTTTGGCTGGTTATATACTCTTTTCATTCAAAACCTCGGTCAAAAGCGAATCCCGGGGTACTCTGGTTTTTCCTTGCATGTTCGGAATTATCACCTCTCCGATAGTGGCTCCGAACAAATTGTAGATTAACAGTTTAAGCTTATCACCAGTTTGTTTGAAGTCTGGATAAGCGTTGATCTCTAATAAGGTAACAGTCAAGTCTTGATTAATAAGGAAGTCCACGCCAAAAAATTCAGTTGCATTGGGCAAAGGCTGGAAATTGATTCTGTCGATACTTTTTGCAGCTTTAAACACTTGATTGGTGATTTGACAGATTTTATTATATATGATTTGTTTCTCAAAGGTATTTAAACCTTTCAAGTCCCAGAAGTCTTCGATTATTGGTTCTTGTGTTTGCAAGCACGTATTGGTCAAGTGACCAGCCATGGGAATAGGTGAATCTCCGTCTTCAACTTGTGGATAGGGCTCACTAGCAAATAATGCTAACATATGCTTATAGACATATACTTGCAAATCACCATTGGCGACCACGTAGGTTCTTATATGAAACTTTTTGTTTTGGTAATGGTCCAAAAGTAAAGGATTCTGTTGGTACTCCTGGACAATAAAATGTCTTAATTGCGAAGTGATGACTCCATTATCGTCATTTTCCTCTTCTTCATTTTTTTCATTTTCTTCATCTTCATCTTCTTCAAACAGATTGAATATCTCCTGCAATTGGTCAACAGTCTTGAAAATCCGGATTCCTTGGCCCTTATCACTCATACTAGGCTTTAATATCCATACTTTATCTCCCGCATCTATGTCTTCTCTTAACTCGTAAAACTCATCCAACGCATCATCCAAGAACTCAGCATAATCCAATTCAAGCTGGTGAGTCAATGGATAGCTGGTACGTAGAATCGAAGAAGGATTCTTCACTGTAAACTGGTGGATCAAGTTGGATAAGTAATTCTTCCGAATAAGGCCCTTACGATAAATATTCGATGGAATAAAGTAATTCTGTGGATACTGTTGAAGAAGATCCAAATCCAAATCTTCATATTCAGCAAAATGAAACACTTTGATGTCAGGGATCCGGGCCAAAATAGACTTATCTTCAGTAACTTCATAATTATGACTGAGGAATGCCTGTTTTATCGGCTGATAAATATAGTTTTCCTTACTAAGATCTAATAAGAGATACTGATTCTTCCTATCCTGGGCATCCTCACCCAAAGTGATCTCTCCAAATAAAGGCTCCAATTCTTTAAACTTGGCCTTCAATGGAGTCACGGTGATGTCATTATTAATCAAACTTCGACTGTCAGTATGGTTGAAATCCACTAACCCATCATTATAAATCTTCTTGAAATTAGGATTCCACTTGAATTGATTAGTACCAGGAACAGGCTCATAAATTGAATGGCCCCATCTATTCTCCATAATAGGAGCATAATATATGTTAGCTTTGTCTACATCTGGATTCAATGGAACATTGATAGTATACAATTCAATATTCTTATTCTCTGCTCCCCAATTATCATATAAATGGCCAATAAGTCCTACTGCTTTGACACTAGCAGCTTTTATTTCTTCAAAGCTGTGATTTATAGAGCTGTAGGAATAACTCAATGCAATAGCCTTTTTGTCGTGTAAAACCCCTTCCATGGCACTTCCAACAGTTCCACTGGCCAAAATGTATAAATTGCTTGAGTTTTTCCCGAAGTTTGGCCCCGACAATACCAAATCAATTGGTTCGGATCCTCCATACAAATGATTGATTCCTACATCAGTACAAGCAGCAGGCGTAGAATCAATAAGGGCCCATTCCTGCCACATTTTAGGGTCCTTACCCTGTTGAGGGTGTTCAAAAGGACCTTGGAATTCATTGACATTCTCATTGTACGACCCAGTGGACTCTTGGGTATATATATATGAAGCAGTTAATAATTTTCCAGCAAAATGAGCTTTTCCAATCCATGATCTCTGCTGGTTAGGTACCACTATCGACAATTTCCAATTTGTAGACCGGTTGATTTCGTCCACCAAATACTTAATATACGGACATGTCTTGTTATCCAACGGCCCATCATCATTCACTAAGAGAACATGCATTTTAAATATGTATCATCAACTTATTTCCTTAACCGCTCTTGATTTCATACGGTGCGATCGAGCGAAAATTTTCCATCATTAACTTAACTGTGGAGTCGGTGACAATGTCTATGTTCTTCGGCAACCAGGCCCAGTTCCAGGCCGTGGACCCAGAAAAGGTCAAAATAGCCACCATTCAATACGAGGCTCAAGCCATAACGTTCAATAGTGTTTTGACGGGCTGTAACAAGAAATGTATAGGGGAAGAGTTTGGTGAGGGAGATTTAAACACCGGAGAGCAGAGCTGTGTGGATCGATGTGTGAAGAAGTTTTTCAAGGTCAACCGATTAATAGGCCAACAGTTACAATATAATAGACAGTTTAACATCAATAAGATGCCGGAATATGAAAAGGCAAAGCTGTACTTGAAGAAAGACTGAATGGCACTGTGCGGCCATGACTTGTAATATAGAACACATAATAACCCATAATAAATACATATCATACAGTAGCTACAATAGGTACAAATAATTAGATCGGTTCATTAGAATCCTACTTAACTATATAGAATCAAGCTCATTCACTACATGTTAACATGTTTATAATTGACCTTTGGTGTGGAAAATGTCCAAAGCTTCAGAGATTCTGGCAGACATGGTCTTTTCCCCTTCTCTAACCCAGACTCTTGGGTCAAAGTATTTCTTGTTTGGTTTGTCGGCTCCTTCTGGGTTTCCGACTTGGGACATCAAGTAGTCCTTCTTGTTCAACACGTAATCTCTGATACCAATCAAGTAGGCGTATTGACAGTCAGTATCCAAGTTGACCTTGACAACCCCACTGGAAATAGCAGTGTCGAATTCTTGTTGAGAAGAACCAGAACCACCGTGGAAAACCAAAAAGATTGGTTTGTCATTGTCAGATCCACTTTGTTCTTTGGCGTATTTTTGGTGTTCAGCCAAAATTTCTGGTTTCAATTGCACATTACCTGGCTTGTAAACCCCGTGAACATTTCCGAAAGCAGCAGCAATGGAAAAGTTTGGAGAAATTGGAGACAAAGCCTTAAACACTTTGTAAACGGTTTCTGGTAAGGTGTATAAGGATTCTCTTTGCACGTGTTCATTGTTAACCCCGTCTTCTTCACCACCGGTGATACCAATTTCCATTTCCAAGAATTGACCCATCTTGGCCATCTTTTCAAAGTATTTGACACAGGTAGCAATGTTTTCGTCATCGGATTCTTCCGATAAATCCAACATATGGGAAGAAAATAATGGTTGACCGGTCTTTTCAAAGAATTCTTCGTCAGCCTTCAACATTCCGTCGAACCAAGACAACAATTTTTTGGCACAATGGTCAGTGTGTAAGATAACTGGGATTCCGTAAGCTGGAGCAATGGCTCTGATATAGTGAGCAGCAGCAATAGAACCTTGAATAGAAGCATTGTTGTCAGCGTTGCTAACACCTTTACCAGCAAAGTAAGCAGCTCCTCCAGAAGAAGTTTGTAAAATGATTGGAGATTTGTTATCTCTAGCAGCTTCTAAAGCAGACACAACAGTAGAAGAAGAAGTAACGTTAATAGCTGGAATAGCAAACCCCTTCTTTTGGGCATATAAGAATAATTGACGGACGTCATCCCCGTAGATGACACCGGATTTGGTCTTTAATACATCGTAAGCTGACATGGTGATTACAATAACTTATGTATAATTCGTTATGCTGAATCAAAAAGTTGCGCCGACTTGGATTTGGCCTCCCTTTTATAGTTGTGAAAAATCGGGAAAAAGAAAAAATTCCAAAATTGGCTGTCGAGCAGCCCGAATCAGGGCAAACGAAGAGACACCAATTGCTGGAGTTCGAGCTGGGGGCCGGGGTTTTCGGGTAATATAGAGGTTAGAGGGGTGGATTGCGGGTGGTGGTTCCTGATCTTGCGAGTTCATGGGCTTATTTGTTGCTGTTACACCTCACTTCAGTAGCTTATTGCTGTGAATCCGTCTGAGAAGTCCGAGCTACAGACAAATGAGATGCCAGAAGTGGTGTGGTGTTCTATTTCCTTCCAATCCTGTGTATAGGAACCCAGTCCGGCGGGGATTCCCGCGGTCCTGGGCCAGGGGACTCTATATCTGGCCAAGGGTCACATCGACCCGGAAAATCTGCTACGGAATATATTTTCTTTTTAGGTGCTATGATATCATCGGTCTAGCCCATGATATCATCAGGACGTTGGATGAAATTTGATGGGAACGAATGGATAGACGACGAATTGTCAGGGGACATGAAGAATAAATTGTTTTGATGTTTCTACAGAGGACAAATCACAGGCTCTGGGGATCCCGGTCAGTTACGGCTCGGCTGAGATTATATTACCATTAGTCCGATGGGTTCACTCAACCCCTGTGTAGCTACCGAGTCATCTGACGAACAATAGGTGGCATGTTGTGGCAGGATGGATTTATGGCCGTTATAGCTCTGTCGTGTACAAAACATCTCTCATCTCTACAAGTTTCGATTTATCAATAGTGTTAAATCTTAACCATAATGAATGATTTCTATATAGATGATGCAGAGATTAATCCATCATTTTTCACTCAATCTATAGATGGCCTCGATTACTACCAGTTCGACCCAGCCTCATTGGTCCAGTTCAAAATCATTTCCAAGCTTATCTCCAACCATCTTAGTGAACCTTACTCCATCTACGTGTACTGGTACTTCTTAAATAACTGGCCCCAATACTGCTACATAGTCAAGACATCTGCCAACCAAATCATAGGGGTGATAATTCTGAAGATTGATAATCATAAAAACGTCCGGACCAGAGGATATATTGGCATGTTAGTGATAGATCCGGAGTTTCGAAAGTTGGGGATTGCTAAGAACTTGGTGAAATTAACTATAGATAATATGATTCAACGGAATAATGTGGACGAGATAAGCTTAGAAACAGAAGTTATCAATTTGGGAGCTTTGAAACTTTATGAAAGTTTGGGATTTATACGATCTAAACGATTATATAAGTATTACTTGAATACTCATGATGCATTCCGCTTGATACTACCTATAACTGAACGATCCTTTCATCGAGTGGGGAATTTAGATGGGAAAGGCGTAGTAGCATAGAAATCACACAGGACGAAGAGTATGGTAAATATATTTTTTTTCATTGAGATTCCATGTATGCGTACCAATACGTTGATGTGTTACAATGATGATATAATATGACACAAAACATCACATATGTAAATATCACCAAATCATGGACCAAAATCATGTAGCCATATAGCTACTCTTTTCCTATTATATATATTACATATATACTCATGTTTAATCATCTTCATCGAATTTTGGTGCTAAGAAGAATCTCAAGTACCCACCAGCATCCAATTTATATTCAAACAAAGCTGGAGTCTTGTCTGCCAATTTGATGGTAATAGATGATGACAAACTGGTGGCCTTGATGATATCATTCAAGTATTTCAACCCGAAAGTTAAATCAACAGGGTTTTCTAAAGAAACACTGACGGTATTTTCAGGATGATCCAAGTCACTTTGAGACTTTAAAACAACCGATCCGGATCCACTTTCCCCTTCACTGGTGAACTTAACTGAATCTTTGGTGACTACCACATTTAACGATTCACTCAAGTTTTTCAAATCTCTAACGATTTTCCCGAAATCAGCAGATGGCATGGTTATAACACTATCATAATCCAAGTCATCAATCTTTAAAAATTCACTATCAATATCCATTAATTTCAAGGAATATTCACTGACTCTTTCTTTAACCCTGTCTTCAAATATAGTCATGACGCTGTCTGGTTTGTCTTCGGCCAACAAAGTCAAGTAGTCTTCATTGTTACCACACTTTAAGATCTTGGAGAAACTTTCCAAATCAATTCCCAAAGTTATATCTCTGTCACATCTATATTCGCTGAATGCACTTTGGCCAACTAATAATGACACCAATAACACTCTGGAATCATCAACGGCTTGTACGGTTAACCCGTGTTCGGTACAGTTGAAATTACATAACTTGACACTATCTTTGATAGAATCAACGATCTTTTTTAATAAGGAAGCTTCTTCGAATTTACCTTCTAACATGTTTGAATAATGTGTTGTGAAAGGAGATATTTTTCAGTTATCAAATTTGGAACGCGTATAACATACGCGTCGATGCCACGACGATAATAGTCTACGTGTACGGGTCTAACGTTGTAGTCTAACTAGCCTAACATGTAAAAGTCTAACATGTAGAGTGAATGTTCTTGCCAATGGTAGTTAGAGTTGGTACTATTTGTTCACATATAAGTGGTTTAGCTCAACACCTACTTCATTATTTTATACTATCCGTTGTACTGTTTGAATTATTTGTAATGCTTGTTCTACTGTTTGGACTATTTGTAATGTTTGTTCTACTGTTCGTTCTACTGTTCCAACTACTTGTACCGTTCTAACTATTTGCTCTACTTTCATTCAGTCTACAGTTTGTTCTTCATGGTTCTTCTCATCTTCGTCAGCGCTCGTTTCTGAATTTCGCAAATTTCACTTATATTACAAACTATCAACTACTTTTCTTATCGTACATCTCTTTCCCCCATTTCAACAATGTGGACTTCAACCTATCAGCCCGGATTATAGCCGTCCTCAAACTGGTCAAGTTCTTAATATACTCTTGCTGTCTTTGAATACTCACTTGTAAGTAGTTTATCAAATCTTCTTGTACATTCTTCAACTCATCTTCTTTGCCGGGCTCCGGTTCATCGATTATGCGAGATTGATGTAATTCATAGTTCTTTAATGTTTCAGGCAACATGAAAAAAGGATCTGTCACCTCATCATCTTCTGTAGTGGCCGTCCGTGTGATTCTCCGCGATTCTGTATCTTGCTTAGAATCATCTTCATTTGATTCTTCTGGCTGTTTCTCATTGGCTTCTTTTTCCTCATTTGTTAACCCATGATCATATTTAGGTAACCCCAAGCTATCTTCTAGCAAATAATACCAATCTTCCCCATTTAAAACTTGTAAGAGTTTATAGAACCAATTCAAGGTTTCATGTTCGGCTTCAATCAACTCAATCAATTCTGATGCCAACTTGGTTAATACCTTCAGCTTATAGGTTCTCAGAACTGCTGGATGCGACACCAATTCAGATGGATGAGTCAAACACAGCAATATTTCCGTCAAATCCAAATCTCGTAACGGATCACTATCGTCATCGTCATCATCATCCTCTTCGTCTTCATCTTCTTCATATTGACCTTGGTCTTCTTCATCAACCCCTTCAGCTTGGTCATCGGATCCTTGGGCTTGAACTTCCTGTTCTGCCTTATACTCGTCAGTATCCCTATAATAATCATCCCATTTCCTTTTATTCCTTCTAGTGGTCTTATCGATCACTCCATTACTAGTCACAAGGTAATTGATGCCATTATATTCCACTACCTTGGTTGCCAAACCGTCGCCATCTTCTGTATCATACAGCAACTTGTTGCCTCGGTTCGAATCCAAAACATGTGTGTCTGTAGTCAGGGTCAATGACTTGGACATTAACGCCTGCTTGAACCGATTTATCACCTCAAGTGACTTAGTATCCAACATGTTAATCTCCGCTATATCTCTTTACTGGTAGAATTTTTTATCTGGTTTTGATAGTCGGTGCGCAATGTATCACCAGAGGAAATGCGATCTTCACAGGGATCCTTATCAAACGATATATATGACTGATTAAACAATGCTGGTTCATGGGGCCACCACTGCCGTAACTACCGCCGCCAGTGCACCAGGAAATGGCAGCTTGGAGTCTATGTCTTTCTTGGTGCTTTATAACGGCCACAATGGAGACATGATCAAAATACCTAAACCGATTCGGTATCACACCGTAGCCGACTTTAAGCGGTTTATATTAGAAACATTCACCAATTACTTGATTGAACATATCGATAACCTTTTTCTATTAACGGCGTTTGGCATCAAATTGAATTTCAATATTGTTAACGAAATAAACGAGATATATATCTTTGATAAGCGAGTGTTCAACCAGAACAAGCTATTGATAACCCAGTATTATAATCTGAACTTGGGGAACTATGATAACCTTATGGTGGAGCACAATCAATTAGTTCAACAGCAAATGCTTCTACCGGGACGAAATGTTGATCTGGTGAATATAAGAGACTTTACCTCCAGCTTGAAGCAATTCAAGGTATGGAGACATAACCTCTTAAATAATGCCATTAAGATAAACGAACTAATGACCAATCACTACCTTAAACAGATAAATAACATTTTCAAGAGTGTTAAGACCATATTTGAATTCATCAATAATTTCATGAATGAAATTGAGAAGACCTTTAATCAACATTATAATTATATCAAGCTATTGAACTTTAAGAGCTTGGTAGGCAGCTGGAAACATCATTATGATACCCTTAAACACTTCCCCCCGGTTATTATCGACACCGCCGGTTCTAAAAATAAAATATCCTTGGTCAATTGGTTGAACTATAATGAACTTCATGCCAGGGCTAAGTTTATTGAAACGCATTTACCGATAATTTTGAATAAGTTTAACGACATGATCAATGACTTGAATTCCATCAGTCTGGAGAAACTCACTATTGATAAGATAATTGAGACGAATAGAAATGAATCTATTGACCATTTCAAGTCTGATCTCAATACCCCATTACTTGATGAAATGAAGAATAATTTGGCTGAAGCAGACAGAGCTCTTGATTTGGTATCTTCTGATGACTTCGAATTGACTCCGGCCAAAATGAAACAAATCCATCGTCTGAATATGACCATTTATGAAAATGTCTTATCACTAAGTGATCGGATAAATCAGAACCTCTCGAAGACGTTATCATTCAAGAAGAAACTATTATCATCTAATTATGATATCTTCAATAAGATTTCGAACTTGCAGATGAAAATAGTTGAAATCAAGAATGACTTGCGAATCTTATCTACGCCTAATAGTGGTGACATTACCAGTTTTTATGGGAAAGAAAAGGTATCAATCTCCCATCAAACCGTCAACGACATCAAGCTGGCTGAAGACTATTTGTCCTTGACTATTGATCTCCCATTACTTTTCGGATTTATTCTCATTGAGAAGAGACGTCAATTTGAATGGTACGATTTCTACTCCAAAGGTATAATCAATAACGTCACTGAGCAGTTGACAACCATAATAGACCACGAAAGATTATTTCAAAAGCTCTGGTTGAAAAAGTTTGGGAATTTTACTAAACTTTTGATCACCACAATTGATCCTGGGAAGAGCCAGCCTGGAATGAGACCAGTGTTGCCAAACCTAGACGTCACCTTGGTTGGTAATACCGATAGAGACAACCAGCTCATATTCAAAATGTTGAAAGACTCACAGGTGGAAAGAGACCATATTATTAATTACATAAAGTCCATTGAAAATTATGAAGCCAAGTTCAATATGAACGACAAATTCTCCAATTTATTGAACAAGAATTTCAAAGACTTAATCCGGTCTACTAACAATATGAAATCGGTTGCAAAGTTGATTACGTCCATGTCCAATCACACGTCTCCTAATGAAGATTTATCAAATTCCAAAGTGAAAAAGATCATAGAGACTGATAATGACGAGTTTAATGAGAATTTAATCAAGGGATTAAAAAGTAGAATTAAGAAATTGGAAGATTTGTTACATCAGCAACAGTTCAAGAACTTATCTAATTGGCCAGTCACAAGGGGTTACACCTCTCCACGAGCCACACCACCACCAACATTTTCCCATTCTCAACCTAGCTCTCAAACAAAAGTTCCTACTATTGATTCAAATACCTCCACCACAGAGAGTCCGCCTGCTTCACCCAGTAGCAAGAACAACCCTACACAACTTCTTCGGAAATCATCCAACTCAAATACCCTTGATGCTTCTACGACCATCGACAAGCACTTGGACAACCTTAGATTGAAGAAGGAGAATAAGGAATTGGTAGAGGAAAATGAACGGTTAAGGCAGGAGAGTTTGAATAATAATATGAAGATGGAAAAGTTATTACAGGAAATCGAACAATTGAAAGAAGAGAACAGCGCCCAAGCCACCCGTCACCAAGCAGAATTGAGCAAAATTGGTGATACTTACACGAAATCTAAAGATGAAGATGTTTCCGACTTGAAGGCACAATTAGCCAATAATAAGACTATTGTGAACGAGTACAAATTGATAAACCAAAGTAAGGATGAAAAGATCGAAGGATACGAAGAAAAAGTCAATAAGTACATTCAAGAAATCAAGGATTTGAAGAACGTGAAAGAAGATTTAATGTCCAACATGACTTCCAAAGAACTGGAACATATCAAAAGCCACAACAATTTAGAACTGGAGATTGAGAGGTTGAAACTCAAGCTAGAAGAAGTGACTGATAATTATGAAGATCTTATTGAACTCACAAACAACAAACAAGATTTGATCCACGAACTTAACATCATTATAATAAAACTCATTGGCTATATCAGGAGTGCCGTGTACCTCAACTATGACTTCTTCATTGAATTTGTATTGATATTGGAGTCGATAGGATTATTGTTGGTTAAGGAATATAACGAAGAAACAAAACAAGAAGAATATAAGATCACTAGGGTGAAAGGGTTAAGGTCTAAGAAAGCAGATGACACAAATGGAGATATTTCTTTATTAACAGTCGAGAACCCGAAACCCAGTACCAAGGTTTTGGGAGATATTGACGAAATAATGGAATGGGTCAATAACATTTCTGCTGACAAGGTTGATTCTTACCAAGAAGAAAAACCAAGCGACGACATTGATGATGAAGTGAAGTCATTATCTACGAATATGAATGGAGACGAGGTGAATGAACGAGAACATGAAGACATCGATGCAGCCAAGTCTAATGAATTGATCCAGATCTTCAATGACAATTTCAAATCTGCTGATAACAATTTTGAAAAATTAATAAAAGTCATCTCCTTCAAGGACGAGGAGCATGATAAGTTTTTCATGTCTGCCATTGCTAGGAGATTCAGAGACGTGGAAGGGTTTGCCAAAAAATTGACAAAGGAGAACAAAGTGAAGGTTCAAGAACTAGAACGACTCACTAAGGCCATGAGTAGTAAGATATCTGTCAATAACTTCAAAAATAATGACTTGGTGTTGTTTCTACCTACCAGAGTTGAAAATGTTAACGACATAAAATTGAACCAACAGCCTTGGGCTGCGTTTAATTTAGGAGCTCCTCATTACTTTTTGAATACCTCTAGTGGTGATATACTGAATGGTGCATCAAGCCTACAACTCACCAATAAAGAGTGGTTGGTCGCTAAGGTGTTATCGATCAAACAGTTCACGGTTGATGAGTCCAATGTAGGCAACAAGCAAGAAAATCCATTCCAGCTCAGCGTAGGCATAACATGGTTTTTAATCGACGCCAAAGAAGAGACCCTTGGTTAGCTCTTGGTAATATATTGACCTATATAAATACTGGAGTCTCCTCTCGTTTCTCATAAAATAAATTATTCTATAGCATTGTTAAATAAATATGACACACTTTCCCCATTGTGTAATCTTCTTATAGCTTCAGCCAAAGTAGAACTGATATCTATGAACGAGATCTTTGGGCACTGGGAGAGCTTTTCATTCAATGGTAACGAATTGGTGCAAATGATTTGATCCAACTTGGAATTATTAAGCTTATCCACTGCATCACCAGAAAATATTCCATGAGTGACCAATGCTATGACTTTCTGAGCCTTGTTTTGTAATAGCACTTCTGCGGCCTTACAAAGGGTACCACATGTGTCGGCCATATCATCAATTAAGAGACATAGTTTGTCAGTGACATCTCCTACCAACACCATTCTAGATATTTGGTTAGCTTGTTGCCGTTCCTTGTGAATCAAAGCAAAGTTCACATCCAACTTATCTGCAATGGCAGCCACTCTTTTGGCTCCTCCAGCATCAGGAGATACTATAATAGTATTGTCAACTTCGAAATGCTCTTTGATATACCTTAACACACTAGGCTCAGCATATAAATTATCTACCGGGACCCGGAAAAAGCCCTGAATTTGTGATGCATGTAAGTCCATGGTAATAACATGATTACAACCAGCAGTAGTCAACAAGTTAGCCACCAACTTGGCCGTGATAGGAGCTCTACTTTTATCCTTCTTATCTTGTCTGGCGTATGGAAAATTAGGAATCACAGCAGTAATTCTTCTAGCACTAGCAATTCTGCAAGCATTTATAATCATCAACAATTCCATGAAATAGTCATTAATCGTCGTCACCCCACATCCTGTTTGAATTATATAGACATCTTCATCTCTAACTGATTCTCCTACGGCCACCGCCGTTTCTTTGTTAGTGTACTGAAAAGCGCCGATTTTGGCCAATTTGATATCCAACTTATCGGCAACCTGCCTGGCTAATATAGGGTGGGAATTCCCCGTGATAATCTTTATGGAGTTCTGGTGTTCGTGCATCGTATTATCGTCAGTTGGAGTTGAAGATTGAGGAAATGATTTTTCATTTTCGATGAGGTCGCACATGTTGAATCAAAAGATAAGACATTAATATATTAAATATAAACTATATAAGTACGCTAAGGAAGGACAGAAAATTATACAAAAATGCAGGACGGGGTATATTACAGAATATTATAGATTTCATTGTAGAGTCCAATTAACTCACCCACCAAGTTGAGATAATCTTGAATGAAACAGTTAATGGACCACCAATGATTGAAGGAATTATTGTCAATATTTAGATTCTTGAAGTAGACAAATTTTAAATGATCATTGGATATTAAGTTTATGAAATTAATGAGGATCAACACTGGCAAGTGATTGAACTTGTTGACGAGGTTGTTGATGAGGTTGAGGAAGTTTATCAAGTTGGAATACTCATTATTATTCAACAGCATCCCGTGATAAGTACTGGTATTGGAGTTGGACCGAGAGTTCAGGTGTGAGCTGGACCGAGTATCAAAACTTGGATCGATGTTAGGGTCCGAGCTTGACCTTGGATTGGAGTTGGCTGAGCTTATAGTGTCGGACCCTTCAGGATCAAGGAATAAAGTCTTTAAAAACGTCAATAAATCAATCAAGTAAAAGTTTTTCAACTGGTCGATTTGATTGTTCAAAAACGAATAATTCAATATCAAGTCAGGATTGAAGTTGAAACTTATCAAAGAATTGATTAAATTGTCCATTAGGTCTTCTGATTGGAAATTAAACAAGTCACTCAAATTGGACACAAAACTTTGATCTTTAAATAACAGTTTCACCAAATGAATTAATAAATCATTGAGGTTGATTAGATTCTTCAAAATCAATTTGAACTTGATAAAGTTACTCGTATTGATGTTGTCGTTGTGAATATCAATCTTTAAAAAGTTGATTAGGTTGACTTTCAAAACCTTGAAATTTTGTACCGGTCTAATTAGTAAAAGTATCGGTGTCAATTCCAATAGAAGCAAAAGGTAAACTTTCAAGTCACTGATATAATGGGTGATTTCATTGAACTTGCTGATGAACAGGTTACCAAGATCAAAGTCTGCATTTACATCATAATTGTTCAAGAAGATATCTTCCATAAGTTTACCAATCGCCATCTTGATGAATCCACTATCGATATCATCATCTTCTCCAGTACTATCTTCATAGATCCGATTCTTAATAATATCAATATATATCATGAAATCGAAATCTTTGGGTACCATTAGATTGTTAGTTATGAATGAGTACACTGGATTTGTATACTCATAGTTAGTCTCTTCATCAACTCTTCTAAATGGTAACGGGACTTGTTCGTTTGAAGAGGTTGTGCCATGAATAGCCAGTTGATGATCTAAGGACAAATCCACACTTTCATCCTCGGGTTTAATAAATCCCAGAGGTTCATTTAAATGAGGTTGCATATGCTCCAGGAGTTGACTCAGTCCCGCAACCATTTCTTGACCATGAGCCAGCACTTGAGACGAGGACTGGCCTCTTGAAAGTTGGCCAGAGATCAGATCAGAAGCCATTTGAGGCTGGCTGGAAGGATAACCCTCAGGAATTAACGACTCAAATTTGGATTTGTACTGAGTCTCAAAAATCCGATTCAAATCAATCAATTCATGGTTTTCACATAAGTTTCGAATTTCATCGTTAATGATATTTTCATTCCAGACAACCCCCAAATAATTATACTTCGACTCACCTCTTGATCCTAACCGTTTGATGATCAAGTGGGGGTAGACCAATTTGATCAATTTCCCCAACTTTGATTGACCAAGAATCAACTTATGATGATCATTATTAGATGTCAATGAAGAAGGGTATTTCAACAATAAAGTCTGGCAAATGATATAATATGTCTTGTATAACGACAATCTAGGAATGTTGAAGGTGTTGATATTTCTATCAGAATTTTTAGGCAATTCAATTAACAGGTCTTGTAAGATCTTGATTGCCAAAAAGGTTCTCAACAATTCGTGATAGTTGACATTAGTCAAGATCAACGTTTTCAGGGCATCAGCTGGACTTTGACCGGAGACACTGGAATTCTGTAACGATAAGCTTGGAATATTCTTAACGTGATTATCAATTGAATCGGGATCCTTGAAGATATCTAAAAGTTGTTTGATAATATTCAAATAATTCTGCAGGAATTTAGAATTAATGAGAGTCTTATCAAGCTTGTTATTAAAGTTAACCAGAATCGAGGACTGTTCGTTGTACAACGCATTATAAAAGTCATCAAGTGGAACTGGATATTTCAACTTATACAACACAAACAACAAGTAACTATTGACCGACTGCTGATCAACCACTTCTAATAACTTACTGAGTAAATCTTGGAATATGAGTTGATTATTATGTTGATCATCAGGCTTGGAGGTGTCGGGATCATTCAAGTTAAATAGGTTGAAATGTGATGAGATGGACAAATTGGTCTTATGCTTTGGCAATGCTAAAGGAGGTAATGGTTGGGAAGATAACCCATGAGGAGCTCCTGCGGTAGAACTGGGTTGAGTCTTTGAACCGGGCGACAGGTATAATGCATTTGTAGGTCTTTGGGAAGTAGACTTGGAACTAGTTCGGGAATGGGATTTTATGTGAGATTTGGAATTCTTACGGGAATGGGATCTGGATCGAATCGATTTGCTAGGAGACGAAGGAACTGAAGATGATGATAATGTCGATGACAATGGAGGACGAATGGATTGAGTTTGAGGAATTGCAGGGGGAATTTGCTGATGCAGATGTAAATGCAATGGGGGATGATATGAAGAAGGTTCAGGAACCTCGGAGGGATTTCCACCCGAAGTCATAGATCCCGGGTTCAAGGAACCAGGACCAGTATTACCAGGGGGTAGGTAAGAACCAGAGGGATGACTAGTAGCACCTGAAGTGGTTGCAGAACTAGAAGATGCAAAAGGATTGGGATCGATCGGATTATATATGCCAGGTTGACTAACAGGATAAAAAAAACTGGACCGATCTTGAGGAGGAAAGTTATAATAAGGAATCAGCTCATATAAACTGGAATCCAAACCAGCACTAGCATCGATAGAAGCATTTTGATCCAAAGTTGGAGAATGGGTCGAAGTAGAATGAGTTGGAGACAATTGATTGGCGGAAGTCGTTACCCCAGGAGGACCAGTAGTCGAAGACAAATGATGATCGCCCTCACCCGAGCCAGCGGGGACAGAAGCAGCAATACCACCAACACCAGAGGCAGGGCCCGTGGCATATAAGTCCGGGGAAATGGCTAAGGGATTCAATTGAGCCGAAGATAATTGGGGGTGAGTCAATTGAGGCACTTGAGATGGTTGGTGATGCGATGGAGAAGAAGTGCCATGAGGTTCTAGGCCCAGTTGGTCGGGGTAGAAATAGCCAGCATTCAGTATCGACGATTTCTGTCGTTTATGAGATTTATAATTTTTGACCATATCATGAATGAACAAGGATATATTGGAAGAACAAACCAAACGAACTCTCAGGGAACGGCACTAGACAACACGGCTAGACAGAAAATAGATCTCGGACTCGATAACACCAATGGTTGAACACAGGTCGGACCAATAAAACTATAGATCACAACTATAGATCAACCTCCTAGATCAACAGCCTAGAAGATAAAAAGAACAGATCTAAAGAAGATAAGATAACACAAACAAAACCAAACACAAAACCACAACCTAAAAAAAGAATGATTAGTTATGTAAGGGATCCGAAGGAGAAAACTAACCTAACAACTCAGTTGACAACTAAGACCATAAAATGAATCCACTCCGAAACGGGGAAAAATAACCCTGGGAAAAAAAGGAGTGACAACAAGTGGGAACCGTTGACGGAAGGGACTGCCACCACAGGAAGATGGAGGATTCTGTGGAGAATAGTAATGAATAATACGACCGGAGATTGACTTCACCGGGAATGGAACTATTTGTTGTTAATTAACAACCAGATCGTGGATGGTATGCAAGGGACTATGCAAGGGATAATGGTAAGTTATGGAAACGTATGGCACCGTAATGACAGAACAAGTACCGCAGAAACAAGCAGACTTATCTCAAGTGATATATAACTAAGATTACGCTAGAACCAATAGCCCCAACGTTGTAGCACCAAGTAAATACAAACTATTAACCGCTAATTCTACACCGGTGGTAGGATTATATATAGAGCACTAAGGGATGTGGCGTCTGATTATCAATCTTCAAGATTTAAGGAGGTATATATAACGGGCCTATTGTCTTGACGGGGTCATCTTATGTAAGAACCACTCACAATCTTTATTTTTATATGGCACTTGGTTTGTTTTCGTTTTACCTCTACTGGTCAATAACATTTTGGTCGTCTAATTGTTAGACGATACTATTTGCGGGCGAGGCGCGACATTGTCTAACCGTTTGTATGGTCCTGAGGTTATCTACGGAGGTTTACCCGATGGTAGTGGGAACAATATCGGCTAGCGACTACTTGCGGCATTCTGCCGACTTGTAACTGAAACTTGGACTACCGGTTTGGGTACTAGTGTTTAGGCGGGCTGCAGTTTATATAGTATATATTCAATAATTTAATTTTGTATCACTTATAACTTAGGCTTTTGCAATTGAGTCGATAAAATCGTCTTCATTTCGTTGGCAGCCTCGGTTAAGTACCACTTCAAGTACTTGGATTCCAATCCGTTTCCTTTTTTACAGGAAATGTGAACATGTAACCAATCGTTATTGATTAAGTAGGCTAATCCAAACCCGTCATCAATAACTTGTGACCATCCCCAACTCTGGAAATGTTCACTAGGAACTTGTGAAGATGATAAGTACCAGGTTTGTGAATAACTGAATACTGGATCTTGGAAAACTTCGGGAACTGGTTCATCCGGTTGTAACATTTGCTTTAATCCGAAAAAGTGTCTGTCAACCCCTTTACCATCAGCAGCTTCTACCAAGTACTTAACGTGTTGTTTACAAGCAGCGTTGAAAGTATTGATTTTCTCTTCGGTGGTGGAATCATAATTAGACCAAGTTTCAACAAATGCTTTGGATTCATTGGAAACAGTTCTTCCGGTTTCGGTTCTCCCTTTCAAGAACTTTCTGGTAGCAGCAGATTCATAAGTAGGTCTGATTTTGCCAGTGTATTTATAGTAAGCCAATTGCATCATCATTTGAACGAATGCATCAGGACTGACTTTGAATTGTTTGATCAAGTTCTTCCCGTACCCATAGTATTGGAATACTTCTTCATCATGACTCTCAATAGTCTTATTGAATTTTTCAATCGCGTCATAAATGTCGCTTCTGACCTTTGGATTGATATCCCAGTTCAATAAGCTTGGAGTAAGGCTCTTGTCCAAGGTCAAGTCGTAGGATAATTCTTCCAATAATGCCTTAGGGTCTTCCTTATTAATTTCAGACAACACATAATTGTTCATTTGGACAGTTGGAGTAGCATCCATCTTGGAGTGTTCACCCAAGAACCCAGAGTTCCCGTTGGCTCCTACGAAGTATTCCACTGGCTTATCAAAGAATCTATTTTGTCCATCTCCGTGCCAGCAGTTTCTGGATTTTTCTTCAACAGTTATAGGACTGTGAGAATCTAAGCAAATAACAAACGAAGAAGCAAAAATCGTTTCCAAGCTATCTTCATTAATAGGAGATTTCTTCAAACTTTCATAACTACTCAACCATTCGTCTCTATTCAAAGAAGTCAAACTTCCCAATCCTAAGCCTTTAGGCAATTTACTGTTCTCATTTACAATGTACTGGAATTGGTTGTACAATTGTTGCTTGGTAACAGGAGATCCATTCACATGATGAGGAACCTTATAAAAATGATTATTGATAATAACCACGAAATATTGATGTTCAGCCCCTTCGTAAATCTTGGTGATATCAGACCCTGGAGCTGGAACCCTGGAGTTGTTAAACATATAATGGAAAGCATTCATACAGTATGGGTTTCCCTTGATGATTTCAGGCTCTAAAGTTTCATTTTGAACATCCAACATAAACTTGATCGTATAGTAACTCAATAAAGTGGACTTTAAAACTTGGGAGTGTCCAATCTGGTTATGGACATCTTTATGGGAGAAGAAATAAGAAACATAAGGTACGACCGGATCTCTGTAAGACAAATAAGCATAATCATCCCAGAATTCAGCTAACCAGTTATCTTTATCACCAGCAAATTGCTCTAATCTAGCCTGTAATTTAGGACCTTCACTTTTAGTAAAAGCTTCCACTTTCTTCTTGGAAAGTTCAAATTGCTTTTCACTTAGCAAAGGTTGGATAGTATTCAAGTACTTGGCGCTGGTTTCCTCTAAAGTAGGAACTGGCAATTTAGGTAAGTCCTTTTGGTATCTGAATAAATCACCTTTTAACTGAGTTTGATGGAATTGTCTAGTCATTTTAGGTAATGTTTGTACACCTTTCTTAAACATTCTATACCGGTGGCCTATATGGATTCAGTAGATGTAAAACAAATCTAAACCGAACAATAAACTAATGGCTGAAAAACAAAAATTTCAAGCGGATTATCGGTGCTTATATAGTGGTGACAATGTATGAAATTTGTGGGGGTCGCAACCGAGGGATGGAGTTTAGTGCTCATTAGTTAGAGAGTGCTTGGTAGAGAGACTACAATTGCCGAACCATAGTTGATTAGTTAGGGGTACAGGTACTGTGTAGCGGCCCATAGCCTGAAGGAACAACGCCAGGTATTGTTAGTTGTAAGCAACGGGCATGGACCAATCACCGCTTCGGAAACCTCGTAAAAGCCAATATCCGATGATGTTGAGGTTCATATGAATTTGCACGCCAGAAAATAACGTCTTTAACCTCGGAGTCTAGAATAGGTTAGACATTGGTTTTGACGAGTTGTGGTTGTTACGTGGACTATAGGGCTAGTAGAACATGTGTTGGTAATTAGATTCTTGTTGGGGCCTTCCCATTCACGTTATACTTCTCCGTGGCTATATCCTCCTAACAGTGTAGCTACTTATATTAGATCGAGTTCATGCACGACGCACCTCGCACAGATAAAACGTCGGAAAACGCGCTAGTGCATTGATTACGTCATACACTGCAACCATTAGAACCGAGATCACTAGTAATAGCCGGGGACTTGAGGTGAAGTATTCGGTTTAGATGGATAAAAAGGTCATTTCCCCATAAACAGTGCCATCTGAAACCCTGAAAGACTTTAAAAACACGGCAATTCCCATATATCGGCCCTAAATGACCTACCAAAGAAAGCCAGACTGACCGAACTCTACAGTGAATTTTTCGATGCGGTGACACACAGGAAAAAATTTATTCGAGTTTTTATAGCTTGACGTGATTAAAGGTTTTTTACACGAGGTTACAACGGTTTGTGGAGTTAGGGATATACCTCAAACCAACGAAAAATTAACCCATCTGCTTATTGGACCATTTGCAGCCGTTTTAATCCAATCGATTTCCATCTTTAGCAGTTTAATGAAACATCAGTTACACCTATACAAATATGATAGAGTCATTCTGGAGTCTGATCTGCTACATTCTATTAATATGGTATATGGTAATTATATTCATGGCGTATATGGGATTCCATGAAATCCTTTCAAACTATAGAAATCCTAAACCTGTAGCTCTGACAGCTACCAATGGGCCCGAGCTAGAACCAGTTACTATATTAAGACCCATCAAGGGAATTGATCCCGAGCTCTTCACATGTTTAGAGACTTCATTCATTCAAAATTATCCAATTGAGAAGTTGGAAATCATCTTTTGTGTGGACGATAGTTTTGATGAATCGATTCCCATTTTGAAGGAACTTATTGCCAAGTACCCCAAAATCGATGCTAAGATCTTGGTGTCTCAGTACGACAATCAAGGCAATAAATTGGACTATTTCGGTCCTAACCCCAAAGTCAATAATCTTGCCAAAGGGTTTTTGAATAGCAAGTACGATATTATATGGATAATGGATTCTAATGTATGGGGAGGATCTAACACATTGGCCAACCTGATAGAAATCTTGCAAAGGAATTTGATTAATAGTGGAGCAAAGAATTCCAGCTCTAGACCGGTCAAGTTGGTTCATCATGTACCATTAGCATTATCTATTAATACTGATACCTCTCTTCTTAGTAAGATAGGGAACAAATTGGACGAGGTGTTTTTGTTTTCATCTCACTCCAAGTTCTATATCAGTTTGAATAAATTGAATGTGGCTCCGTGTGTTAACGGGAAATCGAATTTGTTTCGGAAACTGGATTTGGATTTGGCAGTATCCAAGATTCCGTATAGTAACAATAAGTTTTTCCAGGACTTGGCCATCAAACAAAACGCTAAGGAATTAACTGATATGGGGCCAGGAAACTCCCTCAAGTTCTTTAGTAAGTACATTGGTGAGGATAACATGATTGCCATTGCATTATGGGAGTTTTTATTCTGTCGGACATCATTGTCTTGTGACGTGGTGATCCAGCCCCTTAATAAAGTACAAAACAGTAAGACTGCTGTAAAGGAGTATTTCAAAAGAAGAATTAGATGGTTAAGAGTCAGAAAGTATATGGTTTATCTGGCGACATTGATTGAGCCTACTACAGAATCAATTGTGTGTGGAATCTTTGGAACCTTAGCTATTAGTTATCTTTGGTTCCACAAGTTCTTTATCAAGAAGTTTTTTGCGGCACACATGGTAGTCTGGTTTTTGACCGACATGTATCAATATAATTGTTTGATGAATAATATCGAGCAGAATTATCATCCGGTATGGTTTAAGAATATGCACAGTGATCGGGTGGGGCAGATTCTCGACTGGTCGTTAGTATGGTGCTTAAGGGAATTGTTTGCGTTTCCTATATGGATGATAGCGATCCTAGGCCATGAGATAGATTGGAGAGGCAAGCCGTTTAGAATAGATCCAGATTTGACGGCCCAAGAGTTGTAGCATGTAAATAGAGTTGTATGAAATAGAGAAATAAAAAGTTGTATGAATAGAACCATTGCTCGCACGATAACTCGCACCATAGCTGGTACCACGCCGCACCCGATGCTGCGGCCATGCCACCGCGACCGTTTCAAGTGACAATTCTCACTTCTCATCTCTGCACGCTAATAATAGAACAATGCACCTCCTCTCCTCCACATACTCGCCTAAAACACCCCAACAATAGCGTTATAGTTGCAATTACATGGTCTGAATTACATACTCTCTATATATATCGCCATTCTACCATTTCTCCCGCCATATCTGATCTTTCCCATTCCTCTATTGTTGGTTGTGTGGTATTGTTGCACATTATTGTCAGCCTGCGCGCCTTAATTGAATGAAAAGGAATCGGTGAAATTAAGGTTCTAGAGATTACCAGAAAAGAACTTGCAACAGAAGTTTTTGTTAGCATCTAAGTAAATTGGGGGGCTACAATTTAGGTTTCCTCATTATTTGAGCTACGACCATATTCGAGACACTTTTTTTTTTATTCGATCCTTTACTTGTTGAATATTGGAGGGTTTCATTTGGTTGATTTCGTGTGTCACATATAGGTCTAGAATCTGAACCAGGGGGATATTCATTCTTTTATCACTTCACAATGTCTCAAGATATGACTGCCGTGACCCAAGAGGTCCAGGATCCGTTTATTGACGGGGTCATCCAGAATTGTAAGAAGTGTGATTTGCCGATATATGAAGGGCACGCGTACGAGCTAGGAGACGATAGATGGCATATAGATTGTTTCAAGTGTTCCAAGTGTAATAGTTCGTTGGGATGCAATTCCAACTTCTTGGTGTTGGGGAACGGGAACTTGATTTGTTCCAACTGTTCTTATAATTGTAAGCAATGTGGCAAGAAGATTGATGATTTGGCCATCTTGACCGGTGACCAAGCTTACTGTTCGTCATGTTTCAAGTGTCGGTCTTGTAAACAGAAGATTGAAGACTTACGATATGCCAGGACCTCTAAGGGTTTGTTTTGTATGAATTGTCATGAGAAACTTATGGCCAAAAAGAAGAAATATGATTTGAAGAAGAAACAACAGTTACAGCAAAAATATGACGAGAGAGAAAGACATCAACGGGAACGGGTGAATAAAGATGTTTCTGATAATACTTCTACCCATTCTAAGAATTCCAAAAACTCCAATCCAGCTTCATTTTCCACTCCTAATTCCGCTGTTCTGACTCCTAACTTGGAAGAAGAAAAACCATTATACCAGCCTAGACCTCAACCCGCTTCTAGTTTACAGAGCCAGTCAGATTTGTATGACTTGTATGACCGTTCTAGATCTCCTACCCCGAAATTATCTAAGCATTCAAGTGTTAATGAACTATACAAACATCTTACTAATTCTTCCTCGGCCGTATCCAGAGATAAAGACTTGCCCCTGACACCAGAGCTTCGGGAAATGTCTCGTCAAGCAAATAATCATCGTTTTAGCAGTGCCACTCCACCGTCTACCCTTGAACCTGATAATGATACCACTCCAAAGGCTCCTCCGCCCGTACAAGACGGACCTCGAGCAGGATTTGAACGAGAATATTCCATTGAAGAAATCAATGATTCAGACGACGAATTGAACCAACGTACAACTAGAGACAGAGGAGACGGGGTTTTACAACCGGCAGTTGAATTGAAACATCCTAGCACCCATGAAAACACCAACCCTGATTACGCAAGCAAACATTTGGGAAGTCCTACGTCTATATCCCACACCAAATTCCAAGGTAAAGACTTGTTGATTATGTCGCCACGTCAAGGGCCTCAAGACAATGAAGATGATAAATTGATTGAGAATATTGAATCTAATAATACTCATACGTTTACTCACAGTAGAGACGGCACCAATGACCAGAATCTCCATGTTGATTATATAAACCGTGAAAACGGAGCTAAATCGCCAGAAGTGGATAGAAACGGGCTTTTTGTTGAATCCAGATCCAACTGTCCTAGTCCATTGGCAAGAGCAAACAGACACGCCAGAGTATTAGAAACTAATGATGGAAATAATAATGAAGAAGCCCTTGATGAATTGGAAGACAGTCCTGCTTTTAGTACTCCTAAGAAAAGACCTACTAATAACAGTAGTATTCTTACTTCACCTCCACCCAGAGTTCCATTGCCCCAAGTTCCAGCGGGACTATCGACTCCTGGGGGCCACAGTCGGTCCAATCTGCAACCATACCATGGACATATCAAAACCAATTCTCAGTCTTCAGACCAATACTTCATGGAGAAAGCCACCAGTGATGATTTCCTTAATGGCTTGGGACTTGAAGGTATCGAATATAATGAACATAATGACTTACAAAGAGGTAATTCCCAAATGAAAGGATCACGTGTAATAGTCAACCCATCGCCAACTGTTACCAATTTAGAAGAGAATACATCCCCACAGGCTGATAGTCTCGGCCGTAAATCAAGCGTTATCAAAACTCCTAGACTCGGTATCAGACACAAACGGTCCATTAGTGGTGGAAGTAATAGCGGAGGTGCAAACACCGGGATTTCCAAATTGAATTTCTTCAGAGGTAGAGACGATAAGGGCCATTCCAGACATGTCAGTGATGGGTCTATAAGTGGAAATTATACTTATGTCCTCAATGCCAACCAGAACTTGAATACTAATGGGAATCTGAGTTTTATTACCCCGCCACTTCCAAGTACTTATAAGACCGATTATTACCATAATAGGTCTAATTCAGACACTATTGGCCATATTAGACCTTTGGATGTCAATGATGTGGCTTCGTTTGATGCCCAGGCCAAAGCTTTAAGGTTGGAAGTGCAACAGTTAGAATCTAAAAAAACTGGATTACTAGGAGATATAAGGAAACTTAAGGACGATAAACTCAAATTCGGTGAAGAAATTGATTCTATGAGAGCCAAGTATAACGAAGAACTCAAAGCGTTGAACAATTTGAACAAAGAAGTCCGGGACTTGAAGGCCCAGAGGAACGATTTAGAGAAATTATCCCCTGATCTAGATGACGACAATTCAACAGCTGTTCATAGCCAACATAGCCAACATCGTCAAATCTCTCATCACCACCCCACAGAAAGTCAGAGCAGTCAGGGAACTGGACACCACTTGGCTGCTAATGTGTCGAATCATAAATCCAATTCGTCTTCTTCATTACTCACAGGAGCTCCTGATTATGTTAATGACGAAAACATTGAACCACAAAAAGCTACCAAATTGAAATTCTGGAGAAGAGCCAAGATCGGGTTCAATAATAACGGCCCTAATACCGCTGGTTACAACTCCGGTAGTTCTGGTGGAAGTTTAGCAGTACCCAATGGTAATAGTAACGCCCCTTCTCCTCATAAGAACGATGATGACGAATCGGCCAAAAAAGGGTTTGGGTTAATGTCCAAGTCCAGATCAACTAATTTGTTAGACTCGTTTTTGAATAACAATTCTGCTGACACCGACACTGACACTACTTCCTTATTCAACTGCAGCATTGAAAAACGGGCCAGGTTTGAAAATTCCAATGTTCCGATGATAATCACCAGATGTATTAAAGAAGTAGAAGACCGAGGTTTGGAGTTTGAAGGGATTTATAGGATCTCCGGAGGTAACCTGACAATCATATCAATTGAACAAGCATTTACAAATTACAACTTCAGTTCCAAGGACGATGCCAAACAAGTCAATAAATTGAATGAACTATTGGACTGTGATATCAACGCTGTGACGTCTGCCTTGAAACGGTACTTACGTAAGATCCCCGACCCTTTGATTCCTTTTGACGTGTACAATGATTTCATCAAGTTGAATTCAATCAGTTCCAGCACTAAAAAGACCACCGACTTTAAGAGTCACGTGATTGACCGCTTGCCAAAGGCAAACAAAGAGGTGCTTTACATGTTATGTAAGCATTTGGAATTGGTCAATTCGTATTCTTCTGTCAACCGGATGAACTATAAGAACTTATCGGTTGTATTTGCTCCTACCATTGCCCGAGATGAAACTGGGCAACGGGAGATGATGGATATGGGCAATAGAAACGACATCACCGAGTTTTTGTTGAACAATTACAGTCAAATCTTCGGTCAATAATTAAATGTGTATTTACATGAAGGCTATTTACACGACATCACCCCAGTGTATAGTATATAAGGAGAATAAATAGAACGGTTATGGAATTAGTGGATATCTTTTATTTGAGGACTCAGGTACATGTCGAGTCTTCTGTTCCCTACTCTTATTAGATGCTCGATGGCTCCAAATTGCTTCTTGGGAAGATGCTTGTATTTGCTGAACTCATTGTGGATATAAAGTCTCCAATGGGCTCGGTTTTCTATGGGTTTTGTATTGACAGTTCGATGGCATGCTCTGTATAGATGCAACACCTGTTTTTGGATTCCCGAGAGCTTCATAATGATGTAACTCGGTACAGATTAATGAAGAATCATGATGAGTGAGATGTCGCGGCGCACCGATGCGACATTACCTATGCGACATTATTATCTAACGATATCTACAATATATACAACATGCTAGTTTATATTAATATACATAAAGTCAATACAAAATTAAGTTACTTCAAGTTGGTGAAGTCAACTTCACCTTCTCTGGTTCCATCACATGATCCATGCATTCCACAGGTACATTGGTTCTTAGATCTCTTTCCACAAGAACAAGCATTCTCAGAAGCAGGAGCGACGTTTTCAGCAGCAGCCTTAGCGCAGTTACATTGCATAGCTGGTTTAGCTCCACAGGAGCAGGTGGATTTCTTAGCACACACACAATCAGGTAAAGAACAAGCCATTATCGATAAATTAACAATTAGTAGACAATTGCAGAATATGTTTATCTAGGGTCCTCTGTTTCCTTTTATAGTTTTCTGTATCTTATTTCTTTTTTGGGATCTTACACTCAGCCGTTACTCAGGTGATTTCTGCGGAATTCTGGCCAATCAGATTGCGTATGTTTGTCAGCTGCGAGTCTTGGCCAGCACCGTACTAGTGCGATGTGTCAACAGTGAGCCTTCGCTGGCACGAGTGCGGTGGTAAGCTAGTGCGGTGTAAGCTAGTGCGGTGTAAGCTAGTGCGGTGTAAGCTAGTGCGGTGTAAGCTAGTGCGGTGGTAAGCTAGTGTCGTGGTAAGCTGGCACGGTAGTAGCCCGGTCACCGCTGCTAGCTCCCATACTCTAGCGAGTTCACCGACCCAACCATACTATTAATAAAATCAGTATTGGCAAATAACGTATCAAAGTCAATATTAAGCGTCAGCAACCTTTCATTATTGATCATATTAAACACCATGGTCCGAAACTCTCCGAATTGTTTGATACAAAGCTCACATTGTTGCAAGCAGATAGGCTTAAGACTGGTGAGAAAGTTGTGGACCTTATCGGTGATTTCCGTCAAATGGACCATATCAATCACTGCTCTTATTGGTTCGTAGGAGTATATCACAAACAAGTATGTGATTCCTTTCAAAAAAATGTTGTTTATAGACACCCAAGAATAGTTCAATAGCCCTAGTTGATTATGTAAGAAATCATAGAGATTTATGACCTTTTCACTCGACTTGAAGATCGTATCGTATTTGGTGTAATATTTAGCATCAAGCTTGATATTCAAATGCTTATCTTTGGGATTGTCTTTGTAAAGAAGAAAATTGTATAACAGGGCAAGGCTGTAGTGATAATTTAGTTCCATTATGGTGCGATTGAAGTCGTCTGCTGTGAGAGTGATAGCTCCTTTATACCAATCGTATAAACGTCGTTCCATAGGTTCTCTTATAGATATATCTGGAGGAAGATCATGTAATTGGTTTTGAAGTATTCTCAACTTGATATAATGATGGGTCATTAGCTTATTACTATCAGGAATCAACACCAAATTGGAGGCGTCATGATTTTTGGAATCATGTTGACTTAAAATCATCATATCGTCCAATACCGATGGAAATTGAACTTTGTGCTCATCACTGATAGCATTTGGTTTCTGAAAGTACATCGACACTTGTCTATCCAAAGTATAACAGCTCCAGAAGATTCGCCGTCTCATATCTTGGAGATAAGGATCCGAGGTTGTTAATTCAGGGTCTTCATGGAGATTTAAGTCATACATCAATCTAACACTGTTTCCAATCAAATACCAGGCTCCTGGGTTCGATGGTCTCATGATAGAATATGTTGATAATAATAGCAAGCTCTGAATGATTTCCAATTTGTTGGTCTCTGTTTCTTCAGGCTCATTCCATATATACTCAGCGTACCTAAGGCTCTGTTGCTGGTGATAAGATGATATGGTAAGACTATACTTTTTCTGGAGAATCGAAGACAGAATTGCTATGATGATATGGATGAAGAAAAGACATTTATGTCGGTGATGTTCATTATGATTGAGATCTTGAGAACTGGAGTATCGATTCAAATCATTAAGATTCATAAGCGTAGGATCCATCAATTGTCGCTTGACGCTGGGTGTGATTTCTCCATATAACGGCTTGAAATAGTGCCTGAGAAAATATTCCCTGTTAAGGATAGGTACTTGGAGGTTAGAGATCTGGAAATATAGTACCACACATTCTTCCACAAACGAAACTTCAGGCAATTTCCCTGATTGAGACTGTTTGATCCGAGAGATTTCCAGATCTTTCATCATTAAAACTCGATAATTTATACTGCTATCATTAGTGCTTCCATTTTCCTTACTGGTACTGTTTGTTTTAGCTCGATAGTCCACTCCCAAATTGCTTCTTTCATCATTTATTCCAAGCGTTTCATAATTTTCACCATTCCCAGACCTTTGTCCTTTAAGAACAGCAATCTCCTGCTTCAATTGAGCAACCTGTTTTTCCAACTCGTGAACATATGAACGGCCAATCACTTCGCCGGTTCCTGGATCTAATGATAAGCACTCATCACCTTTTCTCAAACAATTTCCACATTTGGGGAACTGCTTATCACACTTGACACGTCTTTGTCGACACCGTTTACAAGCAGTGATATTCCGGACGGTTCTGGTTGCCATCAACTGTGATAAGATCGATTATCGCTGGGGCACATGAGTGAGATTTGATATCCTCGCTGATTATGTAAGCGTGGATGACATAAGCGAGACTTATTGATCGATAAAGCGCTTGAACCGTTCTTCCAACATCGATCCCATTTCTTTGGTGCTGTCGTTGGACCTGGTGGAGCCTGCAGGAGGTATTGGCCCTGGTTGCTCATATTGATTATCTGGATCATGTGATCCAGGTTGATGTGACTCGGTCTGGTTTGATTCCGGTTGATTTGATTCTGGCTGCTTACCTTGTAAGTCAAGAAGAACATCTTCAAATAAATTGGAAATGGATTTCGAGTGGTTGGAAGTACTTTCCTTGGAGTTTGACTGGGTACGCGACGGGTTTCTTTGGTGCTGGTTCATTATGGAGTGGTATATAGTTGAGGTGATGGACTGGTTTCCACTCTTATCCTCTAAGAACACGTTATTTTCTTCTGGTTGATGACTTTCTTTATGTTTTTCAGAAGCCTGGTCATCTAGTTTTCTCTTTTTCTTATTGAAGTCGGCAACTTTTTGCTTCAAATCAATTGTTTCCAAATCAGGGAACGGTACGTCATCGTCTTCATCGTTAGCATCAATGTCTCTAGCGTCTAGAGCTTTAGGATTAGACATGGCCGGTGGCCTAAGATCACTGTCTTCATCACCATATTCGTTCTGTATTTCCACTGGAGTCTTGATTCTATTTGAAGATCTTCTCAGTCCTCGATTACTGCCCAATCCCATCCGTTCGAATTGTGGGGTTCTGGGGAATCTTTGAGGGCTAGCATCATCATTTTCACGAGAATTTAACGTGATAGGCGAGAGTCTTTCGAAATTCCGTAATTCCGATGGCGGTTCATAGTTAAGATTGGAGTCAGGATTTGATTCCTGGTTGGATTTAGGGTTAGCCAGTTCCATTTCTGACGCCAAAATAGGCGGCTCGGGCAACGTAGGAGAAGAATTGATCAAATCCTGAATCATAGATGACCGTTTCCTTACATCATCATTACTTCTTACCGGAGTTTTCAGGTACCTGTTTTTGCGTGGACTAATTGAAAGCTTATGATAGTTATCCAAAGATTGTCTGATTGTATAGGTACGAACAGGGGATCTATTAGCACCACTACTAGCACCACCTTGGCCGTGACTTGGTTGGGCACTAGTCATATGAGGAGGGTTTATACTGAGACTATCAGTAGAATCATATTTAGTATGTGGTTTACCAACCAATCTTGGGTCCATTCGAGGGTTGAGCCCCTGTCTTTGTGGTTGATCCGTCGACCAAGTAGGAGTCAGTTCTTCAATATTGTCTCGTAAAAGTGGCTTTTTAAACAATAAATCCTTTGATACCGTATCACCAAATTTGTCATTTCCTCGGTTTGAATGGTCCGGCTCTGTTCCTTTTTGATCCTCGTCATTATAAATCTCGTCATCATCCAGCAACAACAAGTTTTTTTGAGTATTGGCCAAAGTATTCAAATCACTTGATCCTCTAGGAGATTCATAACTGGCAATCTCAGTATTGGCAGCCAGTTCGAAAAACCGTTTCCAGAACCCCACGTTGTTCCACACGGCTTCAGACGACTTGGAATATTTCCGAATCACTGGAAAGATTTTGTCGTTGATAATTGCATTGGAATCAGATAAGTTCTTATCGATTTCCTGGAGAACAATAGTAGTTTCTTGTTCTAGCCTCTCTAGTTCCAATGTAGCGGCCAAGCGGTCATTTCCACCGTCGGAAACATTCTGCCCGCTTGTAGGATTCACAGTGGACTTTCTGCGAGCAGAAGATGGCGCTATAGAGTACCGTTTCATCTGTAATACTTACTATCAATACTACCGATATATATAGCGATATATTTATTCAATTTGTTTTGAATAATTAGTGCGCGTTTGTGTGCTCAAACCATATTCACTCTACTGAGCTAATTGGTGATGATGATTCTTCAACGCTGTGAGCTACAAACTGAAGAATAGATATCTTTTTGGAAGCTTAAAAGATAATGGGAAACTTGATGTCTGTTTCATTTGCACCAGAGTGTACGGATAGTAAGAATAAATACGACGACTGCTTCAACAAGTGGTATACGGAGAAGTTCTTGCAAGGGAAATCGTTGGAGAATGAGTGTACGGAATTATGGGATGACTATATAACTTGTGTCAATACTGCTTTAGCCAAACACCAGATAAAGTCAACGTTGGATAAGGCCCGTGAAGACCAGCCGTTTAGTGCTGAGCAGATACGAGACCATACTGGTTCTGGAGAAAAGAAGTGAACTGCGTTTGTAGGCGGTTTTAATAGATTAGAAATTGGACATATGGACTTGTTGAACGTTTTATATGATCCTAGTGTTCCTGTCGCCAGTTGTAGCAGTTTTATGTAAATAGTTAATGGATATTCTGTCAAGTAATGAACAAGATGTAGAATTGTCACGTGAGCAGCTGCCGCGACATATTTTCAAAATGATAAAGTATTATGAATATTCAATATTATTCATCACCACTCAACACAATGTTAATAGAAGAGGTCCCGAAGAAATCAAATGCAAATAACTCCACTGTCTATTTCAGCTCATCTATAAACCTAACCGCTCGTCCGAATCCTTGGCTCAACCAAATTAATCAAGATGACGCTCCTCAACCACAGCAAAAGAAGACCAAAATCAACTATAATTTAAATGATTTGATGAATGCCCAAATCCAGTCCACAGATAACAGCCAGACCACAGGACCACTTAAGTCGGCCCAACAGCTTTCCCTTGAACGATTAGCCACCAAACGAATGTTGGAGTTGAGTAAAGAAGGTAACGTTACCAATTTCGAGTTGCCCAAGAATTTTGAATATAACAAACAACTAAAAGGAGATTCCGGCAGCTCCCGACAAGGAAGCACTCCAGGAACAAAGAAAATCTTATCTGCTCGTAGAAATTTGAATTCATACTTCGAAGAAGAACGGGATTTGATGTCGATAAACTCGATTTTGAACCTCAACTATCAATATTTGGATCAACTAGACTCTTATAATTCGGCAGGTTCTGATAAGAATAAGAAAAAACAACAGAAGCTCTTCCGGCCTCGGATCAAACTTTGTTGTATTTGCAGTAATGTGTCTAACTATGCTAGATGTGCATCGTGTGGTTTATTCTACTGCAGTATACGATGTAATAGAGTTCATCTTGAAAGCAGGTGTAACTAATTGTAAGTAGACCATTGTACTATAGATAATATAAGTCTTCTCAGGCATTAATAATAATTTGAACCATCATGAGGATATTCTCACTCACAAAATGGCTGCAAAAATCGATATCAATTACAAACGTCTCCGCCACAAATATGAAGTTGGGGCTTGTTGTGGCTCTTTTATTCCCTATATACGCCATTTGTGCTGCCCTGAACACTATGGAACAAAACAATCCTTCTGATTATAACAAATTGGCGGAATATGCTAACATCGTATCACTCTCATATTGTATTAAACATGGATTAAAGCCAGGGATATTAGATTCCGATTCAACCAATTGTAACTCGCCAATCTGTCACCAAGCACCTTACAAGGACATAAACGTATTGGAGATATTCAATTTCAATGATTTGGGCGATGTAGGTGTTGGCTTCTATGGCATCGATAGGGCCCATAAACGGATCATTCTTGCGTTTAGAGGCACAAGCTCACGGCGAGATTGGTTTGCCAATATTGATGCTATGCCTAGAAAGTACGTTCCGTTGATTGATGTCATTAATAAAGAAAGTACTATAGAATGTTCTGGATGTAAAGTGCATAGAGGCTTCTATAACTTTCTTCAGAAAAATTGTGCAACTATCTTATCAGCTGTCAAGGAGCTCAAACAAGAATATCCAGATTATCAAGTTGTAGTGTTAGGGCACTCTTTAGGAGCCGCTTTTGCCCTTCTTAGTGGGATAGAATTCCAACTAATGGGACTAAAGCCCTTGGTCCTTACTTATGCTAGTCCTAAGATTGGAAATCAGGAGATGATGAGATTTGTAGATGAACTATTTGATACTTCTTCTGCAGCCCAGAAAAGTCTAGAACAAAAGGATTTCGACTCTGGGTACATTAGAGTAGTCCATAAAGGAGATCTAGTTCCGCTGCTTCCACCAACAAATGCATTTCGCCATGGTGGGGTGGAGTACTATATTTCTCAACTGCAAATGCCCCATACGCCTAATGGGCTTGAACGAAGAGGGGCTCTGGCAGATGAATGGAGCGGGTTACCACAGCTTAATACGTTTCCGTCCAAACCTAGCAAACTAGTTCCAGATGAAATGGGAAAAGAAGCACATAGCTCTTATTTCATCAAGATCACGGGATGCCATTGATACTTTAGCATATATTATATACAATGTTATTTACAAGATATTTCCACCATTTTGTCGGCCGAACAAACCTTTTCTCTTGACTTGCCGAGGTGGGCACCAGTCTCTAATTCGTACTGGTTTAATGTCTGCCAGTTTTTCCATGTCACAGCGGGTAAATGGGCAAGTTTATCAATGAGATTGTTGTGTTCGGCGACATTATCCTCTTCAGCCTCGGTATGAATGCCACTAGATAAATCAGCAATGATATTTTCAGCTGTATCAAAGGAATCCATCATAGTAGTGGCTATAACACCCTGAGGACCGTTTTTGATCCACCCCGAAGTATAAAACCCTTTTTTGACTTGTCCATCTGAATAAACACGTCCTCCTTTGTTACTAATTCTATTTTTCTTATTATCAAATGAAATGCTATTATCACTGAATCCTGCCAATTCTGACCCCTTGTAGCCTATGGACAAGATCACGAGATCATTTTCAATAGTCACAGGGTCGGCATTTTCATCAGGAACCACTTTAGGTTTATTGGTGCTGTCGTCATGAACAATCTTGTTCTTGCTGAATATTGTTCTTGATAATAATTGTGGATCAGTGTCACTCACTATAAATTCTTTAGGACTTTTCAAGTACTGTAAGGACCAAGTTTTCTCGGGAGTATACTCCTCAGGCTTGGAGTATTTATCTATAATAGATAATCTTCTCTTATTGACACGATCAACAGACTTGAGATATGGCTGAATACAATCAAACACTTCATCATCCACTGGAATAAACTTAACTTTTTTGGTTGCATTGAGTTCTAAGAGCTCACGGATCTCCTTGTTAGTGAAAGCACTTTCCAAAATGCCTCTTCTAGCTACAATATTAACATGATTAACTAAGCTGTTCTCGAGGACTTGCAATGCCTCGGAAGAGATATCTGTTGATTTCCAGTGGGATTCTGGGTCAGCTAAAAGAATACGAGCTACATCCAAGGCAACATTTCCATTTCCTATCAACGTGACTGACTTTATTTTATCCAATTGAGGCGGCTTGAAGCTGTTGCTGTTGGAATAGAAATCAGGATGTCCATTGTACCAATTAACAAACTGACGAGCAGAAATGACTCCTGGTAAATCATTTCCGGGAATCGCCAAGGTATTATCGGCATTTACGCATCCATAAGCTAATACGACCGAGTGATAGTTCTTCTCTAGCTCTTGAATGGATACATCCTTACCAATATTCACATTACCGAAGAATCGGACTTGTTCAGTCTGTTTCATTATATTGTCCATATACTCTTCACAATTCTTAACCTCGGGATGGTCCGGTGCCACCCCATACCTACTAAGACCATAAGGAGCTGGTAACCGTTCAAAAAAATCGAGCTTGATATCATACTTATCCTTGGGTGATTTATGGAGTAGATGATGGGCAGTATAAAAGCCCGCCGGGCCGGTCCCCACCACCGCTACCCGGTAAGTAGGGATAAACGAAGTTGCAGAATTACAAAACCGTCTCAAAAACAGAACATTTCTCGCTTGTTGCATCACTATATCTCTTCTAAATCCATTCGGCGCTTAAATCATCATATAAAACTAACATTTCTCATATTTAACAGTTGCAACAACTTCGTGTCCGCACCACTTCTCACACTTTTTCTCATCAATGTCAACCAAAACTGACAATTATCATATAATAAACCAATGGCAGAAGTAACGACAAAGACAAATCCTTCGGCGTTCTTGTCGGGAATCATAGGGGCACAAGTAAGCGTCAAGTTACACAATGGAGTGGCTTACGTGGGAAGCTTACAAAGCATAGATGGGTTCATGAATATAGTATTAGCATCAGGAGCAGAATACATTAATGGAGTGGCCAACGGAGTCAAATATGGAGATGTGTTCATAAGAGGCAATAATGTGTTATATATCAGTGAATTGTAGAGGAATTACCACACTACTGAGTCGGTTTGAAACTGGCATAGTTAGATGAGGTTCTTGTAATATAGTAATAATATATATATAGCCGGATGTTTTTGTGTAACTTTTTCTCAACCAATCGCCAGGGCCAAATGGACGAGCGCTCACATTTACCAGTTCGGAATCAAAACTTTTTCCATATTAACCATGTCGTTTATTGTTAGAAGACAGTTATCTACTTTGATTCCACCAAAGATCGCTTCGGCTAAGGTATGTAGAAGAATTTGGGGGGTTTTGTTTGGGGCACCCTGTTTTGGGGTAAGGGGAGAAGGTGTGATGAATGGTGAATGTTGAGGTGAATTTTTTGATGAATGTTGAAGTGAAATTTGAATGTGTTGAATGTTGACTGTTGAATGTTGAATTTTTTGAATGTTGCATGTTGAATGTTGAATGTTGAATGTTAAATTTGTTGATTGTGATATGTTGATTGTTGATTGTTTTGAATGTGCTTTGATAAATGTTGAAAGTGAATTATTTGAAGGTAGGGCAAATTGCCAACTCAGGACCTGTCTGATTTTGCAAATGGTTTAATGAAAGTAAAAGTTGGAGAGAATCAGTTTAGTTTAAGTCGATGTATTGGTCAAATTACGTGAAGTGGTTTGTTATTATGACACTGAAGAAGACACTGTGAAGCCAGTTATACTTTAGTTATTCCATACTAGTACTGACCTGCTAGTTCTGCTGACTAACTGCTTTACCATGCTCACTGGTATTGCCTACTTCCATAACTTTTCGATTCCGTGCGCTATTTGATAAAATCCTCATTCTCATATCATCATCAAACAATTCATCAGTCTCATATCTCCATCCCTTCTACCCCTGGCTATTGCCTTTAATATCTATATATCCTAATACTAACTCCTCTAGAACATTGGATCTAATCCAAACGCCAAAAGAATGGCCGAAGTCGTTTCTTTCTACAAGAAATTACCTACCGGTCCAGCTCCAGCTCCAAAGAAACCAGTAACTCCTTTAGGAAAATACAAGGCTGCCTACTTTGACGGTGACAACGCCTCTGGTAAACCTTTACTCCATTTGGCTCTTGCTGTCATTGTGGTCGGTTACACCTGGGAATACCAATCTCACTTGAAGCACCACAAGCATTAAGTTTATCCTATATAGATAATAAAAATATTCGTGATATCTATCACCTAAAATCTCTATCAGTTCTGAGCGCTTATTGATAATTATTGCTATTACCTCGTTACCGGGTTATAAGTTTGTGTGTAGCTACCGGGACCTCTACTACTATATGTGGTTGCTATTTACGGTCGTGACTTCTATAGCCCATTTGTCTACAACTATACCATTGCCTGCCCCCAGCCTCTTTACAAAAGCCAGGTTTCCGCCCCTCTCCACTGTACGCGACTCTGAAAAAACTGACAAGAGTTAGCAAACCCAATTTGTTATATCACTGGTTTATCAAGGTCTTATAGTGGCCGATACACCTGACATCAATCTCAATTGCGAAGACTTTAGCTACTGTTGTTAGCGATACAGTTTTTGTGGTCTTGAAGCTGGGTAATAACACGCGGCGTTTATTAGTTAATTCCTGTTATTAATTCCCCTTTTTCATTTGTATTCTTTGAGCCAGTGTTGCTTCAGGGTCAAGTATCTGTTGTTGTGTTGGTTTTCAACAAGGTACGACTTGATTTTTGAACGTGTCAATTGTCTGGCACTGTTTTTTTCCTTTTTGTGGTATCATTTGATCCCTATAGTAGCAGTTTGTTGATACGAGCTATTTGTCCTAATTCAACGCTATTTGGTCTGACTCAACCTATTTGTTCTAACTCAACGCTACTGGATTCTATTAATATAACGATTCAACATACAGTCTCCCATGAACTACGGTAATGAATATGGCCATGACGCCAATTCGGCCGGTGACCAACCCATGAATTATGAATATGGAGATGCTTATCAAGATCAATCAGCGGCTAATTACGGATACCCTAATAATCAACAACCTTCTGGAGTCCCTGGACAACCAGCTACACCACGAATGTTAAGAAGTATTAGTGGCAGTCTCCGGAACTCCCGAAACGAAATCATATCTGATCCATCTGCTGCTTCTCCTAGTCCCCGTCAATCGGGTGACTTTTCCCAATATGTTCCTCAAGGCTACAGAAGTCACTCTAGGAACCCTAGTTTCCAGCAACTGCAACCCCAGCAACAGCCTACGTTTGATCCTAATGCCATGACTCCCCAAACCCCGATGCATAGACGTAATCCTTCTGCTAATGCTCCCATTACGCCTCATAGTAGACAACCGTCGGGCCAGATTCGACAACCTCCGGCCAATCCTCAACAACAAGGGGTTCCTACCACTTTGAACCCTAAAGTTTTGAATCAACAGCAGATGGCAGCGATGGCTAGCTCCGGTCAGGCAAATAATGAACTATTACCACCAGCGGCCATTTCTACCCCGGATGATTATAATGGGGCCAGCACCTTGAATTCTAAAGTGTCTGTCAAAAGACAGTCTCCTCATCCTCCAGGGCAACAACCGACACCCCAAAATCAATCAAAACTGCGTCATGGTCAACATCATGAACAACAAAATCAACAGCCATTTCATAGAAAATCCATTGGAGACTGGGAGTTTGTTAAGACCATTGGGGCTGGATCTATGGGGAAAGTCAAATTAGCTCAACATAATACCACTGCCGAAATCTGTGCCGTTAAAATTGTTCCTAGAGCTGCTAAATTGTATCAAAGAGCTCATCAAGATGATGCCCCTCCACAAAATCAGCAAGAAGCTGCTCAGAGACAAAAAGAATATGAGAAAGAAGTGGCCAGAGATAAACGGACTACACGTGAAGGGGTTTTAGGAAGATTATTATTCCATCCTTATGTTTGCCGGTTGTACGAGATCGTGCCTATGACCAATCATTATTATATGTTGTTTGAATACGTAGAGGGTGGACAGATGTTGGATTATATTGTTGCCCATGGTTCTTTAAAGGAGAAGCATGCTCGGAAATTCGCCAGAGGAATCGCCTCGGCCTTGGATTATTGTCATAGAAACAACGTTGTTCATAGAGACTTGAAGATTGAGAATATCATGATTAATCAAAAGGGTGACATCAAGATTATTGATTTCGGGTTGTCGAATTTGTATTCTCCGAAAACGTTATTGAAGACTTATTGTGGGTCGTTATACTTTGCGGCTCCTGAATTGTTGTGTGCCAAACCATATGTGGGGCCTGAAGTTGATATTTGGTCGTTTGGAATTGTTTTATATGTGTTAGTGTGTGGGAAAGTCCCATTTGATGATCAATCGGTGAATGTTTTACATGAAAAGATCAAAAAGGCTAATGTTGAATACCCTTCCTTTTTATCAAAAGAATGTGTTTCATTATTATCCAGAATGATTCAAGTGGACCCTGGCAAAAGAGCTACTCTCCATGAAGTTATGTCTCACCCTTGGATGAACAAAGGCTATGAATACGGCATTTCCACTCATATTCCTAAAAGATTGCCATTAACCCTTCCTTTAAGCTCAGAGGTTATTAACACTATTGCTACTTTTGACCTTGGTAACTTCCAATCGTTAAAAGATGAATTGAATAACATTGTTGGCAGTGTAGAGTACCAAATGAGTAGCGAAAACTGGTACAAAATCACTGATCAGGGCAGAGAATACGCCTCGGCTTCAAACTCTCATATCTTGCCGGATCCCACTGGTGGGTTCCACCCGTTGGTTTCGATTTATTATTTGGTGGAAGAGATGATCAAACGGAAGAGAGCCAAGGAGGAAGCTGTCAAGGCTCAACTTGAACAAGTGGAATTGAGAAAGAAACAAGAATTAATTGACCAACATCAATTACAACAAGAGCAAATCCAAATTAAACAGAGAATGCCTCAATTAGATAATCCTGCTGCAGTCGAGATGCTGTCGCAATCTCCACAACCAACATCTCATTCGAGAACCGCTTCACCTGCTGCCCAAACTCCCCCTCCAGGATCCCAATCTTCTCAACATAGAGTTCCATTGCCTACTCCTGAAAACGCTTTGGTGGCTGAAACTCAACTCAATGCTCAGACTCCTAGTATCTCGTTCCCTGAACAGGCTCATACTTCATTGTCTCCTAGCAAACCTGATTCCCCTGCTGATTTCAATAGTAGTCAAGGACCCCAAATCCCTGACCAACAACCCCAGAGTCCCGAGCAAGAGTCCACTGACGCTAATGGCAGAACCATCAATTCTCTTTTCAGAAGATTCTCTGGCAAAAGAACTAATAAAGGTACTTTGTCACCTCAAAGAACCCCTGATAGTCCTGATAGTAGACTGTCACCTTCTAAGAATGATCCAATGGTTCGTCGTGGTATTAGTTTGAAGGTTACTGCCAAAGAAAAATTGGATTCGAAAGGCTCTCGCATTAATGTCATTGATAAGAAGGCTGAACAACAAGATCAAGCCCAAGCTAGAACTCAAAAGCCTATTCCAAAGGATACTTACAGAAGAACTCATAATAGATCCCAGTCCATTAATGCCACCAATAATAACAAAAACCATGGATTTGTTCCGGTGGAGTATTTACCACCGTTGCCTAATATCGACACCCAAACGAATCAAATTGTTCTGAACAGCCAGAATGCGACCTCGGCATCTGGAAGAACATTACATCCAACTGCTCGGTCCAAATCTGTTGGGGGCCATATTAGAAAAGATTCACAAGGGAGATCGAGGGCCCAGACCGCTACTGCTGGACATCCGCCATTGCCAAACAGCTTGGCGGCCCAAAATAGTGACGAAATGGTTAATAAGGACGATGTAGGAGCTTATGATGGATTCTTTGATGATATTTTGTTGGATGATGAGAATGAAGATTATAAGGAGATCCCACAATTGACCGAGGATCAAATTATTGACCAATTCAATAATGCTCATCCTAACACCATGCCTTCTATTGAATATCCAAAGACATTGTTCTTGAAAGGGTTCTTTAGTGTTCAAACAACTTCGACCAAACCACTTCCTGTCATCAGGTACAATATCATCAGTGTTTTGACCAGATTAGGGGTGAAGTTCCAGGAAGTGAAAGGAGGATTTGTGTGCTCTCATACGCCTTCTGTACAAATTCCAGTGCAAGCATATGAAGATGAAAATAGTTCTGGTGAGGATCCTCTTGAACGAGACTTCGAACCTTTAGAAGATACCAGAAGTGGAGATAGTTCTTCCAAAAGATCTGGTGGCACTGAAGAAGAGAAATTGTATGGAGATGCCTTCAAAGCTACTTCATCTTCCATTGAACAGAAACTCAAGACTCCAGAAATCGATGCTCCTGCTGGGTCCGGTGGTGCATCTGCTACTACTACTGGAGCCGTTACCCCTGGTCACTCCAGACAAGCATCTTACTCGTCCAGAGGCCCAAGTAGACAGCCTTCATTGCATTTGAACACGCAAAACTTGAGCACTCCAAAAGGACATAAACATTCTAGTTCTATTGGAAGTGCTGGGTCTGCTTCCGGCTCTGGTGGAGGTCATAGAAGAAAATTTTCTTTAGGTAATTCTTTGTTGGGATCTGTAAAGAGAAAAAATGGATCACAAACTCAATTGGTGATGCCTCCAAACACCCCAGCGGCCGCCAGAATAAATAGACTGTTGTACAATGATGACTTCAACGATGAAGAAGACGAGGATATCAGACACTTCACCGAGGACGATTCTGTTGATTCCGTGGGTAACTTGATGGTTGGAGGCGGTTCTGACATGTTGATGTCATCAAGATTGGAACATAACGCTAAGCATAAGACCCGGTCCAGAAGATCACCATTAAATTTCGAGATTCATGTGGTCAAATTCCCATTGGTAGGATTGTATGGGGTTCAATTCAAAAAATTGTTAGGTAATACCTGGACCTATAAGACTTTGGCCGGTCAAATATTAAATGAATTAAAGTTGTAACACTTGTATTTCAATTCGACCTATTGCATTGTTGATGATATTGTGGTAGCATGTTTGTTTCATTTGCTTAATCTACATTCTTTAATTACTTAATTTTATTCGTTAATATACAATAAATTAATTGGTGGTTCAGTTGGGAACTGATTTCTGCTCTGGCTCTTCAATTTTTGGTTCAACTTCTGTCACCTCTTCGATTTCTGGTACTTCTTCAACCTCTGGCTCTTCCACCGATTCTTCAACCTCTGGAACCTCTTCAATTGACTGATCGTTCGACTGATCTTGTGTTTCGTTCACCCCCTCTTCCTTTGGTGGACTTCTCGAACCATAATTCAACTTCCTCAACTTCAACCGGTCCTCTCTTGTCAAGGTATTAGTATTATATTTCAAAGGTTTTGATATTTTGTCGAGTTCTAACGCCAACTTCAACTCGTTCTCCTTTCTTAATTGCTCATCTTCCAAGTCCATTTGCTTTTGACGCTCCTTGGCTTCCAATCTTGAAGATTTCTTTCTGGTGGCCATCAAATTGAGCAATTGGTACTCCTTCTTTCTATTCTGAATTAACCTCCTTTTCTTGATCTCAGTCCCCAATACGTTTTCTTGGAACTCCAGGTTTGTCAAAGGCTTGACTACTGGTTTCCGTTGGTTTGCCTTGATGAAATTATTGAAATCATCAATTTGCCAGCACTCAATGTCAAATGAAACATGAGAAATGTCAATATCGAATTTATCCCAAAAAAATTGCTCTGGATCTTCGGGACAATCGATTCTCTTTTTAGGAACCACAAGAGTGGGGAACTCGGTGGTTCTTTTCACAATCTTCGTATCGTTGAACACCAAGAGCCACTCGACTCGTTTGTTCTTAGACGTGTCAGTTTTCAACACTGTGAAATTGAGATCTTGGTTGCTGAACCCAGACTTGTCCAAAAACTGTCTGAAATTGGCTAAGGACGACAAATAGTCCAAGATGATGTAAAACAATTCGAATTTTTCACTCAAAGTCAACTGGTCAAACTTGCGGGCATTCTCCATATCTCCTAAAGAGGTGTTAACGAAAAGCTTCTTGATGACCAAATCGAAATCCTCCACTCTGAACTTAGAAGAGCTGCCGCCTGAATGAGTCAAGGCGTTTATTATTTGCAATTTCAACTTATTGATGAATAGCACCGACTCATCCAACGGTGGTGGATTTAATAAATTCAACAACTCCATTTCAAATAATTCCACGTCGAAATATTCAGACGCCAACCGCAAATAGCCCTTGAACTTATAAATCCAGTTTATGGCATATATGTAGTAGAACGAGGTTCTGGTCTTGTAAAGCTCATGGTTGGGCGCCAAAGTGTTTACAGGCAATTGTAAAGGCTGCAACTTCTCAAGCGCAGCCAATTGATCTTTATGTCCAAACGCCATAATTTCCTGGATTCAAAAGAATAAAGGAAGAAGGCAAATACGTATTCCACCACACTCAGCTGCTAAGCAATCAGTTCTTAGTTTGAATAAACGTTGGGACTTGATGTAGTTACTATACCGTGTATCAAATATGTTGATGAGTCGCGGTGGTTTTTCGTCGGTGAGGCCGCATTAACTAGTAGCTATTACCACGGTTTACAAGATGATATGGATAGCACAAGTGGCAGTAGTCAAGTAGAACATGCATATTACAACATGTAGTTTGTTAGTGACCCCTTTCAAATACCCGAGAAAATCCGATCAAAATCCCCCTGAAAACGCCAAAGCGCATTGTTAGATTGTAGAACGCAAAACTGACCCTACTAACCAGAACAAACATACAAGCGACCATGTCTTTTATCAATAAATAATTTGTACATTAAAAACGGGCTCGTTAGTCGTGATTCGTTATTATACATATATAAATACAAAATACAGTATGTATCCCAGATACACCACAGGTATCTCTTATATCAAATGATTATTGTGCAAAAGTTCGGTCAAAAGCTCATTTTTAGACTTGATTTTAGTGATCTCCCCCGAAATCTTCACCAAAGCACAATGCTTGGACAAGTTGGGTAATCCTTCTTTAGTGAATAACTTTCTTTTGGATTTTTTATTGATAGGAGGCTGCTTGGAATAGGTTTCAAAATTGGTGATTAAGCGAAGGCATCTCTCATAAGCTAGTTTACATAATTGTCTTCTCTTTTGTTCGCTATGAGAATGATTTAATCTCTTTTGTTCCAATGATAATAACGGTTTGGTAGCCGATCTCTTTCTCTTCCTCTGGGACGTATCCAATTCATCATCAAGGGATAACGTATCTGTGGTTTGGTAAGATGGTTTGAATTGTTGGTAACTTCTTTTATTGGGCATTTCCAAATCCTCTGGTTGTAAGTTATCTTCATCAATAGATGATTGACGCGATTCAGGCGTAGGTAATTGGGTGTTGATAGCTGAATCTTGTTTCAGATACATAGGGTCTTTTGGAGGGTGTGAAAACACCTTGGATATGTCGTTTTTTAAAGAAACATCCTTCTTGGGCTTGAAGTTGAAATCATGATGATATAAGTCCAACGGATTGGTCGAGTGACTAGGGTTAGCCAAGTTATCAAGAAACTTCTCCAAAGCATTAGATTCGGTGTTGGAGAAAAACTTGTCGAAATCTTCTTCATCCTGGCTATCATCTTCTTCATCGGCTTGGCTATCGTTATCGTCATTCAATCCATTTTGGCTATGAGTAGGTATCATACTATGAGACCTTTCCAAATCAGTTCCAGACTGTATGGAGGAAGGATTCACATCATCTTGTAAGTTCATTTGCATGTTCAATATCTTAGACCGGTGATAACTGAAATTTGAGTCATGGTCAGCCCCCTGATCAAACACGTTAGGACTGGCGTGTCTTTGGACTTTTTGCAAGTTATCCACCGAAGATAAGGCTTGTTCTTGTTGCAAGTTGTTGTACATACTATAAGCCTGCTCAAAGTTCATATCAGTGGACACCATGTCCAACGAAAAGTTGTTCAAGTAGTCCAAATCTTCCATATTGTGTAAAGCCATCGGTGGTATCATAAACAAGTCTTGGCTACTGCTTCAATAAATTAATACCAGCTAGTACCGTAACAGAATAAATAGAAAAATAAAACAATAGGACGACACACTATATGTATTGGTAAAATATATTCAAACTTGTCTTTGAAAAAGTTGATTCCCCGGGTTAAAAAAAAATGGGCAGGGATTACGAGCTATAAATATTCCTCCGACTGAAAAAAAAAAAAAGCAAAACTATCAATGTCGAAAAAAAAAAATTAAAAAAGAAAAAAAAACAAAGGAAAAAAGCCTTAGAGTTTGGGGTAATTTAGTATTACCATTTGTATTATTGGTTCCCCTTTTCCAGCTAAATGACTACCATATCTACACACCTTGTTTCAGTAGTACTGGTTAATCATCATTTGTTTTAAGCTTGCGCTCTGCGTCCGCGTTAAACTGTAAAAATATCTGCAACCGATGCTGCCTGAGCCGGGAGCTAGCCAGAGAGGGGACACTAATCCCCGGTGGCAACGGTGCGGACCAGAGTTATTTCCGGTAGCTGTAGAATAAGGCCGTTGATGCACTGCTCGGTTGGAGTTTCTGGTGGTAGCGATATATGGCGTAGCGATTTGGGCCGAAGGCTGACCTTTGGTAATTGGTCCTGAAACTTTCTGATTTCATTGATCATGTCTCGGATGGTGTGGATAGTCACCATGGGTGCCATTACTAGTTCCCATCATCATTCTTTTGGGCGGCAAAACCCTTGGTGGGACCCTTTGGTAACCTTTTGGTATTCCCCTCCATGGACCAGAGAAACTTAAGGTTTTAGTTTATAATTACCGCTCTAACCAGCACTTTTCCATTGCATCTTACTCCCCCAGGTTTTCGGACCTCCCCTCCTTTGATTCCATTACTATTCCTTTTATAACTTAAGCCCTTTTTTACCCTCTGGACGAAGGGAAACGCAAGGTCATCCCCTCTACTGCCTGTTTAGTCCTCTGGTTGACAGGTCAGTACTATTGTTTCTCGCCCAAAGAAGCGGAGTCTTTTTTGAATAGGAACCCAGCTTGTCTTGTCTTACATATCCCCGAGCCTCGTTTATTGCTGGGTTTGATTACCCGCGGGTTCTGTTACGGATGGGGTTATCAAAACCATACCAGTAATTCGGTAGTAGATGCCTCTGGATGCCCCCCATCTCTACTCAAGGCGTTATGGAATCGAATTCTATTCCAGGCTGGGGTTTTGCAGCTGTGGCCCACCTCTTCCCCAGTTATGCCTGACTATTGACTCCATAAACCTTAAACAGCGGTGCATGCCTAATGTGTCCGTAAAGGGATGTAGCTACTATCTGAGGCTGCCTAGTTAGGCAGGAAACGCCTGCTTAACTATAGCCACCTCCGCATCATCTATGCGGGTGCTGCTTGTTTCTTTCCTACTATTGCATATAGATGCATTATCCTAGACCGAGGTCTTTTTACAGGTTAGCACGGGAATCGGAGTATCACCCAAAATGTGGGGACGGAATTTCATTCCAAGTCCTTCTATCCGTTATTGCTATCATTGACAGAAAATAAGATTACATCAACCACCCACAGAAGAGTAGAGTATCATTAGGATGCTATTGCTGGCGTGGGGATAGTTGTTTAGCAAGTGGTGGTTATTGTCTATGAAATGTGCGTCATATATTCAGCGAAACATTGTATGTTGAGGGCCACCGGAGTTGTACAACGGTCGCTCTTAGCAGTACACCGCTTATTAGATCTAACTCTATCTATGCACTCGAGTCCCTACAACTTAAAACTCTAAATGCCTTAAAGTGTAAAAAAATTTTTTTTTTTTTTTTTTCTTCCCTTTTTTTCTTTCGCCGACTTAGTATTATGTGGCATTGATGCAAATTGGTTCATCATCGGTTCTTTTGTAGTGATTTTACAGCTTTGCAGCTGGATACCCGGCTACTTCCTTCCCCACATTTGTTTGACCTATTGTTCACGGTTCTATTTTTAACGAAGGAATCGGGGACCAAATTTGTTCCGAGTCTCATTGTAGGCAAAGGCCGGATCACAAAGTCTGGACTCGAAACAAGTATGGTCCTTGATGATGACAACACCACCGTCAAAAGTCTATTCCTAGTCATTGCTGCTTTCAACGCGCTTTTACTCAGTTCAGTAATAGATTTGTACGACAGTTTGATTCATGTTTGACTCACACCAAATAGGGTCTACGTTCCTTTCACCCAGATTTAGTGGGGAAAGGATCGACTCTAAACTAGCTTTCTGAAACAATACTTGCCATTTGGCTTTTTGCTATTACCTTGCAACCGTTGGAAATCGAATACTAATACCAAATGCGCATATTGGTGATTTTTGCTAATTCTTGTTTTAAGTTTTATCGATTGGTTTGAATTCGCAAAAATAGCTCCAGTGCCATAGCAACACATCACTCTATAACAAAGTTACTGTACAACAGAGTTACTATACAACAGAACTCGAAAAATCATTATGTATTAGTTTTTGGTGTTCCATATTAACAAGACTAAAGTCACCTCCGACCAAGGCGTTACCGAATACATTCCACACGTCTCTGTAATTACAAAATATCCCACAATCACTTTCTAAGAATTGTTAGAATTATCATTAAAATTTCACATATAACGGCTCGTTGACCGTTATTTCACAACTTTGTTTAATAGTACTATCTATCTGATCCACTTCATGGACAATTTTATCCTTTTCCTTAGCAGTTAACATGTATGGATACTGTTTCTCTTGCGAGCTGGTACTATAATTCAGCATTGATAAGTTTGGTGTATTGGGGGCACTATTACTATTTCCCGCTATGGTCGTATTACTTAAAAAGGTACTGACATCAATAAGATTATCCGACAATTCATTGACAATATTATTCAATTCATTTTGTCTTTGCTGCTTCTTCAATAACTCTTCTTGTAAATGCTCGTCGGAATAAAACTCCTGGCTTCTTAACAATGACGATCTTTCGTTATATTCGTCTTCGTCGTCATTTCCTGGACGTATACAAGACAAACACAACCCCATATTGCCAGTATATCTAGGTGAAAGTTGGTGATTACCTCTAGTTTCTAATGCGATGGCTGGACTTTCCGCACTTTTGTTTCCCCTTGAGAATCAATGATAAACATGTCGCGCAGATGTCGCGTTGACATCCTACGACATGAGCCGATAAGGAATTTAGCAAAACGGTTTTAATGTTTCTTTTTCAATGATTTCTTTTGTTTGAAATGAAATTAAATCAGAACTTCGAAACAGCTTAGGTGTCTAGAGCATCAACATCGCAGATTGCTATAGTTGTTTAGTTTGAGGTTTGTTGGAGAAAAATCCATTTTTATATTCTATTGTCTTTCGCTCCAGATCAAGCTGCACAAGATCCTATAGTTGCACAAGTTCCATATGAAATTCCATCAACTTCCTAGCGAGGTGCTAGTCAAGTGTCTTCATGGACTCCGTCCCTTAGACTTGAACTGTTTGTTAGACGTGTTTCCCCATTTCAAGGCGTTGGTTATATACGTCAAGTATTCAGTTCCGTGCCTATCTACATCAGCTATTACTACCGAGGACTTGGAATATTTAAAATCCACTAATCTTATTGTTCACCCCGCTCGAATAATTATAGACTCTGTTGATAGTTACTTCTTGAACTTTCTTAAAGAGGGATTCGACGTGGCGTTGGACTTGAGGGCTTTACAGGACTACAGTTTCTATCAACCTATGCTTACTGGTGGTCAAATGCCTGTTGATATATACACGGCTACCAATAACGAGGACCTCAGTTGTTTGAATGTAAGAGTTCTTAAATTAGTGAAGATTCCTAAAAACCTTCAGATCCCCGCCAATATCCAACATTTAGATGCTTCATTCCTAGGAATAGACGATGCCACCTTATCTAATATGACATTTCCTTCCAGTTTGCAGTCATTGGACTTATCTAACAACTGCATAAAGAGAGTTGATCCTCAAGTGTTAAGAATATCTCATTTGTCCAAACTAACCATTTTGGACTTATCCAACAACGACATTTTCTACTTTAACCTCCCCATAAATACCCCATTGCAGCTCCTCAACTTGTCGTCCAACTTACTTTTCAATACTTCCTTTATCATCAACGGATTAACTGCGTACTTGGGCTGGTTGAACCTTTCCTACAACCTCCTAACTTCCCTGGTACCCACGCCAAATAGAATTAGGAGAATCGAGCTATGTGGAAATTACTTTTAGAACTTTTATAGACTTGTTTTCAAGATTTAGACATATTATAAACATGCTACGTATTATAAACTTGGTACATGGTACAAGCAATGCTGCTAAATATATAAATGCTTCAAGCGCGATCTAAATTGTCTAAACCCCTTATCGGAGTTTAACAAATTACAGAGACACAAATTACAGAGACACAAATTACAGAGACCATGTCAAAAGGATTGTGTTTATACGCTTTTGAAGTGTTGGCTACCGACTTGAATGGTGAAACGCCATTGCCATTGGATAAAATCTTGTCTTCCAATAATGAATCGATCGAAGTGTTTCCCAAATCTGCTCCATTATTCATCACTTGGGATAAAGATGATGATCTAAGAGGATGCATTGGAACCTTCCAAGCTCAGCCCATTGAACAAGGAGTTAAGCGGTTCACAAGAAGTGCAGCTTTCAACGACCCCAGGTTCCCCAAAATCTCCAAACTGGAGTTGCCTAGATTATCTTGCACGGTGACATTATTAGATAATTTCCAGCCTATAGCTGATTGTATGGGCTGGAAGGTGGGCCAACATGGATTGAAATTGTCTTTTGAAAAGAATAATCTGTATTACTCTGGAACTTTTCTTCCTAGTGTGGCTGAGGAACAGGAATGGGATCAATTAACAACGTTGTATTATCTCTTGAGAAAAGCTGATTATGGGAAAGTACCAAAAGGAAGAGTAGAAGAATTCTACAACACCGGCTTACAGCAAGGGTGGCTAGTATTGGAGACGTATGAGGGGTTGAAGAGCACTATATATTATGAAGAATATGAAGAATTTAGAAACGAAATTATGAAATAGGGTAGCCCAGGCTCGATAGGGTATATATTAGATTATATGAATATAAAGAGTAAAGTCTATAAACAAAGCAACAAAAGTAGCAACAACTAGGTACGAAAAACCCTTACGAGTCCATTCAATAAATATCCACTAACAACTGGAATAGTAAAGTTATCATCAAGACCATAAAGATTGACACATTCAGAAAAACTTGCAACTAATCCACATACAAGGGCATACACATGATAATTCAATTTCGAATCGGCAGCATTCCACAAGATATCTCCAGCAGTATCAACTTGAGCAGTGTTCCTAGGAATGGCATAACCGTATAAAATATAACAACTTATTACACCAGTGATAAAACTGGCTACAGCACCAGCAAATGATTTGCCCTTGGCGATCTGAAACGTATACTTTCCGAATCTTCTGCCAAAAGTCGAGGCAGCCGTGTCAGCCCAACTTAATAATAATACACTCATCATAGAAATATCTTTAGGCAACACAGAAAATACCATCACCAATCCAGCAAGATAATACAACGTTCCATTATAATGGTTTAATTCTCTTTCTCGAATCAAATAATAGAACCGTTTGACAATCTTTTTATTCAATTCAGGGTTTTGGAACCGAATATAATCATTGGCAAAAATCACTGCAAACAATCCGATCAACGGCATCACCAATTGTCTTTGAGAAATACCAACAGAATAAAAGAACAAGGTGACAAATCCAAATGACGAATGTAACCCTTTTCTAACAACCTCATGCTTAACAAGAAACTGATGGAACTTACTCAGGTCGGCTGCCGGTTCCAAATCAATATCAATCAAAGTTTTAGTTGGTTGGACAGATTCCGGAGTCTCCTTAATGTCTTTTTCATTGGTCACTTCACTTTCAACCTCGGTCGTATTGTCGTCAGATAAGCTTCCTTCTTCACTCACATCGTCAAGAATATCGTCTTCTTCATAACTTTCATCTTCCTCTTCACTGGCGCTTCCTTGATAAACATAAGTCTGGTCTTCTTCCTCTAGATCAGACTGGTCATAATTGTTTGTCAAAATCGTCTTTTTCTTAATGGACCGGGGAGTATTCGTTCTACTACCTCTCACGCGGGCGGTGGTAGGGGTTTGGGGGACACTGGAACTCATTTCCCGCTGCACTTGGGCCAATATGTGTGTGTATGCTAAGGAGTAATTATGAGATTCGTCTATGAATCTGCGTATCGAAAATAAACAATCCGCGCTGACGGGAGACAATTGCAACGGTTTTACTAGTGATATCTGTTACTATACATCTATAGAAGCAAAGCAAACCTTTCAATGGTTGTCTAGGTTGTCAACAATAAACACCATCCAGTTGACATCTACAAATAGGCAGGCATCAAACTTAAAGCCACCAAAAACCACGTAATTTGCACTTTGTGGCTAGACGAGCGGAATCCGAAAAGGTCAAATGTGAACTTGTGGGGGTTTTTATGGCCTTTATGTTTGTCGTTGTGTTGTTTCCGGGGTCGGTTCGAGGTGTACTCTCTTGAAACATCATTGAAATCCGGGGTTTTGGAATTCGGTTTAGTCACCTTTTGTTCTTTTGTGTTCGGTTCATTGGAGTCTTGGTCTTTTCTGTGTGATTCATTCAAGTCTTGTTCTTTTCTGTATGATTCATTCAAGTCTTGTTTGGATTTGAAGGTTTTGAACGGACTGTTTTTATTCTCTTTAGGAACGTGTAGAAGGTCAAGAGGACCGGTTTTCTTGTCGTCAACCTCATCTGCGTAGACGTATTCATAGACATAGTTATCATCCTCATAGACATACATGGGGGAAGAACTTGCTTCTGGGGTGGTAGAAGTGGAGCTAGAAGTAGAGTAAGATGTGATTGAACTAAAACTAGAAACAATACTCGTTCTAGTAGTTGTGCCGAGGGGGTTTTCTTCTGTCTTCCTGGTAGCTGCTTGGAACCCGTTTGACAATCTATCTGGACCTACACCTCGAAACAATCTCTCCATTTCAGGATAAAGTTTCTGGAAAATCTCCATTTCGTTCTTATCGGGTTTGTTTTGGAACATGGACTCGTACTTCAGCTCGTAGTCCTCAGTAGGAGAGTTGGTGGAAGGCAGTTTAGTGGATGAAGAAATAGTGGATGTGGGCCCAGCTGAACTAGTAGATCTGGTGACAGATCTAGAAGATATTGGTTTAACAATCTCTTCGGGCCCAAAGTTATAATGGATTTTGGGCTTTGCATACCTGTTAGGAGCATTCACAATTGGTTTGTGGTTCTGGAACTGAGGACTAACAGACACTTTATAAGGCAATGGTTTCATGTTCAATATATCTTTAGCACCAGCGCCATGTTCGACAGCGCCATGTACAGTGGGGTTCTGAATCGTTGATTCAGGTACTTGAAGTTTCAGAACTTCTGGTCTTTGAAAAGCACTAGCAGATGTAGTGAAAGAAGTAGTAGTAGTAGAAGTGGACTCTGTAAAAGTAGTAGACTGCTCCACAATCTTTTTCAGTGTAGGTACATCATTTCTCAAACTCGAGTACAATTCCTTCATCTTCAGTTCAAGATACTTGTACTGCTGTTTATAGTAATCATCATTTAATTCTGGTTTTGCTGACGTAAGAGCTGCAACAAAAGTGGTAATAGTAGGTTCATGACCATAAGCTGTCACTGTTGGTGAAAATGTTGCCGTACTTGAAGGAAAGACAGTATGGGTGATCCATTTGGTAACTTGGACAGTTTCAACTCTTTCTTTTGGAGTCCCAGTGATGGTAACTACTGGGACTTGGATTGTTTTAGTGGCTCTGGATTTGCTGACAATTGCTGTTTCGGGATTCAAGAATGAAGACGAGGTCTGAATGGTAGAGGAAGGTGTCAATGCTTTCTCAGCTAACTGTGAAATCACTAGAGACTCACTGTGTGTACTCTTATCCTCAGAGAAGCTCTTAGTATTACTATATACGGGAACAGCTGTACTAATAGCAACTTCACTCGTAGAAGCTACACTCTCAACACCTTTATCAAAAGCATTTACCAAATTCTTCTTCTCAGGATTCGTTTTTGTATAATTCCTAAAGTACGCTTCATTATTTCCTTTGCCACCAACATAAGAGCCAGAACCGATATTGGAACCTACAACCGCATAGTCAGCTCTAGCTACCACCAGAGCCACCATAACTACAACCGTCAAATCTCTTACTCTCATTGTATATTGTGGATATACTATTTACAATTGCCGCAAAAACCCACCTTGTACGGATTTCGCAGCCTTTCCACAAACGGTTATAAGCAGCAACATTTAAGAGGGGTGAATGCTTAGGAGGTCTTCTCCACAACCCGTTGAGCTATTTCCGTATAATATTGAGCCAATTTGCTTTGTGGATCACTTACAACTACTGGTTTACCAGCATCTGAAGTCTCACAGATCTTCTCATTTAAAGGTATTGACCCCAAGACTTCTAACTGGCGCTCTTTAGCCTTAGCAATGGCCCCGCCATCGCCAAAGATATGAGATTCATGATTACAGTTAGGACACAAATAGTAGCTCATATTCTGGACCATTCCAAGCACAGGGATATTGACCTTTTCAAACATCGATATTCCTTTGACAGCATCTATTAACGCAATATCTTGTGGAGTACTTACAATAACGGCTCCGTCAACTTTCAATTGCTGACTAATAGTTAATTGTGTATCCCCAGTACCAGGAGGCATGTCGATTACTAGATAATCGAGGTTGGACCACTCTACCTCATACAAAAGCTGTTGTAACGCTTTCATCACCATTAATCCTCTCCATACAACAGGACTTTCAGGGGCAATTAAGTACCCCATAGACATCGATTCAAGTCCATAGTTACTCAATGGAATAAGTCTCCCGTTATCAGATATCCTGGGTTCTCCACTGAGATTCAAGAGTTTGGGTATAGAAGGTCCAAATAAATCAGCATCTAGTATCCCCACTCTTTTTCCGAGTCCTTTAAGGGCCATGGCAAAGTTTATCGACACAGTTGACTTTCCGACTCCTCCTTTACCGGATGCTACCAATATAATCTTCTTAACATTGGGAATCTTTTGTCTGATTGGTAATCCTTTTTGCATCCGGGGAACTTCTGGTCCCTGCTTATTTTTGGGTAGACCTAGCGGATTCTCATGGGACTTTCTGGCACTGAGACCGAAATTTCTTACAATTTGAAACCTCCTTATAGGATTTACTATACAAATTCTGTTAATCATTTGGTAAAAAATGTATCAAAGCAAATCAAGAAGAAACGAAATATATTCAAGATGCGATTACGCGAAGCTCATCGCTGATTATTATACTCAATGCTACTAAGAAGGGTGCAAAAATTAGCACCGACGGCAGGCTTTCGGGCTCTTTCTACTAATAGCAAGCTTCTAGGAACTGGTGGCAGGCCCACCATCTATGCCTTATCAACAGCTCTCGCCAAATCTGCTATTGGAGTCATACGGATTTCAGGATCGCAGTCGAGCTTCATATATCAACAATTAACCAATGCCAAAGCTAGTCCTACACATCGAGTATCGAGTTTAAGAAGGCTCAAATCGCCTCAAACAGGCGTGCTTTTGGATGAAGCACTTACCTTGTACTTCCAGGGGCCAAAGTCGTACACAGGTGAAGATATGTTGGAATTACATCTACATGGAGGAGTTGCCATAATAAAGTCAATGTTAAAAGAAATAAAACTGCTCCATGATCCTGAAAACGGGATAAATATTCGATATGCTGCCAACGGAGAGTTCTCCGAAAGAGCTTTTCTTAATGGAAGGTTTGATTTGACCGAACTTGAAGGGGCTAGAGAAATGATTGATGCTGAGACAGAGATGCAACGGGTTTCAGCCTTATCTTCCATCACGGGTGAAAGCAAAAGATTGTTTGGTCAATGGCGTCAGGAATTGTTACAGAATATAGCTTTACTTACCACCGTCATTGATTTTGGTGAAGATCATGATCTTGAAGAAACGGCTACTTTGTTTGAAGATGTTAGCAACAAGGTAGATCTGATTAAACAAGATATAAGTCGATTTCTTGAAAAAGTCCAAAGGTCAGAGATCTTACTTAAAGGTATAAGAATCACACTTTTGGGGCCTCCAAATGCTGGGAAGTCGTCTTTATTGAATGCTATTGCCAATAAAGATGCTGCTATAGTAAGTGATATCGCTGGTACCACTAGAGATGCCATTGATATTCCTCTTGATATTAACGGCTATAAAGCTGTGGTCGCCGATACAGCTGGTATTCGCGAGACAGGAGATATCAATGAAATAGAATTGGAAGGCATTCGTAGGGCCAAGGCAAGAGCTTTTGAAAGTGACGTGGTATTGGTGGTATTGCCTGTAGGAGAGGAGCTTCACCACGTAGGCAGCGACTTCTACGAATATGTTCAGCTGTTGAAAGAAAACGGAGTGGAAATTCATGGCATATTAAGTAAAATCGATTTGGATCATTCAGCTAATCCCCTGGCTAAAGTATTGTCTCAATTAGTTGACGCTGATAAGATCCACCGTATCTCCTGTTTGACAGGTCATGGAATCACCGATGTCACCCAAGCACTAACTAATACGTTTCGAAAAGTTTCTTTGTCTGAGAAATCTGATCCTATAAGTATTTCAGAAAGAGCAAAAGATATACTTATCAACGACGTGATCTATGGGATAGACCAGTTCGAACTATGGAAGCACGAAGATGATGTTGTACTTGCTACAGAAAGCCTTCGACAATCGGTCGATGGTATTGGGAAAATCACCGGTGAAGCCATTGGAGTAGAAGAGATTCTTGGAGTGGTATTTTCAAGCTTTTGCATTGGTAAATAAAATACATAATTAATTGTACATAGAAATCTATAAACTATTACAGATCACAAACAAGTTGAACTTTTCCACTTCCCATGACATTTTCAACTGCTGGATTTGATGTCTAGTATGTCTACCAGCAATTTCTTCATTCTCTTCATGACCACCAAAACTCTTTCTGATGGCTTTACTTACACTGGGGGCCACTTTGCACTCAAAAGTCAAAATGTTTAACCCGTAGTTCAATTTGACGTCATATTGTAATCTTAATAACCGGCGGCCATTGGCCAATTTTTCTTCGTCGACTTCTACCGTGGTATCCACATCATCATCATTAACAAATAGTTTACATTGGAAGTCGTCATTGGAAACCATTTCAGCAATTCCTACGCCGTCACGTAAATCTGATTCCTTGAGACTAAATAAGTAATCATGTAAACAGAACTTGAGGGAAACAAATGAAGAAGAATCTGAGGGTAACGATAATGTGTATGACTGGTTACAGTACCCATTAGCAGGGAATTTATACTCGAACAAAGTAGATATAGCATCAGCTCGGGATCCAAATACCGAATCTTTCATCATTTGGTACCTTGAAGCGGGCTGAGAAGCTCTATAACTATTAAAGTCATTCGTTTGAGCCACAACCTGAGGAACAGAATTAGGAACAGATCCAATAGATGCTTCTTGAATAAACACTTCATCTGCAGCCCCAAGCTTATCGGTTTTACCCATAACATTTGATTCTAATGCAGGGATTGGGGTAGCATGAGAATCTCCTTCTACCTCCATGGCTTCATTATCTTCGCCAGCATCCAGCAATTGTCCGTCTCCGTCTAGGGCTTCTTCTTCTTCATCACTTTCTTCTTCAACCTTAGGAGCCACTGGTTCAGGGGTGGCTTTGCGTCTTTCTTTCTTGGTCTTAGCCTTAACAGAGTCCTTTTGCTTAGAAGCCTTTACACTAGCAAGGGCTTTTGCTTTGAGCTCCGCAAACTTTTGCTCAAAATATTCTTTAAGCTTTAACGAATCTTGGTGAATCAAAGAGCTTGGATCATTATAAGTTTGAGCATTAGTGAAAATCAAGTTGGTAGCATCATAAAATCTATTGAGGTTAACTTCCACGTCGTCTTGTGGTTTAATAATCTTCAGTTCCAAGGTACTCAAAAGTTTATTAAAAGAAGTAGGATTTTTAATGATCTTGAAATAATCAGGATACTCTTTTTTGTCAATATTTTCAATGAAAGGACCACTAATTACTCCGATTTCCGGGAATTCATGATCGATTAAATCATTCACTAAATCTTCTGCATGCTTGGCTAGAGTTTCCAGATTGATTTCCTGGTTCCAAGTTCCATCAGAAAGCTTTTCTGCTTGCTTTTCCACGAAATCATATAACTGGGTGGCATCGGATACAATCCACGATTCTGGGTCATTATAAGCAGAAGCATTGTCAAGCAAGAGCTTGAAGTCAGCCACAAACGCCAGGACATCAGTGCTGGAATATTCGCCCTTAGAAAGCTTTTTTGAAATTTCATTGATGGAAATGGGTTCTTTAATAATCTGATAATAATCTCCATAAAGCTTACGGGATGGTAACTTGACAAACGCACCCACAATTTGACGTTCATTATTTTCGTCCATCAACTCATTTATTTGCTCCAACACAGTGCTATAGAAATCTTCCACCTGTTCAGCACTTGCCTCGAACTTGGCTTTCTTGGTTCCACCTGATACGGCCGTCGACTTTCTTTTGGGCCCCATATTATCACAATAAGCTTGAATAAAGAGAGAGTGTTGTTTATGCGCTGAAAAGTCGCGATACTTGAGAGTTAAAGGTTTGCAGTGAAATATCAAATAGAGAATATAGACGTTAGTTCAGTTCTCGGAAATTAGAGGTATAAACGTCTTGTGGGAGTATATAGTATCAGCAGCGTTCAAGCATCACAACGAACTAAAAATTATACAATTTGGTCATCATTACATACAAATAGAGGAGATATTCTACTCGCACACGATTAATTAGCCGCCAATTACATATTATATCCCAGATCTTTCCATCACCATGTCTGGAGCGGTCACGATTCTATACGGATCCGACACAGGAACGGCCCAGGACTATGCCATCTTCCTCCTGAAGCGGTTACGGTACCTCCTGCTCAAACCCACCGTAGCAGCTCTCGATGAGTTCCCATTGAAAAAATTAGTCACCGATGTGAAGTTTTTGATTGTCATATGTGCCACGGCAGGCCAGGGTGAATTGCCTCGGAACGGGAAGAAGTTTATGAAGTTTTTATTGAAGAAGAAGTTGCCGGGTGATCTTTTGAATCATATTTTCTTGACATCGTTTGGTTTAGGTGATTCTTCATACCCCAAGTTCAATTATGCCATTAAAAAGCTCCATACAAGATTGGTCCAACTAGGCTGCAATGAGCTTAGTTTGCGTTGTGAAGCAGATGAGCAGTCAAGTGAAGGTCTAGATGGTTATTACACTGAATGGGAGTACCATTTACTAGAAGCATTGAAGAGCTACGGACTGCAAATGAAACCTATAGACGAATCCACTGTGTTACGGCCCAGTAATCTCACGTATATCGACAAGTCTGGAACTGATATAGATATAAGATTAACCGACAAGCAGGTTTCTGTATCAAGAGTCAATAATGATAAATCTTTGATGGTAGGAAAGATTGATACTAATACGAGAATAACATCTCCAGACCACTTTCAAGACGTTAGACATGTAGTGATCAAGTCTAGTGGATTGAATTATAATCCTGGTGACACAATAGGGCTTTTTCCATCTAATGATCCTCAGAATGTTCAGGCCTTATTAGAGCTGCAGCCAGATTGGCTTCGAGTGGCCGATAAACCATTGAAGATTAAAGGCAATATTCCTCACATTGAAGGAGATTTGATTGAAGAACAGTACATGACGTTAAGAAACTTAATGACGCATCATCTAGATATCATGTCGATTCCAACCCGTTCGTTTTTTTTTAGTCTCTGGCATTTCGTTGATACCAGTACTGAGGATGGACAAAGAGAGCAAGAGAAGTTAAAGGATTTCTGCAATTTTGAATCTAGTGAAGACCTTTATAATTATGCCAATCGACCAAGAAGACTGATCTTAGAAACTATTTTGGAATTCCAAAATAATTTGAAGATTCCTGTTGAACATGTATTTGAAATCTTCCCTAAAATCAAACCTAGACTTTTTTCCATTGCTTCGAAACCCAGTCCTGACTCAGTGGAACTCGTGATTGCTATAGTGGAGTACAAGACGATTATCAAAAGAATTAGAAAAGGGTTGTGCACCAGTTGGCTCAGAACATTAGCTCCCGGTGATGATATTGTGTTTTCTGTACATAGACAGGGCCTTGAATTCGGACTGACCACTGAACCCAACCCGCCATTAATTCTTATTGGACCTGGAACCGGTGTGGCTCCTATGAAGTCCTTAATTGAATTCACAGCAGAAAATAAACCTCAAGAAATGTACCTCTTCTTTGGATTCAGATCAGAAGACCTGGACTTTATGTTCAAAGAATTATGGGAAACCCTTGTTGCACAAAATAAACTTAAATTGTTCCCATGTGTTTCCAGATCCACCAAGCTCAAGAAACAGTACGTTCAAAATGGACTTTTCGAACAAAGTTCCCTTGTAGGAGACTTAATCATCAACAGAAGAGCCATCATATATGTATGCGGCTCTAGTGGTCCCATGCCTCGGCAAGTCAGAGAGACAATCGTGTCAATATTAGAGTCCCAGAGCTTATCCAACTCCCAGGCTTTAGAATATCTTCATCAGATGGAGAACTCCGGCAGATACATTCAAGAAACCTGGTAAATAGTGGCTGCCTATATAATTACCGGATTCGCGTCCGGGTAATTTTTCACCATCTCGCCAACCTCAACAATTGTGTAAATATATAGACATTCATCATTGGTTAATGAACTGGCTAATACGGAGAGCAGGGGCTCTAGTACCCCAAACTACAGTTTCCATAACGAAAAGACTTTCCCTGACAGCATCCACGACCTCAAAGCAATTTCCAGATAATCTCAGCGTAGGAAATCAGAGTTATAAAACTGATGAATGGACTAATGTTCCACCATTTATCTTGGAGCTTACCAAGCGACAATTACACCAAAACCCCGACCATCCGATTGGAATCTTAAAAGAATTGATTGAACGTAATTTTAATGGGTTAGGGTATACATATTATGGAGATTTTCTGCCAGTGGTTACCACATATGAGAATTTCGATATGCTTGGATTCCCTCAAGATCATCCTGGGAGATCCAAGTCCGATACTTATTATCTTAACAAAGACCATTTACTTCGAACCCACACCTCGGCACATGAAGGGGAATGTTTCTCCAACTGTAAAACCCCTGGTTATTTTATTACTGCTGATGTATATCGGAAAGATGAAATTGACAGAACCCACTATCCAGCGTTCCATCAGATGGAAGGTGCTCGTATATGGTCCAAGGACACCGACAATTATTTGGAATTACTTGAAAGAGATATAGAAATGATTCCCAAAACCAATCTTGTGGTAGAAGACTGTACACCTTCTAGTGCTGAGAATCCTAAACAAGATTATATGATTGACAGAGAAGTGGAATTAGTGTCGGCTCATTTAAAGAGAACCATGGAATACTTGGTCCACACCGTGTTTGAAACTGCACGGGAGTCAGCTAAAAGAGCAGGATCTACTGAAGAATACTTGAATGAACCCTTAAAGGTCAGATGGGTGGAAGCGTATTTCCCATGGACGGCCCCTTCTTATGAAATCGAAGTGTGGTGGAAAGGAGAATGGTTAGAATGTTGTGGATCTGGTCTTGTTAGACAACCAGTTATGGTGAATGCTGGATTAGGAGAAGATAAAATCGGATGGGCATTTGGTATTGGGTTGGATAGAATTGCCATGCTTCTTTTTGGGATTCCGGATATTCGATTATTCTGGACTGCTGACCCCAGATTCTCTCAGCAGTTCAAGAAAGGAGAAATATCCACTTTTGTGCCATATTCCAAGTACCCAGGGATTAAAAGAGATGTTTCTTTTTGGTTACCACAGAATTCTAATTTGCATCCAAATGACGTGATGGAGATTGTCAGAGATCATGGAAATGATATCGTAGAGAATGTGAGTTTAATTGATGAGTTCACTCATCCTAAAACCGGCAGACATTCACAATGCTTCAGAATCAACTACCAATCGATGGACAGAAATCTTACTAACAATGAAATCAACGAGATCCATGATAAGGTGGAACAAGACTTGATTAAATACTTCAACATAGAAAGAAGATGAAAACTAATCAGATACTTAACCAAGAAAGAAGATGAAAAATAATCAAATACTTAACTAAGAAAGAAGATGAAAAATCGATCCTTCACTAAGAAATGAGAATGTCGAATAAAAGTTATCATAGCGTTAGATTGTAAATATTCTTGTAAATATAAATACGATACAAAATCTTATCTATTCATTAGTTGCCACGTACTTACTATGTAGCTACTATGTAGCTGCTATCTACTAACCACATTTTTCCTCTTACATAGTGTAGCCAGTACAAAACTTGTCCGCACTATACTCACTGAAAAATTTTATTTCACCAGAATATCACCACATATAATCAGTTCATCATCAATTCATTCATAATGTTTGGGGTCGGAAGAAGCTTCATAACTGGTCTTCTGAAAGGCTTGCCTCTCGGTAATCCAACCACAATGTTGAGAAATCCCATGTCTCCAAGTTTAACTAATCTTATGGCAGTCAGATGTAAACACGAATTTGCTCCTCGTTATAAAAGAATAAGAAAAGCATTTAAAGGAAGAGTAGGTGCCAGAACCGGAGGATCTGTCAAAGGAAACATGTTAAGTTTTGGTGAATATGGATTAAGATTGAAAACTAATGGGATTCGAATGACAGCCACCCAGTTGAAAGAAGCGCTTACTGTGATCCAAAGAGAAATTAAACCTTCTGGAGCCACTGCTCTCACCAGATTTGTATGTAATATAGCTGTGTGTGTCAAGGGGAACCAAACAAGAATGGGTAAAGGTAAAGGGGCTTTTTCTCATTGGGCCACTAGAGTCAGAACCGGAAAGATTTTATTTGAAATCAGAGGTAATATCCATGAGAGAGTTGCTAAAGAAGCATTAAGAAAGGCCTCTGCTAAACTTCCGGGGGTTTGTGAAATTGTCACCAAAAAGGCTTTGGTTAGAGTTAGTCCTACAACGTTGGTACCACCACCAAAACCAGTGAACTACCTCGAGAAATTGAATGCTAACCCCACTAATAAATGGGCCAATATCATGGCTTCCAAGGAACCCATGTATCAAATGTTTAAAGGTCGCTAGATCTTCTGTAAATAGTCAATGTAGATATTATGATAGTTTTGATGGAGTAGTGATGTAGAGATAGAGCTGTAGAGATGGTGATGTAGAGAGTCAGGAGACAGATCCATGAAAGATTCAATAGAGTGTAATGTGGGACATTTAAATTGGTGATAAGTTTTAATGAATGCTGGAATCAGTACGAACAATATTTGTGTTGAGTGTTTCGGCTTTATATCAACTGCAACGTCACAACCGTCCATCTATCATCATTACCTATCCCATTGAAATATATCGTTTTCTCGCACCCTTGATACTCCTTATCAGAATGGCAGCTCTGAAGGATTCAGGTAAACTTATCAACAACATCTTGCAAACGTTGTCCAAAGTAACCGACTCAGATTCAGAGGTGCTGATCTTGGACTTGAATCTTCTAGAAAACTTGAATACAAATCAATCGTTAAACTATATAAAGCTACAGCAAAAGTTGGATCTAATTCAAAACAACTCCAAAATAACAAATGCCAATTGTACGTATTTCCCAGTAATGCTGACAAACTTCCTACTAACAACTATAGATGATCAAATCCATGAATACAAGAACCTTATGACCCAATTGGATCTGGATATCACAAAACTTTCAAAACTAGTAGAAGAAATGGATGATTATACTATAGATTTGGCCCAGCAGGTCAAGTCTCGCAAGAGAAAATGATTTAATATACATATGTCAATTGCCTATAATACATTACTATACACTTCTCTTTAACTTGTCTTCAACAACATTGATTTTGTCGATGGACTTCTGGACTTTATCGGTTCTAGTTCCCACTCGTATATCACTTTGAATTCTTACCACTCCATTTTCATGTAACAATTCGTGTAATTGACCGATCTTGCCCATAACCACATCCCAGTTCCCTTCGATGGTAGTTCCGGCTGAGTGTAATGTCACCGTCAACCCATCGCTATGGGCCCTCAAGTGTCTGGTAATAAGAGTGATTTCGTCCGACACAGACGCAGTTCCAGTTCCAATAGGAACAATGCACACATCAGCAATACAATTCAACTTGACCATGGTTATAACTTGCTAATAATCCAACAACTGGAGATTTCCTCTCGCTAGATTGGTCGAGTTGGTCCCATTTTCGCCCCAGCTAAGTATGCGCATACGAGGCTCGCACTATTTCTTAGGGAGATCAGGAATCGGAGCAGCCGCATTTCGTTTAGCTCTTCTTAACTTTTCACTATCAATGTCTCCTGTGACATTCTGGAGATACTGGGGAACTGGAAGTTCACTTTTGAGGAAGAATCGCTTCCAGTTTCTTGCTTTATCCTTCAATTGGACTTGGGTTCTATTTTTCAATGCCTCTGAAATCTTTCCCCCAGCACCGAAAAGTTCCAATATGCTTGACCAGTGAGGTCCCTTTAACTCTAGTGCGTGTCGTAAAGCTTTTTCTTCATCTCTGGTCCAAGGTCTTCTATTTGAAAGTCGATTGGTCGACCTATTGGCAGCATTTACATGCAATTGTTGCTCTAATATTTCAGATGGTAAGAGCCCATCAGCAAAGGAAATCGGAGCTCTATGTTGTTGGTCGGTGGAATTTTCTTTATTATTTGGGTCGGTGCCAATGTTAGGGTCTGGTATAGGGGAGTTGTGTGAATGTGGGATGCTATCGCTGCGGAAATCAGTACTTGTACTCAAATTGCTATTATGATAAGCAGAGGAAACAGGCTTTTTCTTATTTCCCCAAATCAAAAACACCATGTTCTTGCCAACAAAATCAAACAAATTCTTCAAAAATTGAAACCACTCGTAGTCTTCACTTAAAGTGGAATTATCACCATAGTTCAACAAGATATTTCTTCTGCCTTTACATCTCTCAACAAAGTCACTCTCGGTGGGACTTAAAGTTCGTACATCTCTCTTTTCAAGTAGTAGCTGTTCCAAGTCATCGGGGAAAATATCTCGTAAAATGTCTTCTCTAGATCTTTCCCCTGCTTCTATGGCTGATATATATGCTTGAGTCTTCAAATCCAAATATAAAATCGTTTGGGGTTTTAATAACTTCCCAATTTTATCGCCGACAGGATGCTCAGAACTTCCTTGGATTAGGGAATTATTCTCGTTGTTATTGCTCAAGCTATTGTCAGGATCCAAATTATTCAATGGACAGAAAATACTCAAAAATGATTCGTTCAAATAGAAAAACCCCACTTCTATCACCCCTAAAGTCGCCAACAAGAACGTGGACAAATTGACTTTTCGTAAAGTAGATTCAATACTTTGTTCTCTGCTTTTGAAAAAGGCTGGAGCTCGTTCATTTTCTCGCCATATTCCTGGAGCAATATGAGTCACTGATAAAAATGGATCATCTTCCGAGTAAAGTCGTTTCGTAAACTCAAACAACGACGTCACATCTGTAAACACAGCCCCTTGGGAAGTGTCGGAGCTTGATACGAGTTCAATAATCTGTTGGTACCCTAAAGAAGTGAAAGTTCTTAATATCTGTGTAGCTAGGTTATCTAGCACTGGCAAAGTATTCACTAGCAATTGGATTCTAGGTGGAAAATAATCTGCCGCCGTTATTGCCAATGGTAAAGCGGCCAAGTAATTACTGGTGGTGGCCGGTATAGGAGGCATATGACTAGACAATTCACTATAAGCCGTGAAGGCTGAATGGGAATTTAACAATTCTGAATCTGCTGGTATACTAATACCCTGATGTATGACTGTTTTTCGAGTACTGGACTCCGGATGTAGAAGTTGGTCAATGTCTTCAGACAGTTCCCGTCCTGGATTATCATTTCTGTCGTCATATTCAGTTGGTTTAGGACTAGAGCCTTCTCCACTACCAGTGTCCAAGTTATGAGACTCAATAGCCCGTTCTAATTCCAGTTCCAATTCCAGTTCAATAATTTCCGTTTTTATCTTCTTAGGTTCACTTTCTGCTGCTTCATCTGGAAATCGTTTGGAGGAAATTGGTGGGGAAGTAGCTGAAGGAGAACTGTGATGAGAGCCTGAGGCCACAATCTCATCGCCCTGTTCAACAGCTGGTGACACGCTGGAGTCCGGGTTTTTTGGATTTGATTCCGTTTGCACGGGTTCTTGAATGGAACCACTGATCATCTGATCAATTTCGTCCATATTTATAGGCGGTTTGGCCTTATCTTGTTGCCCGCTCATACTTGTTTATGTTTAGAAAATACTATGGTTTAGTGCGGAAACAACTGCGTCGTGTGGTTCCGCCGAACGATAAAGCGATGAGGAAACACCAGACAAGAAGAGAGAGAATAGGGCGATAAGATGAGAGAAGAAGAAGATGGGAGAATAAGATATTGAGAAGAGGAGAACATAGGGTGAAATGATGAAAGAATAAGATGAAGAGAGATACAAAGATATATTCGTCTTATTTGAATTTCTCGAATGAAATTATCTTCAATACTTAATGAGAACATTAGCTGAACAATGTCATAAACATAATCACCTCAATATCTTCAATGACAATAGTCTATCATAAAACCCGTTCGTAAAGAGACTATCTTCAATACACCCGCCACTAACCGTATCTACTTCAAATCTACAGCCGGAATCGCAAGCAGTTTCCGGTCTGGGACGTTTGCAGCCGCCTGCTAGCGCATATCCCAATCTGGCAACTGCCGCCGGCAACTATATAAACCTCATCAAATGCTGCTAATTATCTGTATCCGTAATTTCTGCAATCCAATGACTACCGACTCAATTTGCGAAAAGTACTTCCCTTCCGAACCTACCAAACCTTCGGTAGCAGCCAAAATTCCTGGCCCCAAATCAGAGGCCAGCAAGAAATCATTACACGAGGTGTTTGATTCCAGAGCCGCCTATTTCATTGCTGACTATACTAAATCTGTTGGTAACTATATTCAGGATAAAGATGGCAACAATTACTTAGATGTGTATGCCCAAATCGCTTCAATTCCTTTAGGGTATAACAATCCAGCCCTTATTGAGACCGCAAAGTCGGATCAGATGATCAATGCTATAGTTAACAGACCTGCTTTAGGGAGTTTCCCAGGAGCTGATTCCGAACAAATCATCCGTAAGTTGTTAGAAGTGGCTCCTAAAGGACAGGATAAAGTGTGGTCCGGTTTGTCGGGAGCCGATGCTAATGAGTTAGCTTTCAAGGCCGCTTTTATGTTTTACCAATCTCATAAAAGAGGATATGACACTCAGTTTACCGCAGAAGAGAATGAATCAGTTATGAATAACGCCAGTCCTGGATCCCCCGAATTGGCAATTTTATCGTTCAGAAGATCTTTCCATGGAAGATTATTTGCTAGTGCTTCTACCACTTGTTCCAAGCCGCTCCATAAGTTGGACCTTCCATCTTTTCCATGGCCCAAAGCTGACTTTCCCGCTTATCAATATCCTCTTGAACAATACACGGCTGAAAATAAAATTGAAGATGATAGATGTTTAAAACAAGTTGAGGAGATCTATGCCACCTGGAGATGTCCTATTGCTGCTTTATTAGTCGAACCAATTCAATCTGAAGGAGGTGACAACCATGGATCTAGTTATTTCTTCCAAGGGTTAAGAGATATCACTTTGAAGAATAACTCGTTAATGATTGTAGATGAAGTTCAAACTGGAGTAGGTGCTACTGGATTATTCTGGGGCCACGAACATTTAAATATTTCTCCAGCCCCTGATATGGTAACCTTCTCCAAGAAATTCCAATCGGCTGGATACTACTTCCATGACCCTAAGATTGTGCCAAACTTGCCATACCGTCAATTCAACACTTGGTGTGGAGACCCAGCTAGAATGATTTTAGCTGGAGCTATTGGTGAAGAAGTGGTGAAGAATGACTTACCAAAGACTGTTAAGAGAGTGGGTGATTATCTCTTCGGTAAACTCGAAGCATTACAAGCTAAGTATCCTAAACACTTACAGCAGTTAAGAGGAAAGAACAGAGGTACTTTTATTGCTTGGTCTTTTGAAAATAGTGCTGCCAGAGATTTATTCTTGAACGATATGAAGAGTCAGGGGGTTAATATGGGTGGATGCGCTGAAACTTCGGTCAGATTAAGACCTACTTTGGTATTTGAAGAGAAGCATGCTGATATCTTGGTGGGGGCCATAGAAGCTGTTTTATCGAAATATTAGTTTATATGTATAAATATATTGTGTGAACGTAGATATATCGTGAACAAATGTAGATCTATTGTTCGTACCACGCGACGGGTTTCTCCATCTGGCCGGTGCTCGGATCAACTGAAAAATAATGGAGATTGAATTATAGTTGGTATCGTAGAGTACCGGGCTATTGTTCTATTGTACGATAATTTCCACTACTTCCTATCCTTTACTGTTTCCTCGGTGTAGCTATACTCTAGCTGTTTTGTTCTGTTGTTTTAGTGTCTGTTGAATCTATTGCCTGAACCTGTTTATTAACTGAGTCTGTTCATTACCTGAATCTGTTTATTACCCGAATCTGTTTATTTCTTGAATCTGTTTATTCATCCAATCCCATGAGTAATAATATCGTTGATAGTGCTAATATCCTCCTGGATAACTACCACTACCTAAAACATGTGATAAAAGACCCCGCCAATACTTCCATAGTTTCAGGTGGTATCGGCGCTATTGGCGCTGTGATATCTCGAACGGTAGTATCTCCATTTGAAAGAGCTAAAATCCTCCTACAGCTTCAGGGCCCTGGTCAGAAACAAGCATACAATGGTATGTTCGCTACCGTACTTAAAATGTATCGGGATGAAGGCTACAAAGGCTGGTTTCGTGGGAATCTTCTAAACTGCGTAAGAATCTTCCCTTATAGTGGGATCCAATTCTATGTGTTTGAAATGTGCAAGAATTCTTTACTAGAGAAATACCCTCGAAGTTCCAATGAATTGAATTCAACAGAGCGGATCATATCAGCTTCTATGGGCGGGTTTTTCTCGGTGCTTTTTACATATCCACTAGATTTAATCAGAGCTCGTATAAGCATTCAAACAGCTTCATTAAATAAATTGGAAAAGGCTCGGTTGGCCAAACCCCCAACGGTTTTTCAAACTGGAGTCGACGTTTATAAGAACGAAGGAGGGTTCTTAGCATTATACAAGGGATTACTACCCACTACACTCGGGGTTGTTCCTTATGTATCTATAAACTTTGCCCTTTATGAGCATATGAGAGAATACATGAATACTTCCACCAAAGACTTTTCCAATCCATTATGGAAACTTTCGGCCGGAGCCGTGTCATCCTTCATTGGAGGTGTTCTTATATACCCACTAGACGTGTTACGGAAGAGATATCAAGTAGCTAGTATGGCAGGAGGAGAATTGGGATTTCAATATAATTCAGTATGGCATGCCTTAACATCCATGTTTAAACATGAAGGTTTCTTCGGAGCCTATAAAGGATTGACGGCCAACTTGTATAAGATAGTGCCGTCCATGGCCGTCCATTGGTTGTGTTATGATCTAATGAGAGATTTCGTCAAATCATGGTAACTAGCTATGTAATGTAATATAGATTAATAGAGCCAGATACTCTAGACCTAGGCTGGGCCCAGTCGCACGGCTGGCACCACCGCCCCTACCGCGACAGGCTTCGCATCAAAACACACACATGTCGTGTCGCACCCACCCTCACTTCCTCCAATAGTAAAATGCAAATTAATTTTCATTACCATCATAATCAGCCAATTCATTCATCATCATGATTCCCTCGAGAATTTTGTTAAACGCCGCCAAAAAGAATTCCACCAGACCTCCGGTGCCCGTGGAAATGTTCCCACTTTTCGCCGCCGTGGGAGTCGCCATTTGTTCCGGGTGTTACTTCACTTATAGACATTTCGCTCACGATAAACAATTGAGATTATGGAAGAATCCTGACTTGTCGACTTTAGACGATGTTCTTAATGCCGAAGCTGCTAAAGAAGAAAAGAAATAAGTTTAGTCTAGTTTCTAGTTAATAAATAAATTATTTAGTGGGCTATTGATCTATTTACATACGGTGCAATTGTTCCAATTTGTACTGGCTTACTCTACTGGTGGACTTTGGTGCTTGATGTTGGTATAATAGTCAGTGATTTCTGAAATGTCGTCCATCATCTCTATGGCCTTGTCAAATGCCTTTTTCTGCTCTTGTGGATAACTTACTTGGTTATCACTAGGAGCTATATATGTCACTTTAGCATCTTTTAATTGATATCCTTTTTTAGACAACTCATTGGAAATTTGTTGGACGTGGGCTGAATCAGTGATGACTTGGAATAAGCTCTCTCCCAGGTATTCATCATCGAGATCCACAAACTCTTCTACATCTTCTGCCCCTATATCAATAGCTACCTCTAATAAATCGTCCAATGTTTCTTCACTATTCAAAGGATTGAATATAATCACTCCTTTCTTTTCAAACATGTGCAAACAAGGACTTAAAGAAGCATTGAACTTAGATAGAGCATGTTTAACTAATCCAATGGTTCTTGATTTATTATCAGTCTCAGCCTTCACTACCATTGCTACTCCTCCTGGCCCCATAAATTCATAAGTAACCGCATGCAAGATTTTTTCGTCACCAACGGTTTCTCCATTACCTCTCTTAATGGCATTATCTATAATCTTCTTGGTGACATTCAACTTTTTGGCTTTCTCCACCAATGTGATTAATTGAGCATTTCCTTCCACGCCACCAGCTTTCACACTGGCCACAATTCGACTGGCCATGGAATATGCTTCACGTGCCTTCTTAGCATCATTTTTAGCCTTGTCATGTCTGATGTTCTGCCACTTGGAATGGCCTGCTAATAACGTACTACTTGCACCCAAATATCGCCTAGTGATCAAGGTCTGATATCTCGAGCAGTAGCCGGTGAAATTTCTTGCTTCAACATTCATTTTGCTTCCACAACTTCCTTAACCTATAAAAGTTTTCAAAATGCCTGATATCGCCCGTACTACAATCCTTAGCTCTGCTATAGTAAACCCTTTGTTCAAGTCTGGAATTTTTCACCATCAATAAACCTGGTCGTGCGCGCCATTTATTCTCACCATAGTTCAACACAAGTTAGACATCGTTCAGGAGACTTAGCTAACTGAACACCTCTTATACTAGCGGAACCATGTCGGATAGGACGTTTTTGGCGGCAATTGCCGATGAAGATTCGATTACCGGGTTATTATTGGCGGGTGTTGGACAAGTTAGTGGTGATGATGGAAAGGAAACTAATTTCTTAACTGTAGTTCCAGGTAAAACCACGGTAGAGGAAATTGAAGCTGCTTTTGATAAGTTCACCAGTGAAAGAAAAGACATTGCCATTTTGTTAATAAACCAGCATATTGCTGATTTGATAAGATTCAGAGTGGATAACTTCACCAATGCGTTCCCGGCTATTCTTGAGATTCCTTCCAAAGACCATCCATACGATCCAGAAAAGGATTCGATTCTTAAAAAAGTTAGAAGATTATTCGGGGAATAGGCGCTTCAATTCTACTGCACTATTAGATAATATACGATACGTTTGAATTCTACTCTATTTAATTCTTTTTCTTGTTCTTCTTTTTGTTCTTTTTCTTCTTGGGTTCGGAAGATTTTGGGGTTGATGTTTCGTCGGTGGAGTCGTTATTTTCGGGGGCTTCAGCGTCGGATTTATCGACGGGTTCTGCAATTTTTTCCGGTTCCAGTTTTTCGACTGATTCTTGTGGTACTTGTTCTGCTTCTACTGGTGCTTCCACTGGTTTTTCTGATTCCACTGGTGCCTCCACTGGTTTTTCTGATCCCACTGGTGTTTCTACTGGTGTTTCCACTGGTTTTTCTTCAGTTTCTGCTTTGAGTTCTGCAGGTGCTTTTTCTTCTACCTTTTCTTCGACCTTTTCTTCTCCTTTTTCTTCTCCTTTTTCTTCTCCTTTTTCTTCTGGTTTCTCAACCTCAGGCTCCTCTGTTGCCTCTTGAACTTCTCCATTGACAGGCTCCGTCACTTCAATAACTGGTTGTGGAGTATCGAGGTTTATTTCGTGAATTGGTTCGGTTGTACTCTTTTCTGCTTCTACAGGCGGTGGAGGCAAATCACGTTCTTTCAGAGCTACTTCTGGTTCTTCCTTGACCTCTTGCACGGTTTCTTGTGCTTGAGCAACTGGCTCCTCCACTGGCTTCGATTCTTCAGCAACTGGTTGTTCAACTGGAACAGGCTGTTCAGCAGCTGGCACTGGCTCACTGCGGTTCCAGAAATTCTTTGCAAATATATCAGGTAACACACAATCTTTGACATAATAATCTCTCACCCCAACAATTCTTCTATCCCTTTGACATGCCTTTAACCATTCAGGTCTTATAATAGGAATATTCATCTCACTAGCTTTAACATATTCAGGATTCTGCTTATTCTCCCGTGTACATATAAAGTGAGTTGTATCCACACTCACTTTAGTTTGAGCAGGACTATTAGCGCCCATATCTTTCAAAGCCTGTTCAATATCATCCACCGTAAATTGTTCATTAGCATTAATATCCCCCAAGCAAACCGTGATTCCTGACAAATCAGTCATCTTGTGAGTGGTGACTTCCAAAACGTCGGAATTATAAACACCTGCCGTAGTATCTAATCGCAATTGGAATTCAAATGTCTTGTCAATAGGCAACCCCGACAATTTAGTTGTTCTGTTCGTCAACGGTTGAGGAATTGTTCCTAATTTCTTACCATCCTTAAATAGAAATAAGTTCTTCAATGAAGCGGTCCCCAAGTCCAAGTTGTCCCATTCCAATACACATGATGTTTGAGTGACATTTTTGACCTTCAACACCGGGTTTTGGGGCAAATTCTTTCCGAAGGTGTCCAAGATTTCATCTTGTATGAGTTTGAATTGTTTTGCTTCTTGTTTCTCGGTTTCAAAATCTTGATCACACTTAATTTTCACGATTGATCCAGCTCTGACTCCGTTAGGTAATAAGATCGTAGGGAACTCAATTAGATGATGATCCTTGGTCAAAAGCAACGCTAAGGAAGCATCCAATTTTCCAACAGTAAGGGACACTTCTACCATAATTGGTTGTAGTGATGTGTTGTGGTGATGTATAGTATTGGAGATGTGTTGGCTCCTTGTTTATGAGCGCATTTGAGCATTATCGCGTGTGTGAGCCGGGTAACTATAGATAATGCTAGATCTATCACACCAGTTATCTATAACGAGTTCTATGACAAAGTATCTATAACAAGTTGCCTGAGTTATCCATAACACCGTGTCTATAACTTCAACTATGTCAACGTCTACTGTACATTACTATATAATCCCCATGGCCCGTAAGTCTTCAGCCACTTCTTCTTCACTGGCCTTTCTTAACAACAATTCATGGTTCAACGCCTTTGTTCTGTCATCCAGTGACAAGTCCACCGCCGAAGGAAATCCATGGAAATGTATTAATCCATTCAAAATCCCCACCTCCTGATTAAAATCATTACGCTGTTGAACCAATTCAATTAATCGGTTTTGTTTAAGCTCCTTCTTGGTAAGTGTTATTGGTTCTGGATAGTTCCCATTGGCACCAAATCCATTAATGGCAATATGGCTATTATAATCATTTCCATTGCTTAGGTGAGTCAAATTAGACACCCCATTCATCATGGGCTCGTCATGTATGGGAGGGTTTATTAACGAAGGAATATCGGGTATGGCACTGTATCCATGATCAGGGACTATCTGATCCATTTGGTTCCGTTCTTTATTGATCTTATACCATTTGGATGTGGTGTCCAGAATCATTTCATTCTTTCCATCAATCATTTTTTTCAAAAAGTCCTGGTGTATGGATGTTCTGGTGGCGATGGTTTCGTTGTCGATGCATTTTAGTCTATAATTCAAGGTGTTATTGGCAAGCCGTAAACTGTCTTGATAGAATCCGTTGATTTTGTAGTAGATTTTGGCAAGTTCTGGATGCGATCCGTCGAGACATAATTGCAATTCGTGTTCTAAGAATTTCAATTTATCATGATATAGTTTGTCTCTGATTTCAGCAAAGCTCTTTTCAATGGTCACAAGATCAGTGACGGCCAATATCCGCTGTTCATTGAGGTCCACATCTTCGTTATCTTCAGAAAGTTCCGATTCCGCTTCCGATTCCGCTTCATCTTCTTTTTGTTCTGTCTCTTTTAATTCCGGTTCTTCCTCTTTATCTTTTTCTTCCAGTACCTTACCATCCATAATCGTGCCATCCATGGTATTCGCTTCGTTTTCTGCTGACTCTAGGACTAGTTCAGCGTCTGGTTCTTTTCCATTGCCATTCTCTTCCTCGTCTGCTTCCCCCTCATCTTCACCATCCGCTTCTTGCGCATCATCAAGTTCGTCTTCATTTCTAGTCAATTTGACTCGCTTTGACCGTGACTCTCCATCTCCATTGAGAAGTGGTCTCTTGGACTCTACCGACAGAGTCAACATCAGGTCGTCAAGATCATCTTCGGAGTCAATTTCCTTTAACCGGGCCATTTCCGTCAACTTTGACAACGCATTCAAATCCAGTACGTTTTCAGAGTTGGAATTCTCTTCATCAAGGAAATCCATCTTGTCGGTTTCAGCCTCTGATTGGTCTTCTCCCAAGTCGCTCAACTCTGAACTCTCGTACTCTTTATGGTCTCTATTATTGTCTGGCAACGAACTTACGGCGGTGGGGTCTTGTGGGGATACCTCCGGGTGTTTTGCTTCCGTGGGCATCGATGAATAACCTCGTGTACCGTTATAGAACTAAAAGTTGATATTGTCTATGCCAAAGGGTCTCAAATTGGATATGATAACAATTCTGGAGCCAGTGGTCAGGTTTGCACGGTTGTTTGTGTTTTCTCTTCACAAAATGCTATTTTTAAAGCTAGGAACAGTTTTCCAGTTCAAGAAAACCTGCTATCACTCAGTAAACCCGGGGAAACTATGTGGTCGTATCTGGATTTCACTATCAGTTTTTCTTGAGGCTCTCATTTCATCAACTTTGTCGCGGCTTGAACATGGGACTCGGTGCAGGAACGAAAATAATTTTCAGAGATGAGCATTACAAGGAAATATTTATAGTACAACTACTAATGTCTGTGTTTGGATCTTTGTTTAAAGGGAAACACGACGACAAAGTCGATGGGTTGTTCCAGGTGGACGCCAAGGCTGTAGATAGAAGTCATGTGGCTACAAAAAAATCGGTGAAACCGGTTCAACTGAAGGCCGATGAGCTGGAAGTTAGTGAAGATGATAGTGAAAGTGAAAGTGAAAGTGAAAGTGAACAAGATGAGGAACAAGTTGTGAAGCCCACCAAAAAGTCTACCGAAGACGATCTTGAAGCTCAATATTATAAGAAACTCTTGAAGGATGAAAATCAAGCCGATGATGAAGACAAAATGGACGAGGATCCTGCTCAAGTTGACGATGATAATGACAGTTCTAGTGAAGATGAGCAGCCAGCTGCTACTAAAGCTAAAGTAGTAGACTTAAAAGAAGATGAACTTTCCAAAGCTGAGAAAACTGTGTTTGTTGGAAATGTCCCTATAACTGTGGTTACCTCGAAACCGGTGTACAAGAAGTTCAAAACGTACTTTTCTCAAGTGGGGAAGATCCAATCTATTCGTTTCAGATCCATCTCGTTTGGAGAGCCATTACCTAGAAAGATCGCCTTTGCCCAAAAGAAGTTCCATGACACTCGTGAGACGTTAAACTCATATATTGTTTTTGATAACAAGGAAGTTTCCAGAAAAGCAGCCCAATTGTTTAATGGAACTGAATTTGAAAATTTCCATTTAAGAGTCGACCATATTGCTCATCCAGCACCTAAGGACAATAAAAGAACCATTTTTGTAGGAAACTTGGATTTCGAAGAGATGGAAGAAACGTTATGGAGATATTTCAATGAAAAAACCGATAACGACGTGGAATCAGTAAGAATTGTAAGAGACCCTAAAACTAATATGGGCAAAGGGTTTGCATTGGTCCAGTTTAAGGACACCTTATCTGTTAACAAGTGCTTATTACTCAATGATAAACCAATCTCCAAAGAGCGCAGTCGGAAATTGAGAATCACCAGAGCCAAAGCTCATGCTAAGCCATCAGCAATGTCGCCAAACCATGTTGATAATATCAAACAAAAGGGCAGAAAGACTAAAAATATGACCAAATTGTTGGATACTTTAAACGACAAGCAGAAGACCAACTTGGGAAGATCGAAGATTTTGGGTAAAGCTGATAGAGCTGGGATGGGTAATAGTAATTTCGTTCTTGAAGGAGAAAGAGCCAATAAGAATTCCAGACCTCGGAATAAGAAACCTAGACATGATAAGGTCAGGAAGCCTAGAATAAGAGAAAGAAGTACTCAATTCAAGAATAAGTTGAAAGCCGACAAAAAGGAGAAGAAGTAGCATTGGATATTGTAGCATAATGTACATGTAACGCGAGCCTTTAAACTCCGTGGTAGTAATCTGACGAGCCATAGAGCTATAAGAGAAAATAAATCTATAAGAGTCGCAGGAGTCATAACATACCCTTGTAGTAATGTCTCTCACCTTACAACTGACATCCCCTAACATTTCCCGTAGTGTTGTCCGGTAATAATATTACCTCACAATTTGTTTGAGCCGCTTCTATTGTAATATCTGTCACCTTATCAGTTCCCCCTTTCCGATAAGAGCCACAGAGCTCACTTTAGAGCCACTTTATATAAGGCACTGATTCCGTCCTTTATTCTTAGGCTCTCCTTTTCTTTCCCCTTTCCTTTTATCCCCGCTATCATTACTTTATATATTATGGGTAGTAATACATCTAAACATAGCTCTCCAGCTTCTGAACCTACTGAAACTTTGAACGAGAAACAACCTATCACTATGGATCAAAGTGACGTCAATGATATTTTGGCTCAATTGAACTTAACTCCATCCAAGGCTGGTGATGGCCAATTTATTGCTACTGATACATTGAAATCTTGGGAGACTGATTTCAGTTCTAGTCCTAAGAACTCATTGGCTCAAAGTGCCATTGCTAAGAATGATGTATACTCTGTGATTTCTGATCCATCTTCCAAGGTTACTACTAAACAACAATACTTATTTAACACCGAACTTAAGACCATTGGGTCTCCAAGTTACTTGGATAATCAAAAACTGTCTGGAAGATGTTGGATGTTTGCCAGTTCCAATATCTTTAGAACCCATGTTGTCAACAACTATAATTTGAAACCTGATGGATTCCAAGTGTCCCAAGCTTATCTTTTCTTCTATGACAAATTGGAAAGAGCAAACTTTGCCTTAGACAACTTGATTGATACTGCTGAAGAAGAATTGGATTCTAGAATTGTCGACTTTATTTTGAAGGATCCAATTGGTGATGGTGGTCAATGGGATATGATTGTTAATATTGTGGAGAAGTATGGGATTGTTCCTAACGAATTCTTCCCGGATAATGCCCAGGCTTCTGCTTCATCTACTTTGAACTATATTTTGAAAGAAAAGATTAGAGAATTTGCCTTGGTATTAAGAAAATTGAAGTCGGAAGACGCATTGGATGTGGTGATTAACTCGGTTAAAGGAGCCATGATGAAACAAATTTACAATATTGTTGCCATTTCTTTAGGGACTCCTCCTAAACCTACTGATACTTTCACTTGGGAATTCATTGACAAGGATGGAAACTTCAAATCTTTTGACACCAACCCAGTAGATTTCTACAAGAATCATGTTCGTTACGATGCACCAAAATTCTTTTCTTTGATTCATGATCCAAGAAATGAATCTGGCAAGTTGTATACCGTTGACAGATTAAACAATATGAGTAACGGAAGACCAATTCAATACGTTAACACCTCATTGGATGCGATGAAATCTGCTGCCATCAAGATGATTAAAGCCAATGAACCAGTATTCTTTGGCTGTGATGTAGGAAAGTTCTACAATAGACAAACTGGGATCTTAGATGTATCCCAATACAATTTCGAGTTAGGATTTGGAACTGACTTGAAAATTAATAAAAAGCAAAGATTACAAACTGGCTCTTCAGCCATGACCCATGCCATGGTTCTTAGTGGTGTTCATTTGGATGCCAGTGGTAATCCAGTCAGATGGAAAATCGAAAATTCCTGGGGATCTGAGGTTGGTGATAAAGGTTTCTTTGTCATGACTGATAAATGGTTTGATGAATATGTCTTCCAGATTGTTTCATCCAAGGCTTACGCAACTAAATCCGATTATACCGTATGGAAGAACCAGGATTATACCGTGTTGCCATTTTATGATCCAATGGGTGCTTTAGCTTAGAAATGTGTAGAACCTATGGTTAATTTATGAATTGTGTATTGGTTCATTCTCTATTCATCTTCTTCTTCTCTACTGAAATGCTGCAAAAGTATTCCACCGCGCGCTTTTGGAGAACGGCCTTCGTCAACACTTGATCTAGCGGCTATCAATAGGAGTTAACATGTCTGAATCTCTCGCATATAAGAAAGGCAGCGGTATTGATTCAGATCCTATAATCTCTGGTATTGATTCATCCTCGGTTAATTTCTCCAAAACAAAACTGATATCATTCCAGTTCCAAGACTTTGAAACCCAAGCATCTCAAATAGCCAACTCATACGAGCTGGCCACAACTGAACAAGACCTACAAGAGCTTATAAAGTCGATAGATGGACTAACACATCAAGTAGACACAAACTTGGACGAGTTTATTCTCAAAAGTCAGCCAAAATGCCAACAGGACCTCACCAGTGTCGAGTTGAATAGAGCTAAGTTGTCTGACACCATAACTGCCAGTGGAGATTTGATTAGAATATTTTCCACTTCCAATGATTTGGGCAATTCATTGACGTACCAATTGAAGTCCTTAGATAAGCAGATTGAAAACGTCAACCAAACTACTGAATATGTGACTAAGATAAAATTGTTGAAGAATAGCATTAATCAAGCTGTGTACGCCTTGGAACATAATAACTTCGAACTAGCAGCTAAATGTATTCATACAATAAGATCAGAGGTTCCTGAACATATCATCCAAGGAGAATATGCCTGTCAAGTGATTCCTTCTTCGGAAATCCCCGAGTTGCCTCAAGTTGTAATTGATAAATCTATTGATCAATTAGTGGAAATCTTTAGAACCAAGTTTGATGAAGCTGCTTCTCAGCGGAATATTCCTCAATTGACAACGTTCTTCCAACTTTTCCCGTTAGTGGGTAAAGAAGAAGTAGGGCTTTTATGTTACTCCAAGTTTATTTGTCAAATCATCACCGACACTTCTCGTAGCTTGGTCCAATCAATTTCTTCCTCCACATCAGGTGATAACCCCAAGCCTATGGGATTATATTCTAGGAGTAGCATGCAATTATTCGAGAACATTTCCATGATGTTATCACAGCATACGCCTTTAATTAAAAAGTATTATTCATCTACATATCCAAATGCTATTCCGTTTGTGGTCACTCGAATCCAGCACGAAATCGATTCTCAAATCGGTCTTATTACTGACACCTTTTATGATGATAATAGAATTGATAAGGTGCTACAAGATATTAAGCTCTACAAGTTCCCAATTTTATCTAAAAGATTGAACCCCGAAGCCTATACAAGTGCTCGTCAAAGTGGAGAGTTTTCCAGACAATCATTTGATGACACCGAACTTGTGACTATTGTACAAGCCGGGGACTTGTTCACGGAAATGGCGAATATTTTGCATTATTGGTCCCTTTACTGTAAGTTTGTGGCCACTCGATACTTCAATGATGTCATTAAAGACACCAATACCCTAGCATTACCGAGCCTTGTCTTCGATTCCAATTATACTAAAAAAATCCTGTCCAAGTATTTGCCGGCTTTTGAAACTACATTCACGTTTTACTTTAGAAGGTCGCTTGAAAAAGCTATTTCCATCGAGGAATTACCATCTTTAGCGCCATTCTTGTTAATTACCAATCTGAATTACCCCGAGCAACCCCCGTGTTCTTCAGTAATTGAAGATTTCACCTTGGTGTTGAACAACTGTCTTCGAAACATCACCAATTCGGGCCAAGAGTCCTCGGTAAAAGCTTTTGCAACCCATGGTCTTAAAGTGATCCAACAAGATCTTATCAACGGATACATTTTAAAGGAATTGAATGAGAACCAACCTCGGTATAATTCGTCGTTATCTTTGATTAATCCAAAAGCCAGTGCTTTAAATAACGTTGGGAGTCCCCGAAGCTCCAGAAGTGCCACTCCTGTTCCTGAAGGTGCTAGTGGAGGAATGGGATTCTTCAAAGGAGCCCAGAGTGCATTTGGAAATGTCGTAAGTGGATCTGGTATAACTAGTAGTTCTGCCAGCGGTTCTATTGCAAATAATCCTCGGTTGGTCAAATTTGTCATTTACCTAAACACAATAGCTGTAGGACAAGAATACGTCAAGCGAATCATTGACAACTTCATCAAGAATAACGCCTATAATGTCCGCAATTATTTTCCATTTGGTGATGATGCCGATGTGGTCACCACGATATTGAAGACGGAGTTATTGGATCCGTTCGTATCCATAAGTAATAAATTGATCAATGAATCGCTTATCAATTTCTACAACCAATCCATAAAAACTCGAGTATTACAAATCTTGGGAGAATTTCTACCGGACGCCGACGATACCAATTACTTACTTTATTCGTCCAGTTCATTGAATGACACCGGACTAATCTTCTCGTTCATCAACCAGTGGAGAACATTAATCAGACCATATAAACAGCTCTTCCATCATGAAATGGTTTATAATAAGTTGTTGCGGTTGATAGTCATCAATTTGGCCAATGCAATTGAGAGGAGATTGATCCATGTATTGAAAAAGTTCAAGATCAATGAGTTGGGATCATTAAAGTTGGAAAAAGACATCTCATCTTTCATAAGTGAAGTTTGTGAAGATAATTATGAACTGAGAGAGAAGTTTGTCCGTGTGACTCAAATTGTATTATTAGTAGGAATGGATGATGAAGAGTATGAAGAGAGTAACTCCTATCAACAACCAGAAATAAAAAATGATACTGGGGCCGATGAAGATGCTAATGACGATGAGTATATAGGCATTAAGTGGGTATTGACTCCACTGGAAAGAAGACAATTCAGAAAATTCAGAATCTAATTCTACAATGTTTTATTAGGTAGATATAAATATTAACTATAGACTATTATACATGCTAAAATACAGTGACCAACTTCAAGCGTCTTTCATGTCTTGGTCAGCGTCGTTCTCTTTTTCATTCTCCTTCTCAGGTTCAACTTCCTCTTTTGGATCCTCTTTATCAGGCTTTATTCTCATTTTTTCAGTGATATTATCGAATCTTGGATGTGAATAATCACATTCAGGTCCTTTAGGACAGAACCCCGTAAGGAATAATGGACACAACATCTTCCGTACATGTCTATTGGCACATTTAGGACCTTCAGGACAGAATCCACGGGCATAATTCATGCATTCAGGAATTTTCAGTTGTGGATCAACATGCAAATACAAGCAATCAGCTGTTTGAGTACAGTACCCATTTCTTGAATAGAATAAACATTCAGGCATTTTTCTTAAATTATATTCATGGAGAAATTCACAATGATCATTCTTCTTACACAATCCTCTCAACCAATGTTTGCACACAATCTTATTATTGTACATGGCAGCTACATGTTTATGAGGACAGTTGTTCCCATTAGGACATGAATTGGGAGTACTGGGTTTGAAAAACTGACATACTGGTCTATCAGGATCGGTACCGAAATTGAATTCCTTTCTCAAGAAAGGCTCAAACTTGAACCGTTTGTTTCTGCCGTCGGGATGGATGACGGGGTTAGTCTGAAGCATTGTGAGTGTATGTGATGAAGTATGCTATATGGGATGATATATAAATGGTATTAGTAGATATTTGATTATATATATATGATGAATAATTTGATAAATAATTTGGCTTGATTATATATATTTGATGAATGATGCGACTGGTAATTCCACGACCTGATCACTATATATAGCCTTACAAATCCCAGTGTATACTGTATGACCATAAGAGCTTGTATTAAGGATTCCATCAATATAAGGTTTTATCATTCATGGAGATTGCACGACGTACATAGAGCTACATACAACCTCTGTATGGGACCTTGCTCGCAAGACCCCTTATAATCTCTTTAAGGATTGTCCATAATGGCGGATGCTGTAGTAGTAGGTGCTGGGTTAGCTGGGCTAACCGCTAGTTTGAAATTGGCCCTGAGAGGAAAATCAGTAGTGTTGATTGAAAAATCAAGTGTTTGTGGTGGTAATTCTATACTAGCAGCCTCAGGAATCAATGGGGTTCCTACTAAATATCAACCTGTTCGGGGAGATAAAGTAGAAGTATTGGTGAAAGATACTTTGAAAGAAGGAAAAGATTTGTGCAATGAAGAATTGGTTCGACTTATGGCGTTTAGATCCAGTTATGCTATCAATTGGTTAATTGGCCAGGGCCTAGACTTACTGGAAGTGGTTCAATTGGATGGTCATAGTATGCCTCGAACTCATCGAGGATACATCAATGTATTGCCTGGCGTACAAATGATAGCGACTTTAGAGGGAAATGTACATTCACACCCTAACATTACTGTGTTGTTGAATTCGGAATTAACAGAGATCCATATGTTAAACAGCTTGATAAGTGGAGTACAGTATAAGAATGACGGGATTGCGAAAGAATTGAGAACTGAACTGTTAGTGATAGCCACTGGTGGGTTTTCGGCTGATACTAGAAGTGTAGATTCACTCATACAGAAATACCGGCCTGATTTGATGGATATTCCTACCACCAATTGTGGGAATGTGACTGGTGATGGACACAAAATAGCTGCAAGAGATTGTGGGGTAAAGTTGATTCATATGGACCAGATTCAAATAAACCCCACCGGCTTTGTTAGTATGGACCCTGAACTTGCCAATAATAAGCGTAAGATATTATGTGATCCACTAATTAGAAATGTGGGGGCAATCTTGGTGTCTGCTAGAACTGGTAAGAGATTTGCTAATGAGCTTGATACTCGAGAAAATGTTTCTAATGCAACGTTTGAGAATTGTAGAATGGACAAGACTGTTTTTACTAAGAGCCAGTCTTGTATCTCTGTGATTATTCTTGATTCCAAAGACATTAGCCCTGCCAAATCTCATATAAAATATTACCTTGAACAAGGTTTACTTCGTCGAGGATCCACTAAAGATATTTCTCGAGATTTGCATCATTTAAACCAAGAGTTTTCTGAACAACTGCTCCTGGAAACGCTACAGGAGTATAATGAAGGGATTTCCAAAGGTGATCGATTTGGAAGAAGGACATTTGGATCTCGGCTAGATTCTGGTGATTATTGTTATGGACTAGTTACTCCCACTGCTCATTTTTCAATGGGAGGAATAGCGATCAATGAAGATTCTAGAGCATTACTTACAGATGGTACACCAATCATGAATTTATACTCAGTTGGAGAAATCAGTGCTGGTGTTCATGGTAGAAGTAGATTAGGTGGTAACGGACTACTTGAATGTGTGGTATTTGGATTAATTGCCGGTCTGAATGTCTAATCCAAACCTGATTTATATTTAGCATTGTCTAAATAAGTCTATGTATTTTGTTCAGTGGCAGGAGTTGGGGTTCCTTCGATATCTCCAAGCTTATAAGCCAACTCGTTCAAGTCCTGGTCATTTAATTTATGGTTTATTGGGGTTGTGTTCGTATTTGATCTCTTACGGTCTCTTCTTTCTCTTCTATCCTTCTTTAAAAGCTTTTCTTTATCAAGGATATTCTCTTCTGAATTGTAGCTGACAAAACTAACCAACTCATTTCTTCTCCGGACCCCTTCTCGAATCCAGAATTCACTACGATACAATTCCCATCCTTCTCTGACGTCAGTATTGAACACTCTGGCATTGAGAACCAATTTAACGTCAGCAATACCGATTCTTGGTTGGCACTGCAGTTGGCAAGAAACCAAAAACACTTCGAGTTTGGAATTCTTGTTCCTCTCAGTGGTGGGATCAAATTTATGTAGTAATGAAAGACATAAGGAGATGAAAAATAACAGAATATCTCGGATAGAATCAGACAACCGATCCGTTAACGGCGTTTTGATCTTTACCAACCGGATATTCAATTGTCTTAACCCTCTGTTAGTTGATGATAAAAACTTTCTTGGTAGAACAATGGTCTTTTGATATTCTCCTGATAAGTAGTATAATAACATAGTCACCACAAGAGCAAGAAGAACAAAAGTCAATACCACTCGCAAAGGATTGGTGGAAGACTGTTCTTGGTTACCAAAGTATAAATGATGGGAAATAGACGCTATAAAAGAACACATTATAGCCATGAACGTCAAGTATTTACGTCTTAATCCTTTCTGTTGGCTTGCTTGTTCTCGTAAGCTTTCTTCCAAAATTAATAAATTCCTGAACACTTTCCCGGCTTCTGGGGTCAGGGTGTATCCACTTCCTATTGGATGGGATCTATCGCTGCCTTCTGATTTATTGGATTTTCTTCGTATTCTCTTTTTAGGCTTGCCTGGTGTTGCGGAGTCTGGACTTTCTCGTCTAGGAGATTCTCTTCTGGGGGACTGCCGTCTGGGAGAATCCGTTCCAGAAGCTTCTTTAGAATCTGATTCTCTTCTGGGAGACGATCGGCGGCTCCTGGATCCTTTATTTCTTCTGGCTTTAGCCCTCGTAGGAGAATCTAATTCATCAGAGCCCACATACTTATGTGGGGACGACAAATCCAACGAGTTTTGTGACCCGATTTCCGAGTCAGAGTAAATCACATACTCGTCATTGTCGTTTGGAGTATTAGTGCTATAAGGAGTAATGTTCAACATAGAGTCCAGTGAAGACATGGCAGGCAGTTTTGGAGGAAGAGGAATAAAATTATCCATCAACTCAAGATTTTCCAACCGTTCCACATCGCTATTTCGATGACTCAGACTCGGCGTTGATACTTCTGTGTTGGGTTGTCTGTTATCATGTCTCATACCAGCGGTGGTTTCGCCAGGAGATGGAGGTCTTTGGACCTCATCGGCATTAGGGATCCACTTTTCTACTTCTCCCTCGCTTGCCATCTGACCGTTTTCAGTGCTTCAAATTGGTACCCAGTGACTGCTAGTACTTTTTTCACCGTAATGGGGGTCTTATCGTCTGGATCCACTGAATATATACCTTTGTGTTGAGTGCGTGGATAATACTTCTTAACGGCTTCTGGTAACAAATGAATTAAATCTTGCGCGTATGAAAAATCACAATATACGAGTCTCCTATAAATACCAGACGAGTTCCAGGACTATTGAAGACCAGAAGCGTCGAGAGATTTTTATTTGTTCAGAGTGTTCTGGCAGTGGAATTGGTTGGAAATAACTTGAAAGAGATAAAATGGCGACTTTGAAGGAACAGAAACAACAATTTGTATCTGATCTCGTGGGTGGTCTGTTGACGGAAATATATAGCGTGGTAGGTACATCTTTAGCGGCCTACTTAACATATAAGTCCTGTTGCACTAAAGAGACATCGTTTGTTCTAGACTTCTTGATGAATGTGGTGGTATTATTGGCTTCTATCACTGTGTATAGTAGTCATATATCTCATTTATATCTGGCATTACTCGTGCCCGGTATTATTATGATACTATTCCAGAAAGCAAGTGCTCCTAAGACAACCACTAAGGCTCCCAAAGCTAATAAAACGAGTGGTGGTGGGATGTTGGAGCCTAAACCGTTTATAACCGCCTACAGATCCCATATGTTAATCTTGACCAATTTGGCGATATTGGCAGTGGACTTCCATATATTTCCCAGAAGATTTGCTAAGGTAGAGACATGGGGGACTTCTATTATGGATATGGGAGTGGGCTCTTTTGTGTTCTCCATGGGCTTGGTCAATTCCAGATCAATAATCAAACAAAAACTCCAAACTGATAAACCCAATAAATTTCAAATAAAACTGTACCTTCGATTAGTGGCGACAAATACAAGAAAGGCAATGCCTATGTTGATACTTGGAATAATACGACTTGTAAGTGTCAAGGGACTCGAGTATCAGGAGCATGTCACTGAGTATGGGGTTCATTGGAACTTTTTCATCACCTTGGGACTTTTACCTATTTTCATTGCCTTATTAGATCCAGTATTCGAGTTGTTGCCTAGGTTTGTAATTGCATTTTTGATAACAGTGATTTATGAAGGATTATTGACGAAAACAGATTTGTTGAAGTTTATTCTTGTCAGTGACAATAGAACTAACAGTTTGATTACCATGAACAAAGAGGGGATCTTCTCATTCTTTGGATATTTGAGTATATTCATATTCGGACAATCGTTTGGTTCATTTGTATTGACGTCTGTTCCTACTGCAAACAATTTGATAACCTTTAATCAAACGAAAAAAACAAACAATTCCATTCTCACTGTATCTACCACAAAAGGACTTATAATCGCTACCGTGTTCTATCAAGGAATATCCTGCTTCATTAACGAATCGCCCATGTTTTATTCGGTTTCCAGAAGACTTGCTAATCTACCATATGTATTTATGATCATTGCCTATAACTCATTCTTTTTGCTTTGTTATAATGTGGTGGATGGAATTATCGGCACTGAATCCACTAGCTCGCTTATCCTTGACTCAGTTAACAAGAATGGATTGGTGTTCTTCTTAATTGGTAACTTGCTTACAGGGCTGGTGAATCTCATGATTAATACTCTAGAGTGTTCTCCTCCTGTTTCTTTTGGAATTCTATTGGCCTACGGTCTCGCTTTAATCCTTGTCCTGGTGGGTTTAGACCATTTTGGTATATATATAAAAGTATAGTTTCTATACATGCACATTTTAATGAATTTCGCAGCCGCATAGAAACGGTTGCAAAAATTACTATATAAGAACAAATCAATTATCTCAACATATCATCTCATAGTTTACTCACAAGGGGTAAAACTGGTGGAACAAGTAGCAGTAGGCAACTTACTGAAGATGAACGAAAGTCTTTCTCCTCTCTTTTCAGAGATTTCTTCGTACCCTCCCTTATCTATAAATTTAATTCTGGTTTTTCTATAGTAAGGAGTTCTGCCTAAGTAAATCGTAGCCCACATTCGACCATACTCTCCTTTGCCTACATCACAAGAAATGGAAGTTTTGAAACTAACAGAGGTACCGATTTCCACTTCATATTCCCATTTCCATTGGAATATCATAAGATTAATCGTGGCATCCACGCTCCGAGTATAAGTGATGGCATAGCTGAATCCTAACGTCTTACTCAAACTTGCGCTTTCACCCATGGAATTATCCACACACCCAACAGTATCTAAATTATAGGGATTATATTCCAATTTTTCTAGGTCAGGGTATTGCACATGAACCCAAGAGTTATCATCTTCATCATAATAGGCTCCAGACTTAGTATCTTTGATTAAAAACCGATTTTTATTATTTTCTAGTTTATCCGGGAACTTATCAGAAATCTCACCTAAGGAATTAACAATGTAGTAAGTGTTGGGGTCATTGGGCCGATGGAACAGATCAAAACCAGAATACGGCGAATCAAAGGCTCTGAAGGTAGATATGTTTGTGGCAAGGTCGATTTGGTTGAAAGGGCCAACAGGCACTGAACCACAGAAAGACACCAATAAACACACTAAGTGTAAGATATATTTGAGGAAACGCATAATGAGGTTAAGTATAAAGAGATAGATCCAGAATATATAGAGTTGGCCAACATATCAAATTATCACCATAGCATAATTAGCATAGAGTCACATAGACATCAGCATATAATACGATACTAGCATATAATAAACTAGTGATAATAAAGAATAACATAGGCTGAGCAGATATTAATCCGCAACATCCTCGCCGGGAATAATCCGATCGGTATTAAACATATCATCAACAACTATACTAATTCTCCCTTACCATAAAATCTTTATCTCCTATAAACTCTGTAAACCCTCTTCCCTTACCATATCAGCTACTGGTCTACCATTAGCCCGCAGCCAATCCGCTACTAATAAACTGCTGGTCCGCTGCTTACATAAAACCGCTCTATCTCCCCATACGCTAAACGAAGGCTGGCAGTGCGTAACGGAACCATCTGCTAAACCTATCACAAACTAATACCAGTTGTTGCTAGAGTGACAACAGTTCTCCTTCAAGTGCTAGAATTATTGCCAGAATGTCCAGTATTGCTTCATCATCATCCTGGACGTCCTTTTTGAAGTCCATTGCTTCATTCAACGGAGATTTGTCCACCTTAACTGCCCCTCCGTTTATATTATCCCCTACTTCATTATCTGAATATTCTCAATATTGGGCCGAACATCCAGATTTGTTGTTAGAGCCAAACTTCTTAACTACTTCTGATGACGCTCCACAAGATGAAAAGGAGGCCATGGCCCTTAAAAGAATGGTGGCAGTGGTCAAATGGTTTATCTCCACTTTAAGATCTCAATATTGTTCACGGAATGAAAGCATGGGCTCCGAGAAGAAAGCCTTGAATCCATTTTTAGGTGAAGTGTTTGTAGGGAAATGGACCGATTCAAGTTCCGATCAGAAACTTGGAGAAACAATCTTGTTATCAGAACAAGTCAGCCATCACCCTCCCGTAACCGGATATTCCATATATAATGAGAAGAATAACACTTTGTTACAAGGATATAATGGGATTAGAGCCACCATGGCCACTACTTCTATAAGTATTAAACAATATGGACATGCTATATTGGAGTTTAAAGACCCAGCTTTGGAAGAATCTTATTTGATCACGTTACCTCCTTTACATATTGAAGGGTTGATTACTGCTTCTCCATTTGTGGAATTAGAAGGTAAGTCTTTTATACAAAGCTCCAACGGATACATGGCCACATTTGACTACAGTGGCCGGGGATACTTTTCTGGTAAAAAGAATACGTTTAAGGCCCGGATATTCTCTGATGCTTTGAAAGCTCAGAATAAAGAGAATGCGTTGGTGACTATTAGTGGTCAATGGTCTGGCAAATGTCATGCTGCTAAAGGCTCAGAAACCCCTTCTAGTAAAACCCATGAATTGTTCTATGACTCATCAGCTTCAAAACCAGAACATTTGTCTGTTAAACCTCTTGAACAGCAACATGATTTAGAGAGTAGAAAAGCTTGGTCTCCAGTAGCAGACGCAATCAGAAAGTCTGATTACGACTTAATTAATGTTGAAAAGTCCAAGATTGAAAATACTCAAAGAGATATGAGAAAGCAAGAGAAGGAGTCAGGGGATAAATGGGATACCAGATGGTTTGATGAAGTTGATTATGACTCTGGAGTAGAAGATAACTTTACAAACTTGATCAATTTGTCTCAATTGTCAATTAAAAATTGTCCATCCGGAAGCGCAAGAGGATCCAAATATGATGAAGGAGCAGCCAAGCATTGGCGGTTCAGTGCTGAAAAATGGCACAAAGAAAAGGATATCAAAATATAACCCCGTAGATAGTATAATATAAATATTGCAGCTAAAACATAAATCCCATTACGACAGTCACTTTCTCACGTGACAAACCCCTTCTATCAGACATATCTGCAGCCAAATGACCAGCACACGACCCTCATCTGGCCTAAACTTTTGAAGCCGGAAATCACGTGACATTCTCATCCAAGCCGCCCATACTAAAACAAATTTGTCTCTGCACGTCCTCAAATTTTTCTCTTCCTCACTGGTAACTGAAAAATTTTTCTAATCAACACTAACTATAGTATTGAATAATATTATAAAATGGCTGAAACTCATAGATGTATGTATTTGAACACGATAGGATGAAACAGAATCCAACCATATAAGATGACGATGAGGAAGAATATGATTTTGGGGACTAGTGGCAAGATTGTGGTGGTGAAATTTACAGATTTAACTTGTTAATTATCCATAGAGACAATGAGAAGACATAGATATAAATGCAAGTGGATATGATATAGTGGACTTTTTATGAACTAGAATGAAAGTTCTATTGTGGAAAAGTATTGAAACTGTTTTAATATTGGAAAAAGTATGGGAATGAAGCTGCCCATATACTTGTACTGAATCCACCAGTATCCTTAGATATCCATCCTAACCCTACACCAGTGAAAATGAGACCAAAACATTTGCCAACTCATTCCAAGCATTAAACCGTTTGGTTTGTCACCCCCCAAATCATCTTAACCGTCACCCCTATTTCTAAACCTGTTACTAACATATTTTAGTATACGTTAAAGGTAAACACGTATCTTACCAACGTTCCAGAAAACAAGTCAATCCAGATGTTTCTTTGATCCAAATAGAAGGAGTCGCCAACTCTGCTGACGCCAAATTCTACTTGGGTAAACGTATTGCTTACGTATACAGAGCTTCTAAAGAAGTTAGAGGATCTAAAATCAGAGTCATCTGGGGTAAAGTCACCAGAACTCACGGTAACAGTGGTATTGTCAGAGCTCACTTCAAGAAAAACTTGCCACCAAAGACCTTTGGTGCTTCTGTTAGAGTCATGTTATATCCTTCCAACATTTAAATTCACTAAACAAATTAATATTATTCACGCTTATAAATATTAAAAAGAGGAAAAAGGTGTGTTTATAAGTTTCGAAGTATAACTTCTGTATATTTAATAAGACGTCTTTTAATGTAGTCTGTCATCGCCGTAATTTTATTTGGTTGTAGCGTCCTTTCTGTTCTTTTGCTAGTACTGTGGTTTGTCGAAGCAGCGGTTAATTCTGAGCGCTCGCTGGCTTCTTCAAAACCATTTCTGGTCAAACATTGTTAAATCCTCCGTTGTGTTATGGCCAAAAATAAGAAGAAGCAGGCCAAACCTGGCACCAGCAATGGCGTTGCTTCTGGAAATAATACAACTAATGTTTCAGATGATAAAAACTCCGAGGATGGTGGTGTGGCTCCTGAAAATAAATCCGATTCCGGCTCTGTGAATGAATCGGTAGATCTCACCAATGGTGACGATACAAGCCATAATCCCTCCAATGGCACTGCTAATGAAGTTGTGGCTCCTGCAAATGACACAGAGTCCCGAAATACCGACGAGTTGCAAGCAAAAATCGACTCTTTGACTGAAGCATTAAATGAAAAAGACCAACAATTAGCCCAGGTTTCCACCAAGGATCAAACCATTCAGGACTTACAAGCACAAATTGAAAAGTTACAAGTCAAAGAGACTTCCACCGACACCCCCGACACCACCAAACTTGAAGAGGTTGAAAAAGAACGTGATGAAATCAAGGCTTCCTACGATGCGTTGTTGAATAGAATAGCGTCCATGAGGTCTGTGTTTACCAAGATGAAAGAAGCCGAGACCGAGGCCGAAGAAGCCAAAGAACAGTTGGAAACGTTAACGCAAGAAAACCAGTCCCTTAAGGAAGATAAAACCAAATTGACCAATGAGATTAAAACGTTGACAGAACAAACAACTGATCTCAATAATGAGTGTGACCGATTAACCAACTCTCTAACCACCACCCGAAAGGAATTCCAACAACGAGAAGAGAGCTTTCAAGATGAAAAGTATGAATTGGAAAACACTGTTTCCAAGTTGAGTAAGAAGAATAGTGAGATGAAGAACCAATTACACGAGTTTGAGCTTATTAAAGGAGAACTGAAGATGGAAATCAAGAATTTGAATTCGATGATTGATGAATTGAAAGAAACAATCAATTTGAAGCAAACAGATATCGATAATCTCCAGGCTCAATTAAAAGCCTCTGGGGCTAGCATAAAGGAACTTCATCAACAAATAGACACCATAACTAACCAGAACCAATCGCATCAGCAACAACTAAGTGGTGACATTGCCAACCTAAAAGAACAAACGGCGAACTTACAAGCTACGATAGATGAAAAAGACGACAAAATCAAACAATTGGAATCAAATTCCGAAAGAATAGCCACTCTAGAGAAAGAAGTCGACACAAAGCAAATACTCCTAGGCAAAGCCAGACACGAAGCGATTATTCTAAACGAACATTTAAGTAAAGCATTGGCAATGTTAAAACAACAACTGAACAATTCCAATAATACAATCGACAAGGAATTGATTTCAAACGTCATAGTTAACTTTCTTCAGATCCCTCGAGGCGATACCAAAAAATTTGAAGCGTTACAACTATTAAGTTCCTTATTGGAATGGGACGAGTCTAAGAAAGTTGCCAGTGGGTTGACAAATAATCCTGGAGGAAATAAGTCTGAGGGGGAGTCGTCTCGAACCAGAGATAGTTTTATATCGTTATGGACTGATTTTTTGGAGAGAGAATCCACCAGGAACAAATAGCATAGTTCATGACTAGTTACAAGACGTTCACGAGACTAAGCTTCACAAGACTAAAACGTTGCAAGGACAAAGGACCTAGGGAGTACACTAAAGGTTGAGGCTAATGTTTTCATATACAAAAAGATACTAATTCTATACTTCATTTCATAGTTAATTTCATAGTAATTTCATAGTACTCCCATGGTAATCTCATAGTAATTTCATAGTGATTTCAATACTGAATTCCATTGCCAATTCCATAGTTAGCGACAAGTAAATGAGTTCCATCCAATTCCTCCAATTACTGATATATCTAACTCTCAGCTCCATATTATATCGCGACAACCGCGTCGGTATTTTCCTCTAACAACATGGTTCTGGTCACAGACTTCTTTAAGAAGGAGAAACCTTCTGCCAAAGTATGTATGATCCAATGACCCAGGATTGTTCAATTGTACTAACCTTTGTAGAAAAGAGAAAGAAAACCGGAAGATTCCGATTCCCAGAGTAAGAAGATAAAACCTAATAGTAGTAAATTTTTCAAACCGTCAGAGGTTGTGGATTTAGATGATGAAGATGAAGATGATAGCATTCAAGAGATAGATCCACCTAAAGCCAAGGCCAAAACTGCTAAGACACCTGAAAAGTCACCAGTTAAGCTGCAAGCTAAATCACCTGCTAAATCGTCAGCTAAAGCTCAATCTAAATCACCTGCTAAACCTCCAGCTCCATCTGAACCAGCACCAACCTCCGGCGCTACAGCAGAAGAAATATTGGCCCAGATCCCAGACGCCGAGTTGCCCGACACGTCAGATTCAGAGAAACTCAACTTTTTCCAATTGCAACAGCGTAAAAATCAGACCCAGTCGTCTGGATCAATTGATATTCCCGAAGCAAAGCCCTACTGCTTATCTGGATTGACTATAGTATTCACTGGAGTGTTGCCTAACTTGGAAAGATCCGATGCTGAAAACATCGCCAAAAAGTACGGAGCCAAAGTCCCCAAGTCTATTCTGGGAAAAACCAGTTTGGTTGTTATAGGAGACGAAGCAGGGCCCTCCAAAGTCCAGAAAATCAAGAAAATGAAGATCAAAGCCATTTCTGAAGACGGGTTCATCCAGTTTTTGAAAAGTATGCCTGCTGATGGAGGATCAAGTGATTCGGCCATAAAAGCTAAGCAAAAAAGAGAAGAAGAAGAACAGCGGATTTTGGAAGAAGCTGAAGAACAGGAACGATTGGAAAGAGAACAGGAACGGAAAAAGCAAAAACAAAAGTCACCAGTCAAGACCATCAAATCTTCAGACCCAAATAGACTTCCACCAGAACCAACTAGAGAAATATCGAATAATGAAAAGCTATGGACCACCAAATATGCTCCTTCTTCATTGACACAATTATGTGGGAACAAGGGCCAAATCAATAAATTAAGAACTTGGTTAAGTGATTGGTTTGAATATGCCAAAACGGATTTCAAAAGTGGGGCTGATGGTGGAGCTTTCAGAGCTTGTCTTATTAGTGGACCTCCAGGAATTGGAAAAACGACTGCTGCTCATTTGATTGCTAAAGAATTAGGATACGACGTTTTAGAGAAGAACGCTTCAGATGTCCGGTCAAAGTCGTTATTGAATAATGAACTTAAAAGTGTATTAAACAATACTTCCGTCATGGGGTTCTTCCAGGGCCGAAATAACGAATCGCATAATAATAACCAGAGAAAGTTTTGTCTTATTATGGACGAAGTGGATGGGATGTCTAGTGGAGACCATGGAGGAGCTGGAGCGTTGTCACAATTCTGTCGGATCACTCTGATGCCCATGATATTGATTTGTAATGATAAATCATTACCAAAGATGAGAACTTTTGATAGAGTTACCTATGACTTACCGTTTAGGAGACCCAGTGAAACAGACGTTAAGGCAAGAATCATGACCATTTGTCACCGAGAGCAGATTAAAATTGATCCTTCTATCATTGGTCAATTAGTGCAGACCACTAATAATGATATCAGACAAATGATCAATTTATTATCTACAGTTTCCAAAACCCAAAAGTCCATTGGATATGAGCAAAGTAAAGACTTCAGTAAGAGCTGGCAGAAACAAACCGTGTTAAAACCATTTGATATTGTGGGAAGACTCTTGAATGGACAGATATACAATGCTAATGCCAACCATAGCTTGAACGATAAGATTGACTTATACTTCAACGATATCGATTTCACACCGTTAATGGTCCAGGAAAACTATTTATTCACTCGGCCAACCAACACCGTAAGTCCCAAGGAACATTTGAAGAAGGTAGCAGCAGCAGCAGACGACATCAGTCTTAGTGATCATGTCAATTCGTTAATTCGGTCCAGTGAACAGCAATGGAGTTTGTTACCGTTCCATGCGGTGATGTCGTCTGTAAAGCCATCACTGCAAGTGGCCGGAAACATCAGTCAAAGAATCAATTTTGCTGGATGGTTAGGACAGAATTCCAAACAATTGAAGTATCAAAGAATGCTTCAAGAATTACAATATCATACCAGATTAAGAACTTCTACCGACAAAGTCGAGTTAAGATTAGAGTATATTCCTTTATTATCACAACGGTTAAGTAATGGTATTATTAAAGAAGGAGAATTAGGCATAGATGAAGCAATTGAAGTAATGGATTATTATTTCCTCACCAAAGAAGATTGGGACAATATTCTTGATTTTGGGGTTGGAACCAATAAAGGTGAAGTTATATTGAAGAAGATTCCAACCAAGTTGAAAACTTCATTCACACGGAAATACAACTCCACCACACATCCTACAGCCATCTATAAAACCGGGAATTCAATTGGAGGAAGAGCTCCAGCAGCCAAAGTCGATTATGAAGATGTTATAGAAGACGACACAGTTAAAGATGAAGAAGATGAGGTGGAGTCTGATAAGATTGATAAGAAGGATAAACTTATTAAAGAAGTCAAGCCGAAAAAGAAGACCACAAAGAAGAAGAAATAGATTCCAGTTACGCGTCAAGCGCAATGGCTCCAATAATACTATATAATGTCATACATATCATATACCACATTATCAAACAATATACGATCGTATACTACAATCTCATAGAATATACGATCATATACTACAATCTCATACAATATACCATCATATACTACAGTGTGATTGTCATATGCTTGTCATATTTTTGTCACATCATTGTCATATCTTACATTATCATAATACCACTACGGTCTAGTCTCGCAGCGTCCCTTAAAAATTGCGCTGAGGCTGACAACCTCACGCCATAACATCTCTTTTCCAACACCATTTAATGATTAATGACTGATCCATGTCCCATATTTAATGTTCCCCAGAAGAATCTAAAGAAATCCAATGAATTGCCTCTTTTGTCCTTGAAGACTCCGAAAGATACCGGCTCTAATGCTGATGGGGTTAATTATACGGAACCAAAAGACCTTGAACGACCAAAGTCCAGTGACGGTCGAGATTCTGGTATAAGTCCTTACCCCAGTCTGGCTAGTGGCGATAAGAAGAAACCGAAACGGAAACCTCCGCCTATTGATTTCCTGAGGATAAATGGGTCTCATAGTTATAGTGATATTTCTCCTATACCTTCTAAAGATTCTCGAGATTCCAAAGATTCTAAAGATATTGATATGAGTGATGGCAGCAGCACCGTGGGCAGTATGAATATGTTACAAACACCGGCCCAAAACAAACATGTGCAAATACAAGATAATCCCGTTAATATGAGTGGTAGTACTATTGGTGATAATTTAGAACCAGAAGCTGCCAATACTCACACTCCTATTAGTCCTATGTATCACGAAAAAGAATTAAAAGACTTAACTCCGGAAGAATGGCAGATGTTGGCCAATACGAACCAGATTATTGAATTGAATAAATTAGGTGAAGGGAATGGAGGAAGTGTGTCGAAATGTAAATTGAATAAAGGGCATCGGATATTTGCCCTTAAATTGATTAATACTGATTCCAATGCTGCTATTCAGAAACAAATTGTAAGAGAACTTCAATATAATCGGTTGGTGGATAGTGACAATATTGTTAAATACTATGGAACTTTCTTAATAGAGAACCAATCTATGATTGGTATAACCATGGAGTATATGGGTGGCAAGTCATTGGATTCCATTTATAAGCGAGTAATGGAAATCGATCCGTCCAATAGAATTAATGAAAAGGTCATGGGCAAGATCGCCGAGTCCATATTAAAAGGATTGAATTACTTACATCAACAAAAGATCATTCACCGGGATATTAAACCCCTGAATATTTTATTGGATTTCGAAGGGAATATCAAATTATGTGATTTCGGTGTTAGTGGTGAAGTGGTGAACTCTTTGGCTACTACCTTTGTGGGGACTCAATACTATATGGCCCCAGAGCGGATAATGGGAAAGCCCTATACAGTGAATTGTGATATATGGTCTTTAGGACTAACCTTACTAGAAGTATCAATGGGGAAGTTTCCATTCGATAATGGAGATCAAAACTTTAACCTAGGACCCATAGAGTTACTCCAATTGATTCTTGAATATGAACCGAAGTTGACCGATTTGCCCCAAGAGAATATCTATTGGTCCGACTCATTCAAGAATTTCATCCATTATTGTCTTGTAAAAAACATCGAAGAACGGCCTAGTCCAAGACAAATGTTGCAGCATCCATGGGTACTATCACAGCAGACCATCAAGGTTCGAATGGACAAGTTTGTCAAGCAGTTATGGAATTACTAGATATCAACTAGATATTAACTACTAGATACTATATAGAGTTTAGTTCTTTAATATTGTTCAATAAGAGTGGAGATTCAGAATAGATACAGTAGCTGTAATAGTCCTAGCATTAGTAGTACTATCTAGACCACAATGATATAGAACTACTGAACTGTCAATTGTAATACTCATATAGTAGAAGTCAGAACTACGCGCCCCTACCAATATCAAATTTTTCGCACCGGCCAATCATTAACCATCGAAATAACATTAACCAACTACACCAAACATGCCAGTTCCTTTTGAAGGGTTGATCCCCTACACCATCATGCTTGCGTTCTTCGGGGTCGCAGGCCATGGAACTCAGTTCGTTAGATACTGGGATAATGGATGGAAAAATGACAGATATAATTTGGACTCATTTGACACTAAAATGATGGAAAGAGATTTCTTATTAACAGGAATTAAAAGAGGTCAAACCAGTGAAGCCGTGGCTCCTGAACACTTCAAAACATCCCAACCTCAATTACAAAGATACTATACTCCTTACAGAGACCAATTCTTCTCCTTCAGAGAAAGATTATACAGAGGTTACGTTACTGGTAATTGGGATTTCTCATAATGTATTTGCATGTAATTAATATACACTAGATGATATTATTTGTAGAAGTTATGGGGTGGTTAAGTTTTTATGAGGTGTAGATAGTTGTAGAATTCTTTTACCCATAGATAATGGTGGAATTTATTTACTGTACAGTTACTTAAAATCTTTATAAGTCCATTTCTCAGTAATCTTAGGCTTATACTTGGACTTTTTAGCTACAGGTACCCTGTTTTCTATCAACCCTTTAGCCTGCAAGTTAAGCATGTTGGAATAGAACAAGTTTCCTTCTGACTTTAAATTTTTCAAATTGGAGTTCAATTCGTTCGATAATTTCACTTCCATTGGTTTTTCCATCATTTTGTGTTTAAATAACTTCTTCGGAGCCTTTGTCGGTTTAGGCTTAGTGACTTTGGCAGATTTGGGAACGGTAGAATCAATAGATTCCAAGTCCAACTGGGAAATTGCATTTATTTGATGTTTTAACTGTTTCAATTTCAGTTGTAATTCATCCCGTTTCTGTTGTCTAATTTGTTTGTTCCTCTGAGTTCTGGTCTTCTTTTTAGTCTCTGTTGGTTTATTGATAGATAATTTATAAGGTTCATCATCATTGTCATTAGGTTCATTATCATCATTATCGTCTTCTTCATCACTACTTTCTTCTTCCTCTTGTAATAATCTCATTAACAATTCTTGCTTTTCCACCAACTTCTGTCTATCCATCTCCTTGATTTCTTCACTATTGAACTCTTCATTTATTAACTGTTTCCAGGACTCCAATGATGGATTGTACGATTTCCCAGCATGCAATTCATTGATTTCATAATCCAACTTGATAGGGGCTCTGGAAATAGTAGCAGGTCTATTAACCGGCTTTTTAGATTGAGAACGGGGTAATCCTTCTGGAATATATGCTGGTTCAGTTGCAGGAGCTTCTTCATCCCAAAGATCTTTACTCTGCGCATTAATTAACCCATTTTTATCCACCGAAGACATGGATGTAGAATTATCAATTCTTCCAGCAATCTTCATTAAACGAGTCACATTCTTACTTTTAGGTCTTTGGTTTCTTTCTACTTGTAAAGCAGGGATTTTAGACTTATTACTCAAGATTTCAGCAGACTTCAACTTTTTAGCAGGTACGACCTCATCGCTTGCCGATTCATCAATAACAAAGTCCTGGTCACCATTTTCGTCACCAAATTCCCGGGCCCTATCCCTGTTATCTTCGATGGTCTTTTCTATGTCATTTAAATCGATGTTTTTGACCCAAGTCTTCTTGGTTTTCCTGGATGTTTTAGCCATCTTTGTAGTTATAATTTTTTTTCAGGCATCTCATCTCGCAGATAGAATACCGCGGTGAGCGGCGGTACCACGAGACATCGCTGTAGAGACGGCGCCGTAAAGACAACGGTGCGGAAGCACCGCAGCAGAGAAGTAGAGAGAAGCTCAAGCTGTCGAAACAAACTGTAGAAACAAACTGTAGAAACAAGCTACGGCAAGGGTAATAACAGAGCCATAGACACAAAGCTGTACAGATCGCAACTTGTAAACAGCCGCTTCTCTTCAACTTCTGATCCGCAACTCTGCTTTGCCACAGCATGCAGCAGCTATGATGACATGCGAGAACAATCTGATTTCCGGAAAACCTACAACTACGAAAGTCCGAGAGCCCTGCCATTACATAAGCGGCATACCCTACGTATTTACTGATACGATCTACTGCAAACAAAGTGGCTGGGGGTGAACTACGCGTGACTCATATAGCCTATTAAACTATTTCAGATATAGCCTATTGTCTGTTGAAGCCTTCTAAGGCCGCGAGGCACGGTCCGACCCCTCTTGATCGATCCTATAATCAAATGATGATCCTTCAACCACACCCATTCGGAGTCATGTTAGCAACACATCCATCTGCCAACAACACAGTAGAGGACTTCCCGTGTCGGATCATGGCTGTATGGGTCGGCGGTATCTTTGCTTTTCATAGGTCCATTCATGCATGAAATGCTGCGGGACGGCGGTGAGACGGAACAAGAGTGGAGTATCGACGGAATCGGAAGATTGCAACCATCGCCATTATGTTCCGTCTCGGATCCCGATTAAAAGCGACGACCCACTCCACCGCCGCCGCGCTTAATAATCGCCGCTGCACTGTTAGCTACTTGTAGATGTAAGGCCAACCACCACCATCATCATTGACTAACATCAATGTATCAGCCTAACGGATGGCAATCTCAATTCTACAGTTCTAAATCTCAGCTCTACAATACTAAATAATTACAGTTATACTCGGCCCGCATGGCTATATTTAGCTACCGTCTGATCGAATCCTTTCCGATTCCCTCGTTCCGCTGATTTCACAATCATTTACAGTCCTGCACCGATGCTATACTTACTAAGCTATAACGGTTCTACTATTACAGAAATACGGTGCATTTAAATAGGTGCCAAATTCCTGATCGGTAATTTGTTACGGAATTTGTTGTCTTTTTTATTGCCAATGGAGTCCAAACCATCAAGTGCCACTCAAGCGGCTACTGTTAGTCCCAAGTCTAAGCGGAAGCCTGTCAAGAAACATAGTGAGGGTCTCGGATCGAAAATAAGTTCCGACTCCGTGGATCTTGCTAATGATAGTAACAACCACCTTCTTGATAAAATTAACTATATAGTATTTTCCCAATCGGAAAATGAATACTTCCCCCTCGTGGTGACGTTAACCAAACTTTCGGGGCCCATTACCGATATTTTGAGCCGCTATGATCTTGCTGGCAAAAAAGAGTTTAAGCTCACCAGTAGGCCCTTAGCAGATGAACTAATACCTCAATTATTGCTGGTGGACCCCCAATTGACTTTGGATTATAGCAATTTCATTAGTCATCCGGGAAATTTGTTTGTGAAGAATTTTTCTGCCAGCAAATTGAATCATGGTAAATTATTTAAATTTTTCAATAACGCTTCTCAATACAATTCTTTAGCTGAATTGAACATTTTCAACAATGGCCATAATACGAGTCTGAACTCCAATTCGGGTTCTAACGCTGACGACGAATGTTTTGCCATTTTAAAATTCAATAATTATCTTGATGTGGATTATTTGCTCACCAAGAAATTGACTAATCCGTTCCACACCAACCACAATACTCCATTGTACTTGAATAAATATATCTCCAAAAAACAAAGGAAATTGAACAATGACGAGGTTGACAAGTTTAATAATTTCAATACTATTGTGGTGGAGAATTTGTCTAGATTCTTTTCTCATGACCGTCATTTGACGTTGGAGAAGTTGTTGCCATTTTTCCAGAAATTCAAGATCTTCGGCACCATCCAATCGATTTACTTCCCGGTGAATGTTATGAATAACGAATATGACCAAACGTCTGAATTGAACATGTTTGATTTTGGATTCATCAACTTTGAACTCCATGAAAACTCCAACTTGAATCTCCTCAAATGTATTTATTTCTTGAATAACTTGTCCTACGAACAATTCATGAACTTTGACCTGTCTGACATCTATGACTTGTCTGATGACTTGGACGAAAAAGATGATTCCAAGGAAGATGATGAGGAAGCAGTTAACGATTGGATCCATGTTAGCATAGCACAACACAAGCACAACCATTATTTATATCATTATAATCCAAGCTACGTCAACTATTCCGAAGATGGCTTGACCGTCAATTATCTTGACATGCACTACCATTCCTTGCTTATTAACAACTTTGTCAAATACTTCAACTACCAGGAAACCAATATCTACGTTAATAACTTTCCTATTGTATTCAACAATGATGATGTGTTATGGGAAAGTTTCTGGAAAAAGTTTGGATCAATAAAACTGGCCAAGATCATCAAGCCTCAATTTTACGCCAAAGATAACCAAACAGTGGGAAAAATCGGATTTGTGTTTTTCAAGAACTTCCGTATGGCTCTTAAGTCAATCATCTTGACCAATAATAAGTTGATCAACCTCAACAACTCTAGTTACCTTATCAAAACTAGTTTGGCGATCCAGAAATTGAATAAAGATAGAAAGAAGAGATTCAGCGATGCCTCGGATTATGGGGTGGAATATCCTTCAAACAACTCGTATGTTTATTCTCAAAATCATCCTCATCCTTCAGTGCCAGCAGCAGCTCCTCCTGCTCCTCCACATCCAATGACTTCGTACCCCATGGCTCCTTCTTTCCCGCGGTTCCTGCCCCCTGGTTCTTACTATTACTATGACCGTCCTGATTCCAATAGCCTAGATGGCAGTGAAGAAGACGAAAATGACTATAGTCCTAGTTCTAATGTTTCTAACGTTAGTTACTTCCCTTCCACACCTCCAGGGGCTAAGCCTGGTAACCATCAGATGATGCCATTCTTCCCTCAGCCAGTGTTCACCATGCCGTTTTTACCTTATTATAATCCATTCCAAAGTTATAATGTTCCTGGTAACTGATTGGTTGTGACTTTAGTTCCCTTTTTTGGTTTTACTGTTTTATTTTTTTTACTTTTTGTTTTTAGGGGTTTGTTGTAGAATGTTCATTGCTCAGCTGTGTTTTGTCTGTTAAATAGCAAAATCTTGTATATATTGAATGCGGAATTTGTTGCAACCGTTAGATATTGTAGATGTTTGATCAATAGAGGTAACGGAATATAATGTCCGAAATGCATTTATTGGGTTTTATATACAGTTAACGTTAGAGACTCTTGAGATTCGTAACACTCGTATAGCTTTACAAGGTTGGTGGATCATCTCTTGGTCTTGGCTTCAAGTTGACAGCAGGATCTGGCTGCTGGGCTTCAGGCTTACCTTCAGGCTCATCTATGTCTGACATGGCTCTTAATTCTCCGTCTTCATCTAATTGCTCTACTGATTGAACTTCTTCAATATAATGCTGAAGCATACTTTCAATTCCATTTTTTAAGGTCACAGTAGAAGAATCACAAGTTCTGCAAGCCCCTTTCAACTTCAATACCACTTTTCCATGCTCTTCTTCAAATCTTACAAATTCAATATCTCCACCATCATCTTGGATTGCCGGTCTGATTCTGGTGAAAATCAACTCCTTGACCATCGCCACAACCTCATCGTCATCATCATTAATTTCCATGTCTGAACTCAACTCCACCGTCTCATCCACTATAGGAGTCCCATTAGTCAAAAACTCTGTCAATATCGAAAAGATCTCGGGCTTTAAAAGCGACCAATGAAGATCTGTGGCAGCCTTTTCAATAGTGATGAAATTGGATCCAAACATAACCGATTTGATTCCGTCCACGCTGAACAACTTGAGAGCAAGAGGGCTCCCCGATGCTTCTCTTCCACTTAAAAACTCTTTTGTTTCATTTTCGTTTAAAATGTTCATAGATGGGAGAAACTTCAATGCGTGCTCATTAGGAGTCTCTTCGGTTTGGATGAAAAGATTTCTCAACAGAAACTGGGGCCGTAAGCTGGCGGTCCTAGGAAGCCTGGCACTTCGTAAGCTTCTTGCAATAAACATGGTGCTGTGTAGGTTCTGTGTAAAGCAATAAAAATGAAAAATGTTTAGTAATTGGCTATATTATATTGCGCGCGAGTATACTCTATAATAAATGGATTTTATAATGAATGGACTTTATAGTGAGTGGCTCTATAACTAGTAACTCTATAGCTAGCGACTCTATAACTAGTGACTCTAGACCTAGCAACTCTATAAATAGTAGCCTTATGCTTTCTTCAATGATATGAATCAAAGACAATGAAAAATGGATCACGAATCAAATAAGAGTTTCTCAAATAAATTTGCAGCCTTTTCTTCAACAATCTTATCTGCTCCATCATTACTTATCGATTGATCTAATTGCAATTTGTTTTCAGCAAGTTGCAAAATGTTTTCTTCCACGGTGTTCTGAGAAATCAATCTTGTCACTAAAACCTCGGATGTCTGACCGACTCTATGAGCTCTATCTTCAGCCTGTTTGTCATCATGAGGATTGAATGATTGGTCGAATATAATCACATTATTAGCAGCGACCAAGTTGATCCCAAACCCTCCAGCTCTGGTACTCAATAAAAACACAGGGATGCTGTCATCCTCATAAAAGGTATCGATGAGGTCTTGTCTATTTTCCACTGAGGTCTGTCCGTCTAATCTGGTGAACTTGATGTTTAGAATGGATAATACTTTTTCTAGTATATCTAACACTTGGGTGAATAACGAAAATACCAAAACCTTCTCTTTTCTGTCTATAATGGCCTTTAAAAGCTCAGCCAATTGCTTCACCTTCCCACTGTCCAAGTAATGTTCGTCTTTAAGAATATACTGTCCTAAAGTCTTGGGGAACTTTCTACATAAGGCGTCAAGTTCATAATCCGATAAAACTTCCATATCCTCGAAAATAAAATGGGAATTGGCGTCGGCATATTCCGGCTCGTTGGTGATCTTCTTGGCCATGGTGGAAAGGTCAGTGGTAGGATAATGTTTTCTGAATAGTAATGGATGCAATGCTGCTTTTCTCAAGGACATCAACACATTAGAAGAGCTGGGAATGGGTTTCTTCCGGGCTTCTTCGGCTTCTTTGCCTGTAAGCAATTTTCTTCTTTCCCGTTCGAGTCTGGTGTTCTTTCCTTGATTCATATACTCGTCATAAATCTGTCTCTGGGACTGGGTCATCTGACAATATTCGGTTTGGTGAACCTTGGCAGGCAAGTGTTTTAAAACTTGATCTTTCTTACGTCTTAACACAAACGGTGTCATCATGGTTTTGGCCTTCGAAATAGCTTGCACTGATAATAAGGGATTATAATTCTCATCGCCATTTGTGTCTGAAGTCTTTACTTTTTGATTGAAAATACTCTGCAAATCATCCTTTTTCTCCTCAAATAAATGTGGGAGCATGAATGCCAATAATGAAACCAATTCTTTCAAGTTATTCTGTAAAGGAGTCCCGGTCAATAACAATCTGAACTTTGCCCGCAACCTCATCAATTTGGTGTATCGTTCAGAATTGGAATTCTTCAACATATGTCCTTCATCATATACAACCATGTCGAAGTTGTTGGATTTTAAGAACTTGAAATCATTAGCAGACCCAGCAGCAAGATTATATGTCGTGACCAAGACATCATACTCAGTGGATTTCAATTCATACCGCAACTCTTCTCTTTCGGCTTGACTCCCGTAGTATGCCTGAACAATAATGTCGGGACAAAACTTGTTAAATTCTCTTAACCAGTTCTCTAAGGTAGAAGACGGAACAACCACCAAGTGGGGGCCATTTCCTTCTCCTCTTGTTTCTTTCAAGTAAGCCATAAAAGCAATAACTTGACAAGTCTTTCCCAATCCCATTTCATCGGCCAAAATACACGAAAGATGGTTGCTGTATAACAAGTTAAGCCAATTGATCCCTACAAGTTGATAATTTTTTAATTGTAATTCTTGACTGAAATTTTTAGGAGGTTCGTGAATATACTTCAATGTCTTTTTGTGAGACTTAACAATTTCAATTGAATCATCTGCCTCTTCGTCATCAATTTCAATCACTTCTTGAGTAGGGTTTATATCAACCATTTCCAATTCTCCCTCGGCTCCTGTGACAGTTACTCCCCATGCTTGCATCTGATCTGATATTAACGTCCCCACCTGAGAACATTTCTTCACTAAAGAATCTACAGCTCGATACCCTTTCAAGCTAGTCTCGATATTTTCAATAATCTTCATACCTAAGGGCTTTTTAACTCCCCGTCTCTTTTTAGGAGCTTTGTCACCTTCAGTGGGCTCATCAGTTTCAAATTTGTCTTCAGAAAACTCATAAATATCTTGGATTGGTCTTTTGTTGATAACCAAATCTCCTACTTTGGGAGGTACGTTCCCTATCTCTATAATATCTTGTTGGGTAGCGTTATTCAAAAACTCCAAGATCTGTGAATCCATGGTGGTTAAGCCATCGGGTTCAGCATAGTCTTCCCCAGACATATCATCGCTTACATCATCATCATCTAAATCATCATCTATAACAATGGTATTCTTAGATGATGCCTGTTTTCTTTTGTTCTGTCTTATTCTTTCCTCTAACATCTCCAACTCATCTTGAGGATCTTCTTGGGAGTCTACCTTGATAACGTTCCCGGCATACGACTTTTTAAAGCTAGAATTTTCAGGAGATTTGTAACTGAAAGATTTTAAAGAAGTTATACTAGAAGGTTCAGGAGAAGTTGAAGCTGAAGTGTTAGCTGATCTAGGATAATCTTCATTCAACCCGGCCAATCTCACCAATTTCTTCTTTCTAGGAGGTTCTTCGCTGCCGTCTGAACTGTCATTCAGATTTCTGCTTTGAACTCGTTGGCTGAATGCATCAACAATACTTGGTTGGTGGTGTCTGGCTTTATATTTGTCAAGAATCGAGACTTTTGGCCTGGATAACTCCACTTTGGTACTCTGGCTACCAGCACTATCTGATTCTCTACGTTTGACAGGAGAGTCGACTGTCTTTCTTCTGGCTTTGCCTCTAACTTTAATAGGAGATTCGTCTTCATTATCGTCCTCCTTTTGAAGATTTTTACTATTTTCAGCTTCCAATCTCTTTCTTCTTTCAGCCTCTAATTTCTCAACTTCTTGAACTCTTTGGTAGTCCTTCATCATTTGTTCCCGGTTTTGTTGTTTCTTCAACGCATCGGACTTCTCTTGCTGCTGTTTACGTTCCAATTCTTTTCTGCCCAAGATCTCTTGTCTATCATAATTATCAGTGAGCCATTTGGTGATGTCTCTCAAATTACCTCTTCCTTTAACAAACCCTTTAAATATGTCGCTTTCTGGCAAGTAGTGGAACCGTTTACGAACCACTGGGAAATCCTTATGGTTTCTAATTGCTTCTCGTCTACTCTCTAATGCTCGTTGTTTAGCCTCATCGATATTAGAATGAGAGCGGATAGTTGGTGGAAGGTCCATTTCGACTGGTTCGTGGGATTTGGTGGGTGATGATTGTATAGTAATGGGTGATGAACTAGGTACTTGAGTATACGCTTGTTTTTTGGGAGTTTCTTCCACTTGAATCTGTGGATTATTTCTTCCCTGGTACCAACTCATTGAAGTTTCAAATTTTTGTCGCGGCGCGTGCCATTAGTGCAAAGCGTGTCAGTAGGGGAATGTAGAGATATGAACTGATTGTAGAGAGATGAGGGATTGTAGAGAGATAACACGATGGAATATGTAGAACATGGATAGGGTACGTAACGAGTTGTATAAGAAGTTCAAGAGATAATATCAAATTCTTCAATGGTATTTTGGCATATGGAATTAATTATCACGTCCCTATAGCTTCCGTGTTGAAGTTATTAATTTTGAAACGTTTTATATATCTATCGTTTCATATATCATATCGTTTCATCTATCATTTCATATTCCATAGTACTGTTCATGTCCTTTCATTCTCTACCCATAATCTGTAGATATATGTATGGATACGTACGTTTGTGCTAAATCTTCAACCGATTTCCGCATCACTCCACAGATCGTGCGACGTCTCCCTAGAAATACCTATCAGTTCATTCTCTAATATATTACTCCTTCCTATGATCCAACATGAGTGAACCCACTGTCAATTTCCACATCCAAACGCATCTGACGCAATTCAAGGTGCCCACGGAATTGATCCGGAAAAACTTCAAGAACATTCAGAAACTCATAGAAAAGCAGAAGAAGCAGTTGACTAATGATATTGCTAAAATCAATAAGAATACCAATATGCCAGTGGCCATGAAGTTGGAAATGGTTCGAAAGCTCATTAAAGGTTTTGAAAACTTCCAAAAACGGCTTCAGGTCGCTATAAATAAGGATGAAGAATATCGGTCCCGGTTAACCGCTAGACGGGATCGTCTTGAAGAACTCACCAAGTTCACCATTCAGAGTCTGGACTTTGAAGACAAAGGTGGTAAAGGTGATGGTGATTCTGCTGGTGAGAGTGACGACGATGATAATTATGAAAGTGCTGAGGAGATGGAAAATCAAGGAGATTTAAGTCCCACGGCTATATCCCGAAATCGAAGTGTGACATTCCTAGACAACCACTATGAAGAATCGGTCAAAGAAGCTCGGAAGAAGAAGAAAAAGAAACAACTGGTCAAATTGGATCCTAAGGATGATGATAGACAATTGGACCTTCATAATAATAGTCTTATAAATTGGTATAGAGAAGAAGCCAATTTGTTATTGGTAGATTACCTCATCAAGTCCAACTTCAAAGGTCAACAAAGTGTGGGGTTGAAGTTGCTCAAAAGCTTGTCGGTGTCCAACCCTAAATATATGAAGCTTATAGACTATGATCTACTTGACAACTTTAACAAGGTGTTTGTGTCTATAGTAGACAACCATGATTTATCATTAGTTATTTCCTGGTTTGAGGAGAACCGAACCTCCTTGAAGAAGATCAATTCCAATTTGGAATTTGAAATCAATTACTGCAAGTTCTTGACCTATATTGAAGAAGGGAAAACCAATGAGGCCATCAAATTCTCCCAGGCCAATTTATCTCCTGCTGGTAACAAGAGTTATTATCAGACCAACGATCTTGTCAATTACGATAAGAATTTGAAGAAATTAAAGGAAATGGGCGGTCTATTAGTTTACTTGAGTATAGCCGACTCAGCTTCAGATGATTCCGATATTCCATTTTCCACAATGTTGGTTAAGAAATCACAGCGGTATCATGACTATGAGAAATTAATTAGTAATGACAGATGGACCAGTTTATCCGAATGCTTTATTGAGAACTTCACCAAACTTTATGGGATCTCCAAGAATTATCCTCTTTTCATATACTTATCCTCAGGCTTATCAAGTCTCAAGACCAAATCCTGCTATTGCAATAATGAGAATACCATTTTTGTCCATGACCGAGAAGAGAAATTCATTCCTACTAATCCTTTGACGGATAAAAGATACAGAGGTCCTAATTACTACTATAAAATCCTAGGAAAAATCAATAACTGTCCCGTATGTTCTCCCGAGTTGTTCAAATTGAGCCGAAACTTACCCTACGCTCAATTGATTACCAGCATCTTCAACAGTCCCTTCAAATTGCCCAATGGTAATATATATCCATTTGAGAAGCTATTGGACCCAACAGATAGTGATGATCCAAGATTTAAAGGTTTGTTGAGGTCTGGTCAAATAAGAGACCCTTTGACTCAAGAGCTTTTTGATGTCGACAGCTGTGTCAGAGTGTATCCAGCATAATACTATCCAGTCTATTACCTATATATAATGATTTAATGTACAATGAAATGATCAATCACTGTCACTGTCGTCCTTCTTTGTTTCCTTTTGGGCCTTAACAAACTCTTCAAATATATACACCCGAGCATCTCTTTCGGCTGCTGGTTTGGTAGTGTCCTTTATCCCATTTGTTCTTTTATGATGATAATCTGGAAACAATTCCCAGTCAAATCTTCCTGTTCGTTCCACTTTATAGTTTTCACTTTTGGCAAGTATCTTGACTCCCCAGGAAATATATGGCTCTCCCTCAAATAATGATAATAAGATCTTCCCTTTACTGTTGTCTATATTATACCCACCGGTATCGGATTTCGATTCGTCATTGACGATTTTGAATATCTGTTTGCAACTCTTGAAATAGTTAGCCATAAGTTTTTGATGATCCATGATGTTTCTATCCACATCCTTCATTCCTCTTCCAGTGTGAGGGAAGTTGAACATTATATAATTCAAATATCTCCCTTTTTTGAACGGACTATGACTCCTACCTTTTTTTGTGTCGAGTCTAAAACTCGAAACCAAATTGTTAGCATCTATTTCATGCATTACCTTGACACCCTCTGACTCGAGAAAAGCCAATTTTTCTTCAACATCCGGGTACTTGGTGTTCAATTCAGCCAATGAATCGTAGCTGGTAGCGATCAAGTTCTGTGGATTAATATAATTTTGCTTAACTATCGACACAGCGAAAGAAAAGTCTCCTTCTCCAACTAGTAACAATGTATTATCAAATTCAAACGGAATTAATCCCTTCTGATTGCTTTGCACCGGGGATTGGTTGGCCCTCTTGGACACTCCACTCTTCATCGAATGAGCCTTTTGCTTCTTTTGTTCTATGGTTCCATTAAGCGCCTGTTGTTTCTTCTTGTTGGTCTCTTCCTTGAAGTTATGACGCGCAAGGGCTCCTTTGAGTCCTCTCTTGCTGAGATCTTTGCCTTTAGGCTTTCTGGCCATCTTTGCTGAGGTGATGGAGATTTGGTGATGGAGATGCGATGAGCGCGATGAGATGCCCCACATATTTAACTACTCACCATTTCGATTTCTACTAAACCATTAATGTAAATTCAGAATGTCTATGTACTACATGTGAAAAGCCCGTTCTTCTCCGATGTTGTAATCGTTTTCTTGATTCAATTCCTGATAAGTACTTTTGTCAGGAACATCTTCTTTACCAGGCATCTCGGTTTCACTCAAACCGCTACTTTCATAAAGGTCATCATCATCGTTGTCACCATCACTACGGGTGTTTAAACTTGGCCCAACTCTGTTGGTGGATTGGAAATTAAGTGAATCTTTATTATCCGAATCTTCCATGTCCGATCCACTGGAGTCGTCGTCATTTTCTTGTACTTCTTGTTCACTTTCTTCGTCAGTGAAATCATTTTCATCCAAAGGAATCAAGTCTTCTTGTTGTTCATCTCCTAACTCATAGAACAACATAAATGTCCCTGGGGCATTCAACACTTCATCTTCATCAATGACATAAACTGATTCATCACTGATTCTCCACCAAGTTCCTCTTAACTTCCGGTAGCAAATATAATGACCATAGTTATGAGTACCATAGTGACTTACCATTGCTTTCAAATTATATAATAATTTTGGATTTTTTGGCGTGTTTGTATCGCTAGAAACTGGGGTGGTGGAGCTGGACTCTTCTGGATTATCATTCATTTCAGTGTCTGAGTTGGAACTAGAACCTCCTGGAGTACCATCTTCTTCGGAAATTTCTTGTATGGTAGTGGTAGTGGTGGTCGATGTGTCTGCTGAATTCTGATTGGACTCACTGGTTCCATTAGAGTCACTTTTATTGCCATTGGAATGCAACTTTTCATCTTGCTTTCTAAATGGTAATCTAGCATCCATATTTATATCCTTTGGTTCTCCTACAAATGGAGACAAGTCTAGTACAAGGGGAAATGACACTTTACTGGAATTCTTGACTATCATATAGGTTCTGGGGTCAAACACAGATCGGTTAATATGCATGGATAACAAAGGTGGTGGTCTACTTAATAGTATTTGTTTGGACTTTTTGGATTTCTTAATCATTTGCTTGATGGTCAATTTTTCAAATGCATCATCAGTCACACATGGTTTGCTCAATTCATCATCTATTTCTTGCAATCTGTTTTTGAACTGTTCAATGATTTTGTCATTGTTGGAACTTTCAATCTTTTCAATTAAGAATTTCTTTGTCTGTTCTAATCCACATCGATTACAATTGACGTCTTCAATAATCTCAGGAGTGATCCAATCCCGAAGCAACCCTTCAAGTTCGTATCCTGAATAATATGATGATTTGCTGCAAGGTAAGTTAAGACTCAATCCACTGTTAACTGAATATCTAATTCCTCCTACTTCACCACAGGTTAAGCATCCAATTCTTTCAGCAGACACTCCATCGACAGGAGTTATTAATTCCAATGGTTTGACTTTATGGTCAGCGTCAACCAAATTAGGGTCAACTTGTGAAGCTGGAACATATACTTTCCCCAAAGCTCCTAGATCGTCACATCCACTAATAAGATGATGAATTAAAGAAGCGTCTATGTATTGGGGTTTCTTGTCATCTTCTGGTTCTGGGGTAGCGTGTCTGGACGAGGTCAACTTTTTATATTCCTTTTCAATCAAGCTCATTAATAACTGATAAAACTCTTGTGCATCTTCCTGATTATAGCCAGTGAAGAAATTTTGTTTAGGACCATTTGGCATTTTATTCAATAATGGCCTGGTAGAAAATTCCTTACTTCTGGTACCGTATTTCCCATTTACGTTGTCAATCAAAGTTTTCAACGCATTGGTAAACACTAAATGCGGATTGGGTTTGGTGGTCTGGATATTTTCATTATTATCGCCCGCTTGTAGTTCAATCTGTTCGTATAGATAAGAATCGATGAATTTGATGAATTGAGAAGATGAGGCTAAAGATTGAATCACTGAGTTCATGAAACAAGTATTCCCGTCATTAGATATACCACCTAACTCACCACCATTTTTCATGGCGAATTTGGTCTCTTTAGTCTGTTTCAACTTACGTCCAAATCTCTTGCCCGACATAAAATTGTATTTGTTCATATTGAAAAAGTTATTCAAGGTATTGTTCAAGGAGTCGAGAATAGAAGGGTTTTGATTGATCAAGTATAAGGATAGGGCTAAAACAGATACGCTTGTCACGAGCTTTAATGGAATTGATTTAGCAATGGCTTGATAATTGTTGGTTAACTGCACCTTGTAAGATTCAAAGGAGGGTAACGTAAAGATAATAATCACAAATGTAAATAAGGCAATGTAAGGTGTATATGATTGCAAGTTCATAAAGGAAAAACCACTCACCAGCAATCGGGTCAATAAGAACTACCAGCGGCTATTAATGATCCAAGGATGCTATATACAAACAGTCCACAACAATTCCAGGTCAAACTAGCAGATAGTTTTCTTAGCGTTCGTGGTATAATATACTAAGACCAATAGTCTGGACAATCCCACTAGTACCAATACAGAACAAGCTCTAAGCTAATCAGAGAAATACTTTTGATGATTATAAAAATTTTTTTTTTCATCTCGCACCAATCGTGGGGAATGCTTTATAGATAATATGCTAGGTATCCAATAGGCCATGTCTCCAATGTGGACATCAAAACTAACTCGGCTACAACATCTCAAATACTTTATATATGACAATTAAGACTTTGAGTCTATTTACTATTTAACTGTTGGAACAATATCTTACAAAAGACTCTAACAAAACCAAATAAGCAACAAGTAAACAATGAGTAAAGCAAACAATGACGTGATTCTTTTTATGCCGTCGTAGTCCAGATCTTGATTCGTTGAAGTTTATTCGTCGACCTTGACTCGTTCTGGATCTAAGACCTTTGATTATACATCGGTGGCATGTTTCTATATTGTGGAGGTTTATCCTTCCCCCAGCCGCATTTTAAAGGTCTTCCATTAATGTTAAACCCAGCCAATTGAACAATGGCCATGGCCGCTCTTTCATGAGTATCATACTTGACAAAAGCACATCCTTTCTCTGGGTGGAATTTGAAATCAACAATGAATCCCAAATTTTGCAACAATGGCAATAAATCATTTTGCTGACTGAAATGAGCAATGTTCCCCAAGTAAACTGTTGTTTGCCAATTAGGGGTTTGTCTTAACACAATTTCGTACGATTGAGACGCCATCATTGGCATTCCAGTATTATTGGATGGTCTATCTTGACTCAACTCCAAATCCTCAAATTTATTTACAATATCATTATTGAAGCTTTGGTCTCCACCTATCTGTGCTTGAGAGCTAGGTGATGCTGATGAGTTCTGCGACGACATAGATACTGGTTGAGACATCAATTGGTTTGGAACTCCTGGGGCATTACTGCCAGGATGTATGGACCCAGCAAGTTGCATATTGATAGAACTGCCAGGTAACCCTTGGACTGGCATCGGACCTGGTCCTTGATGTTGGCCCTGGAGTTGTGCTCCATGTGGTCCCTTGTTGGATATACTACCAGGAATCCCTTGCATGGGAGACCCTTGCCCTGGAGGTGGACCTTGGATTGGTCCGGGTTGCATATGAGGAGGTGCTTGCATAGGATGCAGCAATGGCGCCATTTGCATTGGCAGTTGTTGAAGCGGATGAGGTGGAGCATGCAATGGATGATTTTGGAATTGACCATGTTGAATTGGATGCATCATATTTGGATTATTCATGTTGAGATTCAATTTGCGACCTTTCTTGAAATTAGCTTGTTTATGAGAAGCCCAATTACATCTGATGTTTCTTCCAAGGATCTTTTTTCCGTTCATGGTATTCAAGGCCAATTCGGCATCGTGTTGGTTCAAGAATGTTACAAACCCATATCCTCTGGATCTTGACGTCTGCATATCCCACATGACATGAGCTTCTTTCAAGGAGTTGAACCGAGAAAATTGATTATTCAATGTTTCATCATCAACTTCAGGACTTAAATCACCCACAAATATATTAAATACTGGCTGAGTCGACTGAACCGAGTTGGCATTAGACGAGTGATAAGCCCAATTGATTTTGATTTCATGGTCATTCAATGGCTCACCATTCAACTTATTTAAAGCACTACTGGCTGCTTCAGATTCATTAAATTCAAGAAAAGCGTAGTTGAATCCCATTTTGTTCTTATCGTTCAAAACCTTTGCAAACTTAACACTACCATGTTCGGAGAATATGTCGATTAATTTCTCTTCATCCACCGATTTATGCAAATTACCAATGTAAAGAATTTTGTTGGAGATTTCTCTTCCACCATGTACAGCGCTGGCGGGATTGACTTCTTTAGCAGGAGAAGCGGTCGATTCGGTTTTATCAGCAGCTGCCTCTGGAGTGTCAGAAACAGCATGAGGATCTAAAGGTTCTTGGCCAGCAGGAGGGGCAGGAGGGGCAGCAGCCGGTTCTGGCTCGGGCATTACCGATTCAGCAGCAACGTCGTTTGGCATGGTATCAACAAAAGATGCAAAAAAGAATCAAACAATGCAGTAGGAAACGCAAGCAAAAAAGCACTAACAAACGACAAAAAACTCAAACACAACAGAGAATGGTCAAAAAAGGGACACGGATCGTGGAGGTGAGTGGAGAAAATGATGGTAAAGGGCTGGTGGAAACGTTCAGACCGTAAATATCAATACAAACCGACCAAATAACAACAAAACAATACACAATGAATAATCAATTCCAGCCACTTACAGACGGGGGAATTCGAACTAACAACTTTTTAAAACAGTAACAAGTAATCACTTGCGTCTAAATAACTCCCTGAGCACCAAAAATACTTCACCAAGGTTTCTCCTGGACTCAATTCTACTTCTAAGCCCTTCAAAGTCGTGTCAACTAGAGTAAGATCTTGAAAATTTTCCTGATGAAATTTCGCTATCGACGTTTTCGGTATCGACGTTTCGCTTTAGCGCGCCGAAAAACATTCTATGCAAGGGGAGTGCATTGCAGATTTTCGTATAACTGCGTAATGGATGTGAGTGAAAAGGAGCCGGTAAAGGTTGACAGGTTTGCTTGACAAGGGAGATCTGTGGGGTTTTTGTATGGTGAATAGTGGAGGTAAATGCTTTGTGTGAGACTAGCGGATCCGCAGACCATAAAACCAGTGAAAAACTGGGTGGAGACGAATGGCCTATTGAATAAAGCAAGAAAAATCTCTTCTTCAACTGATGAGTTCATTATCTATACCACTACTGACGATGCTAATGACTTGGAAGAGTTGGTACAGACGTATAGAGACTTACGTATAGACACATATAGTAATTCTATGGCTGAAGAGAGTAATTCTCTCGAGGCGGTGGTGGAACTGTACTTGGCCCAACGGTCTGTTCTGATGACGCATTTGAGACAACATATTCCTAAAAGATGGATTATATACGAGCCCATGATATTATTCAACAGCAACACTTTTGATTCAGATATATGGCAGGACGTATTGACTCGTATAGATAGTCAAGATTTCTTCAAGACCATTTTGGTGCAGAAGTTTCCTCATCTTACCCATATTGCTGTTAATCAGCCTATAAATAAATCCAGTATAATGCGGGTGCCCTTAAATATTCTTCCGTTGTACGGAGACTTTGGACCAGAGGTGACGCCTCAGACCCTTGAATCTCCTTCTGAATCTGATTTCCAACGAGCTTTCTGGTGCCATACCACACAGAATGGAGTTTATCAAACTTGGGCTCCTAGATATACCATGTTCTCAAGAGGTAATATAAAAGAGAAGAAACGAATTCTCGACAATTTCAAGTCCCTTGGTGATACCTGGGTTCTTGATTTATATGCTGGAATTGGTTACTTTGCATTGAGTTATTTGAAGAATGGCGCCAAACTTATGTGTTGGGAATTGAACCCGTGGTCAATCCAAGCGCTAATAAGAAACTGTCAAATCAACAAATTTTCTTACCAATTAAACTCGCAAAAATATGACGAGTCAACACAAGTGTACATATTTAACGAAACCAATGAGAACTGCCTTAAGTCGTTGAACAGACTAATATCGAATCCATTGCCAATATCCCATATCAATTTGGGGTTGTTGCCGTCTTCAAAGCAGTCATGGCCATCCACTAAGCATTTGATGGCTTTGTCTTCTCAAAGTCCTATAGTTCATGTTCACGAGAATATTCATGTAGATCTGTTTGAGCTGTTCACTAAAGAGTTGACAGATTACTTTCCTGACACAAAGGTTCTATCGGTCAACAAGGTGAAGACCTTTGCCCCAGATGTTTGGCATACTGTATTTGATATCAGCTAAGCTTTTTTGAACACCTTTGTACTATTAATTTTTACTAATCACGTTATACACTTATAGATCATATTTGTACTGCCATAATACACTTATCAGTTTTCTACTGCTATAGTTCAATTGTCCTGTTGTGAACTCTTCCCTTTAACACCGTTTGCACCCATAGCCGGCCGTGATCGCGGAGATTATTTATGGAGATTAGCAAATATTGCACTTTGGCTCATCAGGTCAACTAACTCAACACATCCTATTATATATATATAGACCTTGCTTCTCCTAGATGGTTGTGCAAAGTCTCTTTTTCCTTTTTAAACATTTTCGTCTAAACTATGGATGATAATAGAAATCTACATGGAACTAACACGGGTGCAAATAATGGTGACGATAATCAACTGGATGGAACAACATCACAGCCAAATACCAACAACTTGGTCCACGATGAGCTGACGGAACCTAATCCCGAAGAAAATGACTTGGGTTCTTCTGATATGGACTTGGAAGCTTGTGGAGACTCGGAGCCAGAACCACCTTATTCCATATTCACCAAAGCAGAGATCTATGGTATTGGTGCTTGTGTATCCTTGACGGCTTATTGGTCTATATTGTCCAGTACATTATATTTCCCGGTGATTCCCCTAATTTCCAGCGATTTCGGTGTTTCGACAGAAGCGGCTAATCTTACAGTGGTGATATATTTGGTGTTTCAATCTTGTACCCCTATGGTTCTTTCAGGAGTGGCCGATACCTATGGACGGAAACCAGTAATATTTGTTTTATTAAGTTGTTACATTGGGATTTGTATTGGGATTTCCCAGGTCAGAGTTTATTGGGCATTATTGGTGTTGAGAATGTTCCAAGCTACGTCTATTGCATCTACAATTTCCATATGTATGGGAATAGTAGCAGACTTGACCCCGAAACTGACTCGTGGAGGATTGAATGGTTTTGTAAACGGGATTGTTTTAAGTGGTCAGGCATTAGGAGGTTTATTTGGAGGGGCTTTATCATCTAGATGGGGCATTCCTGGGATATTTGTTTTCTGTGCTATAGGGGCTGGAGTGGCTCTAATAATTAATTTGGTGTTAGTGCCCGAGACCAATCGAACTATTGTGGGTAACCAGTCGGTACCTCCTTCAAAATTCTATCATAAACTGGGTCTAATGATGTTGCCTCATTATAAAAAAAGGTTGACTAATGATACATCTACTATTATAGCCAGAGCTCCAGGAAATTTAATTTTGAGTGCTATCAGAATCTTCTTTACAAAAATAGTATTTTTCACGATGTTACCTACTGGTATTGCCTTTGCGACTTGGACAGTGTCTATGGCGGCTCTATCGACGGTTCTCAAGGATCATTACGGCTTTTCTGAAATTCTTTTGGGTGTCGGTTACATACCGGCTGGTGTTGGATCCATCTCTGCGTCATTAACCAGTGGATTCATACTAAATTGGAACTTTAGAAGACGTAAAGCCTATTGCGAGGCGAATAACATTGCGTTTGAACTTCATAAAACCCGGTTGGAGTTTACTACCAGAATCAGTCTTGTATTCATTGGGTCGGCTCTAGTGTTCGGCTGGTGCTTGAAATATAAGATCAATTTGGCGCCAATCTTCATTGCCCATGCGATTTTATCATTTTCGGTTATTTGGTTTTTAACAATTCTTCAAACAGTTTTGATCGATTTGCATCCGGCCCAAAGCTCTGCTGCCTCCAGCTGTTTGAATTTGATGAGAGGAGGCTTGAGTGCTATATTTGTAGCAGCTCAGGATCGAATTATCAAGTCTTTGACTATAGGAGGATGCTTCACTCTCTTGGCTGGCATCTATGCCATTGCATTTGTTCTTTTCAGAATTATAATTATGACGGATAAAAAAGAAAAATCTGAAACAGAAAATAAACACTAGAATATCAATTTATATAGAATTACATATACGAGTATAAGTCCTTTAAACATTTATTCAAATAATTGTGAGAATTGCAAATTTCGCAGCCAAACTTCATTCAATCTTGAAAAGCTTCAGGCTTCATTCTTACAATTTGACATGTAATTAATAGATGTCAGTTTCAAGTGGTAATTGTTAGTGACAAACAGTTTGTTCAGTTACACTTGTATATATATTGCCCAGGTAAGTAGAAAAATAAAAAAATGAGCGGTACGGGAATCGAACCCATGTCTCCTGCTTGGAAGGCAGAAATGTTAGCCACTACACCAACCGCCCGGTTGTGCTGAAGAGAACTGAGGACAAGGGGATCATACTTTGCAGTAGTAATTTTCCGAAGCTATTTTTCGAAGATTCACACAGTTTTAAACCGTAAAAACCAGATAGGACCATTATATGCATCGGTTACTATCCATTAAGCCCATAAAACAGCCAATTTACTCTCAACTTATCCCATCAGCAATAGCCTCCTTGAACAGTTCCAGCTGACCAGCCAAAGTGGCCGCGCCAAAGTTCAAGTGCGTGAGGTTTCACCGGTTTCCAGTACCATACCAAGGAGACACCTATCAACATGCCACGGTTAGAAGAATGGGAAATTAAGAAGTACTGGGAGATTTTCCAGGGTCTAAGCCCAGTAAGCAACAAATTGACTGGAGACAGAGTGTCGCTCATATTGAAGAATTCAAGATTAAGTGACGACAAACTATCCAAGATCTGGGAACTCAGTGACATTGATAACGATGGGAAACTTGATTTCGAAGAATTTTGTATCACCATGAGGTTGATTTATGACTTAGTGAACAATAAGACCACGGAAGTACCCGAAGAATTACCTAGTTGGTTGATCCCCGCCTCTAAAGCTCATTTGATCCAGGCCAATCAAGCAGTGAATACCGGTAGTTATTATGGAAGTGGTGATAGTAATGGGTACGGAGAAGATGACGAAGATGAAGATACATTGTCAGACAATTTCGATTGGTATATTTCTCCCACCGATAGAGCGTCCTACGAAGCCATCTACAATTCCAATAGTGATCATTATGGAAGAGTTAAATTTGACTCGTTGGAAGGATTATACAGCACTCTTACCAAAGTTCCTAGACTTGATGTTTCGTCAGCTTGGAATTTGGTCAACCCCAAATCATTTGAGACCATTGATAAAGATCAAGTATTGATTTTCTTACATATATTAAATCAGCGACAAAATGGTAAGAGAGTTCCAAGAGCAGTACCAGTATCATTGAGAGCTACGTTTTCTAAAGAGCAACCAACTTATGATATAAATTCAGTATCGGTCAATAAACCCATGAAGACCGGTACCACCGGCCCTAAAGGGTTCGCTAATGACTACTTGACTAAGATTGGCCAGTCCAACAATGTTAAAGAGAGTGGAACTGATTTTTCTGCTACCCAGGGTACTGACTGGGAAGAAGTTAGATTGAGAAGAGAATTAAATGATTTAGAAGAGTTGTTAGAGAAAGCTAACCGGGAAACTCAATTGAATGAACTGAGTAATGATGATTTAACGATTATCAAGCATGAATTGGAATTGCTCTTAAACTATAAGGAAAACAAGTTGTCTACCTTGAGCAAGAGTAATGGCAAATCGGACGATAAGGATCTTTCGGACGTGAAAAATGACATAGAATTGATTGAGAGTCAAGTTACTACGTTGCAAGAGTTTTTGAAGCAAAAAGAACAGGAATTATCTGGATTGAAACAAGAGATCGAAGCCTTAAATTAATCTTCTTAAAATTAATCTTCTTATAATTTTTATGTATTGTTAAACTAAAATATACTGTGTAAAAAAAAATAAATAACCCCAGAATTTCTTCTATCAGTTATAAGTCTATGCAAAAATTCGAATGATACACATTGGTGGGGAGTGGATTGTTCAATAGGGACATTACTTTTTATCGGCTTCATCCTTTTCGGGTTCAGGTTCAGGAGTTGGTAACTTAAATGATTCAGGAGTAAAGTCTTTACCTTCACCAACTTGTTCCCAAGCCGAATGAGGAACGGTGAAACTTCTGGAAGCCTGGGTTAATTCTAAAGGTTCGTAAACCACTCTTTTCTTTTCTTCATCGTATCTGACTTCGGTATAACCAGTAGTAGGAAAGTCTTTTCTTAATGGATGACCTTCAAACCCATAATCAGTCATGATTCTTCTCAAGTCAGGGTGACCTTCAAAGAAAATCCCGAATAAATCATAAGTTTCTCTCTCGTACCAGTTAGCTCCTTGGAATATTGGAACCACCGAAGGAACAGGACTGATTTCATTGGCATAAGTCTTGACTCTGATTCTAGAATTATGACGAACAGACAATAAATTATAAACCACGTCAAACCGGTTTGTTCTGGAAGGATAGTCGGCAGCAGTGATATCCATAGCTGCTTTGAACTGACTGGAGGTATGGTTTTTCAAAAACACCATTACTGGTCTTAAGGCAGAAGGAGCCACATAAATGGTCAATTCATCTTTCCATACCGAGAATTGTTGGATGAATTTCGGCAAACAAGCAATAAGGTATTTACCGAATTTGTGTAATTCTTCTGCGGTTTCGATGTATTTATCAGCAGGGTTCTGTAATGGAACATGAATATCTTTAGGAGCTCTTCTGGGAAGTTTACTTAAATCCACCAATTCATGGTCATCATTATTAGTGTTCAAACGAACGTTGGAAGTCTGGAGTCCTCTGGAAGCAACTTGCATCACTCCAGGGACCATACGTCTGGGGATCAACGTCCTGGTGGCACCGGTAACCGACTTCAACATGATACGTTCTAGCGCTATGGGAGAATGAAAATTTTGGCAGTGCGTAATTGAAATCTTTGTTATTGGATAATCGCGTCGTGCGCGGGTGAACAATTATGAGGAAGCTTGTTGCAACTTGAGCCGTGTTGTTTAAGTTATGAATCGTTGTTGCATCTACAGGTTATAGTTTATTGCTACATCCCCTCACCGGTTGTGAAATAAAATGATGTAAGTGAAACACATGAGTTACTTGTCTCAAACAGACTCTTGGCCTCATGGCGGTACTAGACACCGTTGCAGATATGTCCTGTCTCATCTAGTGACATCACATCCAAAACCTAGCACCTAAAACCTCATCGCCCACAACAGTTGTCAGATTTGTCGCAAACAATTTCTATAATTGGCAATAGAACTGAATCTGTTCACCACTCATGCATGCACCAACACCAAACAATACCTCTACACCACGGTCTAAATATAGCTATAATAGAGCCAATTGGCACCACATTTCTTCCAGGCCATAACTCCGTTGGAACTCCGGCCGATAGTCCTATTGTATCCCTCCTTCTGTCCACGTCCGGGTCACAATTCTATTGTTCGTGTCTAACTAACGGTTTCTTCGAGGCCCATATTACGCACTGGAAGCCTCACCGAAAAACAGTTACCCCAAGCCGTTTTATCACCAGATTTTTTTAATTACTCAGGCATTTTTATTGTTGATTGTTGGTTTTTTTGAACTAGAATTTTGTTGTGGCAGTAACACATGAACTTGCTGTCATTGCCATGAACTCGTCGCAGGGTAAAAGACAAAGAAGAAGTTATAGTTGTGGGCCTTGTAAGTTGTTGAAAATCAAATGCGACTTACAGCTACCGTGTTCTGCTTGTCAGAAGTTTAAACGAGAGTCTAAATGTCGGGAATCTCCACCAGATCCTCCATCCCGGGAGGAAATGTTGGTGATTCAAGAACGGAAACAAAGAATGACGAAACGTCGTTCCAGCAATAAAGCTCCTGGGGATCCTGGCCTTGGATACGGAACCGCTTCTTCTCCTCACTTTGGTTTTGGTAATCCTCTACCGACAGCAGCCCCAGGGGTTCCTGGTCCTTTTAACATGCATCCTTACCCCCAGCAACTACCGGGGTCAGATCCTTACCAAAACGTTCCAATGGTGACTGGTTCTTTATCATCATCTACGTCGGCTTCTCCGTTCAATTCTTTGAATAACGCGGTTGAGATCCGTCCTTCGAGCTTGGCTTCTTGTAAGCTAATAGTAGACCATCCTAATCCGTTGATATTGTTGAATGAATACTTTGAATCCAAAAATATCGCTCCCATAAGCTCAGGCGAAGTATCACCGTCTACTAATGTCGAGACTTCTGATGGTCAGACTCTTGTGGACCCATTGATCAAAACTTATACCGCCAAAAAAATGGTGTTATCGGTAGAAGATTCGAATCTAATGAGAAAAGTGTTTCCTGATAATGATAAATTAATCAGATTGTTCTTGGGCCACTTTAAAACCTTTAAAGAAGATTTACTCGAATTGATGGATTATCCTATGCTTTTGCGAGTGGCCTTAAAATTCAATACGGTATTGGCCAGTAGTAAACCTGATGAAGAACTAGAAGTGAGCCATTTTGAGTGTAGAACCATTTCAATTGGTTTATGTGTAATAGCCAGTGGGTTATTGGTGTTACCTCAGATGAAAATATGTGATGACTATAATAATAACGTGACCATGAATCAATGGATTACCTTTAGTAAAAAAGTAAGAACTCAAAGTAAGAATATTGAAAGTCTTTTGGGAATGATCTTTCTTATTGCCTGGTATTTTGCAATTGACAATTATTATCACCAATTGCACATGTTACTGGAAGATCATTTCGAATTCAATAATTTGTTGTCGACTTTATTGTTCAACAAAATCTACCGGAATAATATTGTCAATGAAGACCTAGATGTCAGTAGTCTAACGGGGCAGAGATTACAAGAGTATAAAACCTGTTTGAGATATTGGTTGAGATTAAGAATTATCGAGTTAGACGTGTTATACTTCCAGTACAAATCATCATTGTTACAATCGAATATTACCTTTAAAAGTTCGCCTATTCCCGATAAAAAGACCTTAGAATTGGTGTACGGCGCTGATATGTCTGGTCTTGATGACGAAATTTTGACTACGTTGTACGGTATTGCCACGGGGTATTTTAATAATTTTTCATCCAAATTCAAGGTGCCAAGTGATGAGTATATTATGGCAGGCGCCCTGGGAAGCCATGGTGGTGATGACCCAGATACAATAGCTTATACCCGACTTCGAGATTTGTTAAAAAAGTATTTAACCGTATATCGAGTGAACTATCAAACCATTGGTCCCTCGGTTAAAGACTTTGAAACTAGAATTACAAAATACGGCGGCAGTGATATAGTCATAAACAACGAGACTATAGGGTTTTATCTTAAAAATCAGATTGTGTTGATGGTGTGTGTCAAATGGTTGGGATTCTTAAAGATTGAAACCTCATACTTTGCATCTCTAAGATATACGATCTATACGACGGCCATGGCCACTATGTTCAACCACTATAGATATTTGGATGATTTGATCGATAGACGAAGTAATGGCAACGATAATTTGTTGAACAATATTCTCAAGTATCGATCTGCTCATCCGTTTCAATTTTTATTCCATTGTGCGGTATTGCTGCAACTTTTCCTAATGATGATGAAAAATTCAATAAAGAGAACAGACGACAAATCCAAAATCACCGACGACGAAGATGATGAATATGTATTGAACTTGAAGGCATTCTTCACCACAATGCATGATCAGTTCCAAAAATTCTTCCAGAAATTCAAACGTGATTTCAATGATTCATTTCTTAAACTAGTTCCCCTTTTCAAACACGCGTTTAATTTGATCAACGAATTGATTGTGATTTACGAAACCAAACTTTCTTACCAATCGAACATGGAAGTATCTGAATTCTTTCAACTCTTGTCCCGGAATTTGACTCCTATTAGTTTGAACCTATTGGTGGACTTATACTTTGGATGCAAGTCTACCTTGTTCATTTATCTTGGGAAAGTGTTGTCGTTTCTAAGGTTTGTTCAAACCACCACCAAATCAGACGTATATCCTATCACCACCACGGTGAATTTCAATAGTGATTTGATCCTCGGTTACTTCGATAAGTTTATAGGATTCGAAGTCACTGAGGACACGGTGGAAGACTACTTGACTACGGTAGCGGACCCGGCATTGAACCCATGACTTTATCTAACTTTAGAGTATAGAATGTATTATTAGTATTTTGTCAAAGCCTCTCTGGCTGTCAGCCGCACTATTTATCTCATTACTGGCATAGTCTATGTGTCACAGAGTATGTGTCACAGAGTATGTATCACGGACTATGTATCACAGACTATGTATTACGGACTATGTCTCACAGCTTATATCCATTGCAGTCTATTCTTCACCGTCAATAATCACAGTCAATGATCATAGTCATTGATCACAGTCATTGATCACAGTGTATCTATCACCATGGCCCGTGTGATCTGTAGCACTGCAGTGCCGAGCCCCGCTGGTGCTGGGCCCCGTCATGTCAGTTTCTCGTATGCGTGGTGATATACCCGAGTAACTGTATATAAGAGTACGTGGAGCCGGTCCTACAATTTTTTCAGATTTGGTTCTTTTCCAATAATAAAGTAAGATGGTTCATTTGAAGAAGCTAAGCTGGTTGTTATCCCTTGGTTTGGCTCAAGGGCTTAATTTAATACCCATAGGTGCCCGAGACGACGATGGTCCTATAAAGTTCACTTTTGATTGTAACGAAGGCTACTGTCCAGTTCTGGCAGAATTAGGTGACAGCGACACACAGTTCATCTTTAACATTTCTGCTGCCGATAGTATTGTTTATACCACGGACAAGTTGGAAAAGACCGATTCAGACAGTGAGTTTGAAAGTAACGGATATTATAGTGAGCAGAAACTCGAAATGTCAGTAGATAACGACGAGGACTTTGACATTACGCTTAGGTTTGGAGTTTTGGCCCCTAATGGAGACCTGGACTCAAATACAGGAATTATAGGGTTAGGTTTGGCCAATGCCGAGTTTAGCGGGGACGATAGTTACAAAAACTTCCCGTTACAGTTGAAACAGGATAAAATCATTGAGAAACTGGTTTATTCGGTGTATAGTAAAAGTCTTGCTAAGAACCAAACGTCATTATTATTTGGAGCTATAGACAAAGCCAAAATCGATGGAGACTTAATCAGTTATCCTATTTCCACACCATTAAGATTTTCCAATGACGAAGATACAAGTCCGAAAGATTTTGGCATTGCCATGAGCTCATGGTCTACTCACAGGAAAGATGGTAGCCAACACTTTAAAAGCTCCGAGCTTAATTATACAGTGGTGATCGATGCATTAAATCCCAGAACCTTGTTGCCGCTCGACGAGTTTTTACTCTTCTCTGATACTTACAAGCTTTATTATAATGAAGCTGACGATGTATACGTGGGATATTGCGGTTCAAGTACAAGAGACTATGTGACACTTGAGTTCGAGGGACTTGAGATTAATTTACCTGTTCTTGAATTGGTTGACAAATCTTACTCAACTAGCCAATTTGGTGATAATACTAATTGTACTTACAGAGTGTATCCTAATGATCAAAACTACTTTCGGTTGGGGAAGCATGCTTTGAAGAGAGTATATGTGGTATATGATTTAGAAGATGAGAGAGTGATAATGGGCAAACTAAAATTGGAAAATTATGAGGTGGTGAGTCTGGAGCTGATTGTGTCTATTACAGGGACAATTCCTGATGTGTCGCTGGCGACTATAACTGCAACAGAGGGAAATCCATTTGACAGGAATAGCGGACAGACCAGTTCAGACCCTGATGCTTCGATATACGGACAGTTTTTGACTGGCAACGGCACTAGTGGATTGACGAGTGATGCGAGTACTACTGACATGAGTGACGTGAGTGAATCAGCTTCTAGTGATACGAGTGATACGAGTGATAGCAAATCATCTACTAATGATAGAACTGAACTGAGTGATATGTCCGAGTCATCTAGTGTTAGTGGATCTGGCTCCAGTACTGAAACAACAGAATCGACTTCCAGTAGCTCTAATAACGATTCCAGTTCCACCAGCTCCGAAACTGGATCCTCACTCACGATTCCTTTAGGACTCTTAACCTTCATCTACATAATCAGTATTTAATTATTTGTTCTATAACATTATAATGCATCATAAGCATCTTCTACTACTTCGTTCATATTAATAGTCTATAAATAGCTTACAATTCAGTTGATCATTCTAATCCTCGTAAGGTCGCTAAACGTGTCACCGAGTTATCCTGTGTGGTCAAATAGGGGCTTGCCTTACTACAGCCGCATCACAGGTTATGAGAGTGATTGATATCTTTCGATACGAAATACGAGTTTTGAACCAATAAGAAGAAGCTGTCACTGTCACCCTTTCATGGTAAAACCAAATTTCATCATATATATAATAGATGGGGAACTTAAAAAAGCCCCTATAATAAGAAATATGTGGATATCAAAGGTATTAGTGTTATTGATAACCATATCAGTAATAGAAGCTGCTACTAATGGTCCCTATAAGGTCGTCAGTACCTGTTTATCTATATTCTGTCCTCAACCATTTTATGTATCTAGTGATAAGATTAGTGGGTATTTCAATTTAACAGCAGCAGATTCCCGAGTTCCTACGTTTCATGGGAAATGCGACGAGGATGAGTTGTGTCTATACAACGGATACTTTCCGAAACAATCCCCCACACATTCTGAGAATGACACGGCCCCAGAGTTCAAAGTAGGAGATCTGTTTGGTGGCACCATTTCCGGACAGTATGGGTATGATCAAGTATTAATAAACTGTGATGATCTGCATTTCCTTCAGGTAAACTTCAGTTTTGTAGAATTCGATCTCAAAAGAGGAAATACCGTTACTATTGGCCTTGGGTTCCCTAATCAAGAATTCACTAATAGTGAAGCCCATGATGATCCTTATATATACGATAACTTTTTGGCAGCGCTTCAAAATTCAGATGAAATTCCTGGAGCATTATTCTCCCTTTATACTAGCAGTTTTGAGGAGGAAGAGACCACCTTACTTTTCGGGGCCATTGACATAAATAAATATGATCCGGATGTGGGGTTTAGAACTTATAATGTATACAGCCCCTTGTCCTACGGGGCAGAGGGACCACCTACGGATTGGGGGATAGTTATGGACCATTTGACCATATATGATAATAGTGATGATAAATTATTGCTTCAAGCTGACACCGACAATTATACCACGGTGCTCGATTTGTTTACTGAAACAACATATTTAGCTCCAGGGTTATTCAATCAATTGGCAGATTACCTAGATATCTGGTATAATGGCACTACTGATGGATATTATACCAGCTTTGATAAGCTTGAAGGAAAACGGATCGTGATGTTTTTCGATGACATATACTATAAAGTGGATTTGGAAAAAATCACTGACAAATATAGAGATGACAATAGTTCATGTCTATTGAAGGTATTTCCAAATCCTGATGATTACAATAGATTAGGGCTGGCTTTACTTCGAGAAGAAGCCATTACCGTTTATGATTATCAAAATAAAACTGTATCTTTAGGGAAATTGGCGATCAGGAAAAATGGTGAAGTGGATTTGAATGAACAAATCTTGACTATATCAGACGGTCTTCCAAACGCAAAGAGTGTTACTAAGGTGCCGGATGAGACGAGCAGTGAGACCAAAGCGACTGAACAGACCGGCTCTAGTTCTAGTGGCTCCAACTCCAGTTCTAGTGGCTCTAGTTCTAGCGACTCAGACTCTAGTTCTAGTGACTCAGACTCTAGTTCTAGTGACTCAGACTCTAGTTCTAGTGACTCAGACTCTAGTTCTAGTGACTCAGACTCTAGTTCTAGCTCTGATATTGCAACATCCACTGTCCCATCCTTCATCACCGTCGCACTTATATTATTAAGTATTGTATAATAAATATCATAAGAGGTTATTAAAAGTCGTGTGGTGCAACTTTTGCAGCCGAATGGTCCCCACCTTTTATCGGTGGAGTTAAACTATTTCACTTGAAAATTTTACAATATACTCTTCCTATAACCAATCGACACAATGAAGTTGTTAACTATACTTCTGGTCGCAATTGGCTTGAATGTCGTTGTAGCGAATGTTGATGTAAATCTGGGATCAAGCGAGGGGAATCTCAAGAAACTTAAGATACCATCTGAAGGGGATGCCAAATATGGGGCGGACAATTATTATTATACTACCTTGAAGATGGGAGGAAACGATGTGAAGGTGTTAGTGGATACCAATTCGGGGGAAATGTATGTGTTGGACAAGTTGGAAGAGGGGATCAAGTCAGGATTGAAACCAGGGAAGGAAGAGTTTAAGGAGCAAGACGAGAAAGAGCTTGAGGAGCAAGAAACAGAGCTTGAGGAGCAAGAAACAGAGCTTGACGAGCAAGAGGAAACAGAGCTCGAGGGTGATGTTTCGGTGCAAGATTCACCCGATGAAGCAATGGAAGATAAGTTTGATGATATTGGACATGATGAGGAACCTGGAATACATATTGGTGTAGAGGATGGTGGAGTAGCTAGCCAAGAAGGAGACAAGGAGAACAGTGAAGAATCGGACACAGCAGAAGATGAAATAGACAATGTTGAGGATGATATCGAATCGCATGTGGATCAAGATGACGTAGATACACAAGACGCAGGAGAAAAAGAGAATGGACAAGATTCTATAGAGATTGAGAAACCAGAATCTATAGAGATTGAGAAACCAGAAACTATACAAATTGAAGTTAAAGAAAATGAACAAGAGACTGAAGAGGAAATTGAAGCTACACAAAATCTGGAGCTTGAACAGGAATCAAAATCTGCACAACATGAACAGAAGGAACGTGAGGAAACTAAAAATAAACTGAAAATAGAAAAAATAGAATACGAACAAACACACAATGGCCAGTACAGATATCAAGCCGAGAGTGACGACCCTCAACATTTAGACCAGGAGAATCTTGACAATAAGGATACCGAAACCCTCCAACAAACCAATGATCATTCAGAAGCAACCCACAATCAAAGTCAATTCGATAAACCAAACCTCAAGCATGACAACTCGGTTACTAAAGGTCACTATTCTCTATTAGTTCCATCTATTGTAACCATGGCCACAATGTTTCTTCTATATACAATGCTCAAATAAATTACCGACCTGCGTATATAATTGTAATTGCCCAAAAGCCTCCATGTTTTGGAAGCCTCGTTGGCGATAAGATCCGACTAATGACCTGCAACAACGTGCAAATATGTCTTTAAATACTGTGATTCCAAGGATCGTCCCCTCAGGGGGATCGGTGTGATACGATGGAATCTAACATTTTTGGGCCGAATCCTGCAGACTAAAAACGCATGGCCCGAAATACTGGAGCCCCACGAGAGCATGGTTCAAATTGTCGCTGTACATCCACCAATTATGTCATAACAAAGCCATTTCCTATCGTATTTAGTACGAGGACCAATTGCGTGTTCAACAAAATGATTCATAATCCTCTTCGTGTATAAACCTATGAATTTACGAACTTTTATGATGCCCAGAGAAACTTTGCAGTTGACGGGGAACTATATATATTATAACCGAAACATGTCCTACCAGCTAGCAGGTTTTGTCTTGACAAGTTTGATTAGCATTAGATCAATTAATTGAATTTGTAATTGAGCTGGTTTTTTATTGGTCAATTTCATTATATTTTGCAATCATGAAGTTTTCGTCAGTTTTGATGGCGATGGCCTGTTCTTTGCAAATGGTGTCTGCCAATTATGTGAAGATGGGGTTCAAAAAAGATGTTGGTGATTTAAATGTGTTCGCACATAGAAAGGAATCATTAACCAAGCGGAATGCGTTTGAAATGATCATCACCAACTCGGAAACATACTATTACACTACTTTGAAAGTAGGGTCCAATATGGATGAGGTAAGTGTCTTGGTCGACACCGGGTCGGCCGATTTATGGATTATGGATAGCGATGTCTACTGTTATGAACCTAGCAGGTACTATAGGAAACGGGCAGACGAGATTTTCGCCAGAGGAGTCAAATTACCTGGAGAACAAGGCCATGGAAAATTCGGATCTGAACAAAAGGCCAATGGTATCCCCGAAGAGGATCCAAATCCAGAAGAATTGGGCTCTGGTTCCATGACCATGACCAGAAGTTCCAATGGGTCTACTGCCACTGGATTCATGACGGAATCAGGCTCATATGAAACTGTCTACTACTCGGACCTTTTCGAGACTTCTACCACAGGCGATTTTGCTTCTAGCTGTACGCAGAACGGAAGTTTCAGTACTGATGGGTCTGATTCCTTCAAAGTAAACGAAACCGCTCCTGACTTTAGAATTTATTATGCTGATAATACTGAAGCCTATGGAGTTTGGGGTCAAGATCAAATCATTATCCATAATACCACCGTTAAGGGATTTTCTTTTGCGGTGGCTAATTCAAGTTCTTCCACTATAGGTGTTTTAGGAATCGGACTTCCTAATTTAGAAACAACTAATGTCTATGACTTTGATACCGAGAACTACATGTATGAGAACCTTCCTGTCAAGTTGAAATCGGAGGGCATAATCAAAAGAAATATGTATTCCATCTACCTTGATAAGCCAGGAGCCGAATCAGGAACTATTTTATTCGGGGCTGTCGATAAAGCCAAATTCGAAGGTACTTTGGGCCTTCATGACTTGGAGTTTACTGATGAGGGATCGTCGTTTGATGAACCGGTGAGGCTAGCAATTGATTTGACTGATATTGATGTGGTGAAACCCAATAATAAAACTGCTGTCACTTCGACTGGAGGGGCAGCCGTGTTGGACACTGGGTCTACCTACAGTTACTGGCCCTATTCTGAGTTGGACACTTTGGCGGAAGCTATTGGTAATCCTAAGTGGTCTGGTAAGTATCAAGCATATGAGGCAGATTGTAATGAGTCTGGTTACAATGTTTCCTTCACTTTCGAACATGCTACTATCTCTGTTCCGATTGAAGATTTGATTATTACTGACGTGGAAGGGACTAGTAGATGCTTCATTGGGGTTTTTGGTACTTATTCGAATTCATACGTTTTGGGGGACAATTTCTTGAGGTACGCCTACGTTGCCTTTGACTTGGAAGCCAAACAAATTGGTATTGCTCCAATCAAACACACCGATGATGAAGATATAGAAGTGGCCACCGACGGGATCCCCGATTCCAGCAGCAGCAGCAGTAGTGGATCTAGCAGTGGATCTAGCAGTGGATCCAGCAGTGGATCCAGCAGCAACAGTAGCAATGATAGTGCTGAAACCGAAGAGCCTTCGGATTCTGGGTCTATGATTGTGCCTTCTGCTTTTTCTGTCTTGATGGTATACATGATTAATTTATTGATCATGTGATCTCCAATGCCAAAACCTAAACAAGCTATTATATGCCAAAACTAGATATTATTATAAAACCTGAGCAATCTAAGGATCTCCAAGGTTGTATTTCCGTATGTTAATGTATATTCTTGGATAAGATAATTGCAGCCGTTTCGCGATCCGGTCAAGGGCCACAAATCCTGTCGTAAAATGCAGAGGTAACGCTCACCGGTTAACATACAAACTGGTGATATCAGGCTAGTAAAGTTAATGCAGCCGTCCGAACAGCATCATCAATGGAATATACTAATATGGAGCCCAGAAGCATACTGAAGGCGTCAAATTTGGGTTCACACGGCTTGCAGTTAGATGCGTCAATATGCGCAGAAAATATGCAAGGGAATAATACTTCACTTGTCACGTATGGAGGCTAAGTTATACGGTAACCCTATGAGCACAGCGGAATATTGCTCAAAAACCCTGGAACTCAGATCATATCTTGGAACCCAGACCAGCAACACAGATATGTCAAATTTACGGTCATAGCTCCTAACCAGATTTCTAGTCCATCTCAATTTGATCCTCAAATGGATAACTAATTAGGGAGACTACAATCGCACAAATTACCTAAAACAACCGGATCTAAGGCTCGTATACTTGCCTCAAACAAGCAGCATATTACAGATCATGAGCATATAAACCCATCACTCAATCTTTTACTTATTCAAAGCCCCCAGCACATAAACTCAATTCCCATGACACTACTGTAAATCACCAACCTTATCCATCCATGATCCACAGCATCGCCATGCTCACTCCCTTAATTTGCTCGCCGCCGCAGCCCTATCAGTGCCCAGGCTCATAAGAAAATCGTGCGAATTCTTAGCGGAGTGACCAGGCCCCGGTGCTAAAAATACCTCGTTGGCGAGGTTGCAAGTGCGCATCTATGTACAGGCCAGTCATAACAGAAACTTGATGATTTAAATAGCCGGATTCCACATTGCCAGGAAATATAGTTTTTCTACTACTTGGATTACAGGGTTTAGTTAACGTTTGCTTGACTAATAGAACGTTGAAGAATATAAACCAGTAGGTTTACCGCATAGCTATTGGCATTTTGTTTCTGTTTCAGTGAGTGGAATTTATAACTTCGCCGGTGAAATTTTTGATATTCTGTGGTGTAGGAAAACAACTTAATTGCAGAATGAAAGTAACTAAGCTTTTGACAAGCTTAGCAGCAGTGTTACTGGTCTCCGGAAACCCGGTTGATAGCCAGCAGGCTGATGTTGAAGATGGTGATAAATTTTTCAGAATCAATTTCAATGTGCATAGGGGAGATAATGTCTTGAACCAAGGCCCAGGAAAGCGAGCTGAAATAGTGAAAAGAGACGATTTCACTATGGAGTTGACAAATGCTCAAACTTTCTATCTTACGGAATTGAAATTAGGTTCGGAAGATGAAAAAGTACAAGTTTTGGTTGACACGGGGTCTTCGGATTTATGGGTCATGGAACATGATGTATTCTGTTTTGCCGTGAGTCAACTGACCTCCAGTAAAGAAAGACTTTACGTCGGTGATGTTCACCCCAAGCCTTTACCAGGAGACTCTGAAAAAACACCTTCCAAGTCTGTACCGGTTGAAGAAGACTTGTTATCAGGGCAGAATAAGGATTTCGGAGATATTTTAAGTGCTTTAGGGATTGACGGCACTGATGTGCCATCTAGTCCCGATGGCGGAGGTTCTGGGGGTTCTGGGGGTTCGGGAAGTGAATCTGGTCCTAGCACAAACACTTGTACTTCATATGGATCGTTTGCTACTGACGATTCTAGCTCGTTTCAAAAAAATAGTTCTGCTCCTCCTTTCGAAATTGAATATGCTGATGGAACTACTGCCGAAGGGGTTTGGGGCCACGACAGAGTCAAGATTCATAATGCTACTATTAATGATTTGTCATTTGCCGTAGTTAACCTGACATCGTCCAACATTGGAGTATTGGGAATTGGATTACCAGGATTAGAAGTGACATATTCTTCAGGATCTTTCAACAACTACCAGTACCAGAATTTGCCCATGAAATTGAAATCTGAAGGAATCATTGGGAAAATTGCTTACTCTTTGTATTTGGGCCACAGTGATGATGAAACTGGTACCATTTTATTCGGAGCCGTGGACCACGCAAAGTATTCCGGAACCTTAAAGACTTTGCCTATCGTCAACAGTTTAGAAAGTTCCAACTACAGAACACCTATCAGACTTGAAATCAATTTGACTGGACTCAAGTTATCTACATCTAGTGATAATACTACTGTGACTGACAATGGTTATTCGGCTTTATTAGATACCGGGTCAACCTTATCATATTTCCCTTCGGATTTATTACAGAAAACCGCCGAAATGCTTGACTTAGATTACTCCTCATCGCTCGGAGCATTTGTAATTGATTGTAACACCGATGATTCTGTTGAAATCATGTTTGATTTCAGTGGGGTTATCATTAAAGCCCCATTAAGTGACTTTGTGTTGCAAGCCGGTAGAAATACTTGTTACTTTGGAATCTTGCCTCAAGGAAGTTCATCCAACTATATTTTAGTTGGTGATAACTTTTTAAGAAATGCCTATGTGGTATATGATTTAGAAGATTTGACCATCTCCTTAGCACAAGCCAAGTTTAACACCGACGACGAAGATATTCAATTAATTGAATCAGACATCCCACAAGCAGAAGCTGTTTCTAGTGCTGCTACTAAGGCACTTACTGGAGGACCAGTTGCATCAGGAACTGGCCATGTAAGTAGCAGTGGAGGAGATGATCTGAGCAATGATAATAATAATAATGAAGATGCTGGTTACAGCTTGTATCCAAGTATGATTATCGTGGTGGTGGGATTAATGTCCACCTTCTTGCTTTAATATGAATGTTAATGATAACCAGTTCACATATAGATGAATAAATACAATCTGATACGTTTGTCTATACTCTCCAAATTGCTTATACAGTTAATGCAACCATGTTGACTCAACTATACAAGTTAATTCAACTATCCAAGATTTATATAACTTCTTTATAACTTCTATACAAGTTGTATACAATTTCTACAAGTTCAATACAAGTTTTATATAAGTCTAGGTAAGTGTATATAAGTTCTCATACGATCATCATTAGCCGAGCCTGGCCCGCTAGTCACCGGTTTTATTCGCACTTAGTAATCTTGGATCTACCACAAGGAGATTCATTATTCCCTTCACTATACATCATATTATTATACTTACTGGTGATATATGTACTGGAGAGAGTTCTAGAACTTTGTGAATTGAATAAAATCTTTTTAGTTTGAAGAAAACCTCCGACCTGAACTTGTTAAGCCCATACTCAAATGGATCCGTATGTATTTGATTCACTGAACTATTTGTAATCTTTGGGGATTGATACTAACTTTGATTTAGAAACGAACGGTCTTCTGGACCTGCAAGATCTCCGAATGAACGGTCCGGTGATCAAAGGGCTGGAAACGGAAGGTCTGGTGATGATAGATCTCATATTGCTTCTGGTAATGTATCACAAGACCAAGTACCTCCTTCCACTGGCAATGTTGGAAATAACGAACAGCCACCAGAGCAAGAATCCAGTCAACCTGAAGGGATCAGCCGGCCAGGACTGGAAGAAAATCGGCCGCAAATTGAACCGTCGGTAGCTAGTTCTGATTTTGATCGTTCTTTTGTGGATAATATTAACAATTTATTAAGACAAACTGCTCAACGATTCCGGAACCCTGACTCCAATGAAGAAATGTCTTCCAACAACCAAGGCAATAATGAGACCACTGAGACCACTGGAAATGAAAATGAATCTACTACTAATGAAAATGGAAATGAAACTACTAACAGTGAAGGAACCGGATCCAGCTCGGGGACGGTCGAAACTGAAGGCGGTGTTGGAACTTCAAACGGTCACATAATCATCACCGTCAATTATATATTCTCCGATGAAAATGATCCATCCAACCCTAACAGAACCGGATCTTTGGTTTTGACTTTGCCCAATAACTCTGTTAACAGAGACCCTAGAACTATTGAAGAACTCATCAGATTGGCTACTCAAATGGCCTACAGCACAATCATCAATGGCAGACAGCATGAAAAAGGATTATCTTTGGAGAAATTTGAGTCTTTCCCCACAAAAGCATTGAACGAGATTACTAGTAATGAATGTTCTATCTGTCTAGAAAGCTTCATCGACATAAACCATGAAGAAACTCAGAACAATCTTGAAGAGTATAAGGCTAACAAACGGAGAAAGTTGAATGATTCATCTCCGGCTACACAAACGTCTCGAGAAGCTAGTGAACGACATGACGAAGAGCGTAGAGATAGAAGTAAAGATAATAATCGGTCGAAATTATTGGCCTCAGCCGGAGTCGAATTTCCTCATGCTCCAGTAGAATTACCTTGTGGGCATATATTTGGACAATCGTGTTTGGCCGAATGGTTGAAGAGTCATACTACATGTCCATTATGTAGAACGGCCATCACCGACCCCAGATCTGGTGTTGAAACTGAGAATAGTAATCAAGGAACTACTCATAATTTGGACTTCACCACCGGTAATTTCAACGGCAATGATACCGGGAATGAGGGGTCTACCACTAATGGTGAATCAGCTGGCAATAATAGAAATGAGAATGCTCCATTCTCCAATTTCAGACTTATAGGTTCCAATGGGTTTGATGAGTTCTTGAACATGTTAAATTCCAGACAACTACGCCCAGAAGATGCATCCAATAGAAATCCAAGAACCGTTTATGACATGTTAGGCAGAGCCAGTAGAAATTCGGAGAATGGTGGGAATTCTAATCCGTCTACCAGTAGTATGTTTTCCAATATTTTAGCTTATTTCAGAAGACCGCAACCTGAAAGAAACCCGTTATTCCCTATGGGTGTTGCTAGTAGAAGAACTGGCAATGGTGTTGTTAGCAGAGATATTAATGGACTGAGCAATGAAAATAGTGCCAGCAGACTGGCCAATGAACTAAGAAGACCTGAAGAAGATGTGATAGATTTTTTAAACCTTCGAGGCTTAACTGATGATGCTGAAAGTGCTGCTGTGAATAATGGCAGTACGGAGAATAATGAAGACACCAGTGAGTCTAATTCTGATACCCAATCTAGAGCCAATGCTGGTAGCACATCTGGTGCGAATGATACCACATCTGGTGCGAATGACCCCAATGCTAGTACCAATGCTAGTACCAATGATACCACTACCAATGATACCACCGCAGAATAACCAAGCATCTCGTCATACTATGTATACTACCATGACTATATAGAAAACATATACACCTTTATTTAAAAAATTTTGCGTATCTAGACTTTTCTTCGTTCTTCTTATTGGCCAACAAATCTTCAGCTTTGGCCAACTCCTTTTTAATCGTCTCGTCCTTAGGAACTAACGTCTCTGCTTGCTTAAGATCTTTAATGGCTTCTTTGAACTTATTGGTCATTGAGTGAGCCAACCCTCTTCTATAAAACCCTTTACCTTTATCTTGATCCGTTAAATTGTCCATCTCTAGCAAATAGGTTGCATAGTCTATAGTCCGTTTATAATCTTTTAATTGTAAGTTAACTAAAGACACATTCAAGTATAGCTTCTTCTTCAAGTCGTAGTATTTGACATACCATTCAGGCTCTTGTTCATCATCAGGAATATACTCCATTACATACCTGAGACACTTTGTGTACTTAAACAAAGCGTCTTTGGTACGCCCTTGTTTCAATAATAGAGATCCACTGTCTTTCATCTTGCACGAGGCAATATAGACCAGTTCTGAAGAATCCTTATCGATATGCTCATCATCATCAGGGTACTCTTCATAAATGTCTCCGCCAATTTGGTCATAACAAGCATTATAAATAGGCACTTCCATAGTATCATTCCATTCACCACAATTCTCTATAACTACAATTTGATCTTCAAGAGGGAAGTTATTCTTATTGCTATTGACTCTTTCAATCTCTCTTACAATAGACTTCCCATGTTTGACCTTTCCAAACACAGAATGCTTTCCGGTTAAATGTGGTTGTGGATACGTCGTTATAAAGAATTGTGATCCATTGGCGGTGGGATCAACATTGGCAGTACATAATTTAAATGGACCATCAATTGGCTCAGGATTTTCCAATCCGAATAATCCTCCTTCAACAGTAGAAATATTCCCTGTCCCTGCCTCTTCATTCATATATTTCAAGTCTGTTCGACAGTTGGTGATATCACCTGCTTGAATCACAAAGTTCTTCAAGGCTCTGTGGAAGTAGTTATGCTTGTAGGTAATGGAGTTGCCATCTTGATCATGATGAATACCTTTACAGATATTGAGAAAATTCTCTGCTGCTTTCGGAGCCAAATCGTCGTACAATTCTAAGACAATACGACCTTTAGCAACACCGCCAATAGAAATGTCCAAATATGCGTGTGGTCTGATTAGTTCTACTTTCATTCGTGATGGTGATAGTTGGTGGTATTGATATTGGTGATCTCATCGCGATGAGCTCAAGGTGAGACATATAATATAGAGAGCAGTTAGACAACTTGATGACATAATTAGCTGTAAAACGTATCAGAAACATCAGAAACAACTTCAATTACCTACTATCTACTTTATTCATCGATTGTGTCCCTTATGCTGCTAATATCGTATACCATAATCACCAAGTCATCTCCTGGTCGGCACACGACCCCATTCCCCGAGTATAAGCTCTTCCATCTACACTAATTCACACTAAGCAATGTTATCACTAAAATCGGTCAGCAAGGCCCAAAAGCCCTTAGGGGCCGTTTACATGATACCTAAGAGGTATATCAATGTGGATGGTAGCTACGAGCAAACTCTCTTCAATGCCAGAGAAGATGTTAACAAAGCTCTTGAAACTCAAGATCGGTCTTCATATATTCTAGCTCAATATATTCCAGAGCCAGCTCGTGATGCGTTTCTAGCCATTAGAGCATTCAATCTTGAAGTCAACAGAATAAATGGAGGTAAGCATTCAGCTACCAGTCGACTGAGCCAGGCATCCAACCAATTATCTTCTACATTAGGAGTATCAACATCAGATATGAAATTCAAGTTCTGGAGTGATTTGTTGGCCAAGGTGTTTACCAATCCTGATTCTGATACCAATATAGGAGAACCAACGGCTATATTGATACGAGACGCTTTAAGAAACAATATGAATCTTGATATTTCTTATTTCCATCAAGTATTGCAAACCAGAAAGCATTTCTTAGAAACAGGTTCCTTTAATAATATCGAAGCTATTTGCTCATACGGCGAGGGAACCTATTCACAATTGAATTATCTAACTCAAGGATTATTATTATCACCAGGAATATCTCCATCTGTCATCAGTTTGCTAGAACATTCCACTAAATTGCAATCTTTGACCAGCGATATAGCTGCACATTTGGGCCAGGCTACTTCTGTGCTTTCAATGATCTTAGGAATGAATTATTATTCCTCTACCAGAAATCAAATCACCTTACCAATTGATATCATGACCAAGCATGATATGTCCCAAGAAACATTTTTCAGACTCACACAGGGCCATTTGAAAGATCCACAGGAAATCCGGGATGCTAGAGAAGCTCTAAAGAATATAGTATATGAGGTAGCTATTACCGCTAACGACCATATGCTAACCGCCAGAGATAAGCTAACTAAGATCCAACAGGAAATCAAACAAGTAGTCCAAAACAATCCTCAAGACAAACTATTGCAAAAACACCATAAAAACTGGAGACGTAGCATACCAGATGTGATCTTCACCCCATTCATGGTAGGTATTCCCATGACATTATATTTGCAAAAGCTAGAGAGAAACGATTTTGATGTATTTGCAAAGGATTTGCAGAAGAAGGAATGGCGGTTGGCTTGGACCTCGTTTAAAGATTATTACCAAAGAAGAATATAGGCACACAAGTGTATACATATCCAATACTATCAGAGTAAATGTACAATCCAATACTATCACTATATATTTAACATATTCTCTATCAGCGACATCTCGCTTAGTGCGATCCTCAACGTTATCAATGTTGATGCGAGCAAAGGGCCAACTGACACCAACCTCCAATTGATCGGTTAGTCTTTTCCTAGTTTGACACGCGTTTTCGGCTCAATATTCCCCATCTATATTGTTTGAAGATGACAGAACCAGGATCTGTGGCTCCATACAGACTTTTCAAATCGCCAACGCCAGCAGGGATGTTGTCTCGGTCTGGATACGAGGTGCCCGGTAACAAGACCGCCAAAGCCAATGCCATGTTTACGTCGCAAGTAGCCATTGATCCTATCACTTTAACTATCAATGAATGTATGATTATATCTTCTGCTATGCGGAAGGTCAGTCGATACTCCCAAAGTGGAGTGGCGGCTATCTTAGGTGGAGGTGATATATTTGGTGAAGATGAACTGCTTAGCAACAGTCTTGGGATTTCCAATAATGTTAGTAATAATAGTGGAGTCAGGAACAATTCCATTAATGCTAACCCGTTATTATCTAGTTTTTTACAACTAAGATCCATCTTGACTGATGCTAAGAATATTTACGAAATTGATAGTTTGACGATTCTTCAACCTTTTCTATTAGTGATCAAATCATCTTCCACCTCCGGCCATATCACGTCCTTGGCATTGGACTCGATCTCCAAGTTCTTAAGCTATGAAATTGTTTCTTATAAATCAAAGAATTTGCAGGCATCGTTGATCCAGATCAATTCGGCTCTTACTCATTGTCGCTTTGAGGCTGCTGATCAGAACTCTGACGACGCGGTGTTGTTGAAAGTATTGCGATTGATGGAGACTGTTATCACTTCTCCTTTGTCTAACTTGTTGCCTAATGATGTGGTGAGTGAAGTGGTTCAGACCTGTTTATCTCTTGCTTGTAATAAGAAGAGAAGTGAGGTGTTGAGAAAAGCAGCTGAAATGACCATTTCTTTGATTACTGCTAGAATATTCCGACAATTAAGAGTTATTGACCCTGAGAATGAAAGGGTTGATAATTTACAAACTGATTTCACTGGCAACCAGTTGCCGGAGGATGTGATTGGGAGTGCAAAGGCTGATATGTCTGTTACTGATCTTGCCGAACAAGCTCTTGAGGAAAAACAGAAAGAAGAACAGCAAAGAGAAGAAAAACAAAAAGAGGAGAAGCAGAATGATACAGAAACAGAAGAATCATCACAAGTCGAAGATGCGGCTGAAACATCCATCACCAAGAATGAAGAATCCAAATCTTCTGAATTCTCCACCGACGAAGAATCTTTTGATATTGTGTGTATTAACGAATTCATGGGGATTTTGATTTCAATGATATCTCCGTCAAATCAGTACCAGCACATGGAGAGCACCAGGGTTTTGGCATTGAATTTGGTCAACACTGCTATTGAGGTCAGTGGTAACGATATTCCTAGACATCTTTCCCTTATGAACTTGATAGCAGACCCTGTGTCCAAACATGTTTTGCTGTTGATCACTACTGCCGACTCACCTCCTTTACTTCAAGCAGCTTTGAAACTTTTCACCACAATGGCTATAGTGTTAGGTGAGTACTTAAAGTCCCAAATCGAACTCACATTCACGCTTCTTTTCAAGTCTATTTTGCCAGATCAAGTGGACAAGAAGAACGATGCCTTGAAAGGTAATACTGCTGCTGTCAATACAAGACTCGCGTCCTCTAAGGAGATGCTTATGGAATCGGTGTCGTTGTTATGGACTCGGGAACCTTTTTTCTTCACCGAATTGTTTATTGATTACGATTGTGACTTTGATCGGTCTGACTTGTCTAAAAAAGTATTGGAATTCATCTGTAAATTGGCATTACCCGAATCGGCTCGTATCACTACCGATAACGTTCCTCCAATCTGCTTAGAAGGACTTTTATCCTTTGTCAGTGGTATAAGTGACCGAGTCAAAGCTCATCCTGGCACACAGTTAAAGAAGTCTGAACACCTGCAGCTCCCCAAACTTATCCAGAATAAAAAGAATAAAGACTCTTTTATTAAGTGTACTGATTCTTTTAATAAAAAACCGTCCCAAGGTTTGAAGGATCTTGTCAAAGAAGGGTTTATAAAAGATGAATCTGACATAAAGGAAGTGGCCGAGTTTGTTTTCAACAAATCAGGTAGATTGAACAAAAAAGTATTGGGTGAGTTTCTTGCTAAGCCAGCCAATAAGGAAATATTACGGCATTTCATATCCTTGTTTGACTACCAAGGTTTAAGAGTCGATGAGGCCATCCGTTTATTATTAAAGACGTTCAGACTTCCTGGGGAAGCACAGCAGATCGAAAGAATCGTAGAGTTGTTTGCAGCCAGATATGTGGAATGTCAGCAAGATTATCATCCTGAAGGTGAAGAGGAAGAGTTTGTTAAGCCAGATAGTGACTCCGTATTTGTTTTGTCATACTCGATCATTCTTTTAAACACTGATTTACATAATCCTCAAGTCAAGAAGCAAATGACATTGGATGCCTATAGAAAGAACTTGCGGGGGACTTTCAATGGCGGGGACTATCCTGAATGGTACTTGGCCAAGATCTATTCATCTATACGAGACCGGGAAATCATTATGCCCGAAGAACATCATGGAACTGATAAGTGGTTTGATGACGTATGGCATAATTTGATTTCCTCACAAACGTCTAGTTTCAAGAACTCTGTGTTGAACGATTTGGATATTGATGAAATCTGTTTGTATGATAAGAACATATTTGAAGAAAACGTTGATACGATTCTTGATACGTTGATAACCGTATTCAAAGAGGCCACTGATGATCATATTATTACTCGGTTGATGTCAACAATTGATAAGTGTGTCAATGTATGCTTATTCTATGGAATTGACAGATCTATCGATAAACTTGTTGGCTTACTAGCAGACTTGACGTTGTTAACTGGTGATAGAAGTAGCAGGCAGTTCAATAACTCGGAAGAAAATGTAAGAGAAGATATCCCGATCACCCAGATCAAAATCGAAAAGAAAGACGAAGCGATTACTGTTAGTGAAATGGCGGTTTGGTTTGGTAGAGATTTCAAGGCCCAGATTTCAACAGTGGTGTTATTCAGACTTATAAAGAAGACAGATTGTAAAATCACCGATTCCTGGAATAAAGTATTGAAAATCATATTGACACTATTTGAAAACTGTTTGATCAATCCTAATTTATTTGTCGATTTCCAAACCAAATTGAAATTGCCTCCATTAGCCAAAGTCAAGCCTCGCTATATAATCAACAGAGCCAAACCATTAAAGGACTCTGGCTTATTATCGACTTTCTCCTCCTTCCTTAAAGGCTACTCGGATGAACCACCTGAACCTACAGACCAAGAAGTCGAATCCACACTCTCTAGTATTGATTGTGTCAGATCTTTGAATGTCAGTGCCATTTTCAAGACTATTGCTCAAAGTGAGAACGATGGAAAGAAATTATTGGCAAACTTGTTGCTTGAGACAGTTCCCGAGTACAACGATTCCACCAAAAGGTTCTATGAAACAGAATTGTTGTTCATCTATGAAATTGTTGTCTGTTTGTCTTTATTGATTCAAGACAAAGACATATTGGCCAGTGCTTTTGCCGGTCTTCATAAACTCAAGGACTCGAACAATATCAGCAAAAAAGGACATATTAGATTGTTAACGTATAAACTTTTGATAATAAGAGTGTTAGAAGGCGAAGAGACCACCAATTTGAATGAACTGCTTCAAGCCTTACTTGGGTTCGATAAAGAGTTTTTAACCAAAAATGGAGAACAGGTGATTCAGCCATTGATTTCCTTAGCAGATGATGATTCATGGTGCTGCAAACAAGTCCTCGTATCAGAAGACTTTTGGAAGGTCTTGAGATTATTAGGAAGTGTGCCTGTTTACTCCAAATCGGTATTAAACTTTGCTGAGTCTTTAATCAAACAATCGCCAGCAGATATCAACCCTACTAATTTCATGTCGATTCTCGGCCTTTTAGACGAAATCTCTTCGGTTGGGGCTATTGCTGCTCAATGGGAACAAGAAGTTGATAAATCTGCCAAAGACCAAAAATCAGAAGCTGATGCAAATTATCTCAAAGAATTGATCAATCTCTCCAAAAAGTCCATTGGCTTGACATCGGAATTATCATCGATTGTCAATGGACAAGGATTTGATAGTGCCAATGGAGTGTACCCATTAATACAAGCTTTGGCTCATCAATGTTTTAATCCTTGCAGAGAAGTCCGGGGCTACGCTTTGGGAGTCTTGAGAGCCACAGTTCTCCATATAATCGAAAATAACAAGGAATTGAAACCATTTGGGTTATTTGAATATGGTTTATTCCCATTACTTGGTGAGTTGGCTAAACCTTCTGTCTTACAGACGGACCCCAGTGGGTTTATCGATACCCAAGTGGAGGCCCTCTCACTCATCAGTAAAGTCTTCTTGCAGTTCATTAGCTTGTTTGAAGATGCGGAAGTCAAAACCGTGTGGTTTGGCATTTTAGATGGATTTAAGACCTTTGATGACATTCGTGAAAAGAATAATAAAAATGATAATCTTATCAAAGAATCGACAGCCGAGTTGCTCAAGAACATGATTTTGGTATTACAGACCTCCAATGTGCTTGATGCTAGTAAACAGGACTTGTGGGTTCCAACCTGGGAAAAGATCGATCTGTTATATCCAAGTTTGAAGAAGGAATTAGTTCCAGAACCCGCATCTGAAGAAGCCACATCTCAAGAAGCCATGGGAACCACAAACCAGGAAGCCGACACTCAAGAGGATCCAGAGACATCTCCTAGCACTAAAGACGATTCCAAGTGATTCAAACAATCCTCTACACTATATACGCTTTACAATATATAGAATAATCAATTGATTCTTTTGCAGCCGCGAAATTTTTCACATTTTTTTTTCAGTTTCATACTATTGAAAGAAGAGAAGGTACCATGGTTAGCACGAAGAGTTATACGGCTAGAGCCGAAGCACACGCTTCGCCAGTTGCTCAAAGACTTTTTAAACTTATGGACTCAAAAAAAACCAACTTGTGTGCTTCAGTAGATGTCAAGACCACCCAAGAATTGCTCGACTTAGTAGATAAGCTTGGGCCATATATATGTTTAGTCAAAACCCATATCGATATTATTGACGACTTTAGTTACGAAGGAACTATTGTCCCATTAAAGCAGTTATCGCAAAAACACAACTTCTTGATCTTTGAAGACAGAAAATTTGCTGATATTGGAAACACAGTAAAGTCTCAATACTCTGGGGGAGCGTTCAAGATTGCCAAATGGGCTGATATCACCAACGCCCATGGAGTCACTGGATCTGGGATCGTCCAAGGATTGAAAGCCGCTGCTCAAGAGACTACTGAGGAGCCTAGAGGATTATTAATGTTGGCCGAATTATCTTCTAAAGGATCATTGGCTTACGGTGAATACACCAACAAAACCGTGGAAATCGCAAAATCCGATAAAGAATTTGTTATTGGTTTTATTGCCCAAAGAGACATGGGGGGTCAAGATGAAGGGTTTGACTGGATTGTTATGACTCCAGGAGTCGGGTTGGATGATAAAGGTGATGGGTTGGGCCAACAATATAGACCTGTAGATGAAGTTGTATCTACTGGGACTGATATAATAATTGTTGGTAGAGGACTTTTTGGAAAAGGCAGAGATCCTAAAGTGGAAGGACAAAGATATAGAGATGCTGGATGGAAGGCGTACTTGGCCAAGACGGGTCAGGTTTGAGAATGGATTAATAAATATACAGATATATACAGATATATACATGAGATGAAGAATCTATTTACATTGTCATGAAAAGGGCATTTCATTTTCCATCGAGGTCGAAAGTCGAGTTCTCATGATTTCAAACACTAATAGCCCAATAGATGTTGCTGGGATAGTTGTCAAGGCATTTCTGACAAACCCTTTGTATCCTAGTTGAAACCAAGTTGTCTTTGCTCTTCTCTTCATTTTTAACGCTTGATAATAAGTATCGATATATGAGTTATAGTATACCTTAACAAACGGTCTTCGAGCAGACACTTTACGGGAAGAATTATAGATATCTAATGCTTCTAGTCTGGACAAGTGAAGGTTTTGGATCTTGGAAATTGGATATTGAACTGATAATAACGCAAATGCTGCTGAAGCACCTGCGAGTAATACAAATGAAGATCTGAGAATCTTAGTCAGACGTCTTTCCTCGAACTTAACAAGCTCTTCATCGATCTCATAATGAGATATGATGGCAAACTTTTCTCTGAAGAACTTCTTGACTTTCCTGAAGCCGGAGATTACTTTGTACGTCATACTATAACCCTGATTTTTGACCGTTTCAAAGGTGGAGAAATAGAACGCAAACCCGATACTTTCTTTAATGAACGAAAACCCATAACCAGCGAAAACACCTACCAACCCGATTTCTCTTAACTTTCGTAACCCATAAACCCACAAATTCAGGTGGTTACCATTGATCATATCGGCAGTAGAAGATCTAGTATAAATGGCATCAAGAGGAGCAGCTGCCAAAGACTGGGCAAATCCAGCAATAAAACCAGCTTTCCAGGTATTCACTGGCGAATAATTCGTTTCCAATGGAGAAGTTGGCTGCTTTCCTCGTTCTATGTAATCTAAAGAAGTCAAGTAAGACCCATAAAGAATCAACCCCGTGGCAGAATTAGCTATCAAAGGTGGAAGGACCTGATCTGGAATAAACCTCCATCCTTCTTTCTTGACGGCATTGACTAACAACGCTATAGAAGAATGGGTAGTGAACCTCCAGGGCTTTAAATTGATCCCATCGTGTTTATCGGCTACGGCTCTAACATAAGCCATATAATCAAATCTCGAAGGCCGAAATAATTTCACCGGGGTCCGGAGGTATAAGGTTTGAAGTTGATATATAATAGCCCGGATCCCGGCAGTAGAAACAGTCACTGCAGGATTATTATTTTTGGTGCTAGTTATCGATACTTCCTCCAGGGATACTGATGGGATAGTTGATGTAACAGGTTGCGATGCCGTCAACGAGGAAGTAGTCAAAGTCGAATTTATATTGAACGACGATAGTAGTTTTGAGTTTATATCGTGTTTGCTTGTGTCTTCTGCCATTGGAGATGAATGTTGATAATGTATGGTAAAGTAATAAACAAAGTATGTAGTAAACTAAATGAGATCAGAGCCGAGGACACGACCGTATCTTACGTATCTACGACACATCTACAACGTACCTATAATGTATTTATAACGTCTCTACACCGTATCTGTGACACATCTACAACACTTCCACTACATCACAACATCAAAACTACTTTGCGTATATCCAGACTTAGCACTACAGGTCTCTATAAAGAAAGATCTCACTCTGCTTAAAGTATCTTCTGGCATCTTCGTCTATCAATACCAACGACAAGTATGTCCTGGTGGAGAACTTTTTATTTACATCTCGATAAGTAGGTACCAAATCAAACCCCCCTAGAAATAAACGTATAGGAATGGTTTCTCCCTTGGCAGGGGCACCATCCATAATTTCAAACCGGACAACCGTTTCACTATCGGTGACTTGATTAGGAGCTGCCCCCACAGTCTCTCGTTTTATTAAAGATATTTCCATATGCTTGATTTTCAATCGGGCCAATAAAAAGTAGATTTTCCCCACAATCACATCTTTCAACGAGTATCGGGATTTCAGATACTCAAACTCAATGTGCAAACAATCTAAAATCCCTACATCCATTTTAACATTGCCTGGTTTTGTAGCCGGATTGGGTTCTGGTGGAGGTTCTGTTATTTGGTAAACCCATAACTCTTTTTCCCGTGTGATTTCAGACGACGATTTTCGGGAAACAATCACCTTGACATAATATCTTAACTTGACATTCTTTCCTCGATAACTTTCATATTGTTTCTCAACATTTTTGAATTCAAACGGATACGTCTCGGGGTGACTCAACATGGAAGGAGCCGCCAACTCAGTGGCAAGCGATAAAAACTCACTACTAACAATCGAGTCTGTATTAGTATCAATTGACCCTAGTAATTGTACTTTGATCCCCATATGTTCCACCTTTCTCCCTTCCTTAGTTCGGATGGTTACGGCACCTTTGACTGATTCTCCATCTTTATACACCGGGAGTTTATCGATCCTTCCTTGCGGGTTTTTGATATCAACATGAGTCCTGGACTCTTCACCGTCCAATCGGATCTCTATATCCAACGGAGCCTTGAAAAACAATGACATTATCGAGTCCACTAGTTGTATTTATACGAGATATTATAGAGCGCGGGTGATAAAAACCTCATTATTTCTATACACAAGTTACAATTCAGTCGTTAAACATATTCGTCATTATTCATTACTCATTCAATCACGGGTTCTATTCGGGACCCATCTCTTGTACAACACCTCCGAAATACTATACAATTTACATAATCTTATAAACCTTTGTTGGTCATCAAGGGCCTGGTTAAATAATATCTCATTAAACTCATCATCATTAGGAATATTCACATATGTCAACACTAGGTTTTTCTTCACACTAGCAATCACTCTGGACACCGTCTGTAACTCGATCAAAGACTTTTCTATGGTGCCGTCGGTAGTAAGAATCAAAATAGCGTGTTCAGCGTGGGAATAGGGAGGTCCTCTTTTGTAGAGAACATAATCACAGCCGAATTTAATTCCGGACCTAGCACACCATCCTAGGGATCTATAGTGATGGTATACCATATATTGAATTAAAAACGGATCATTGGGTTTGGGGGCCTCACTCTGACAGCACCCGTGAAGAAATAGGTCTATATTAGACTTCATAGTATCCACATCTATCACACCAAGACCAAATTTCAAGAAAAATACTTCCACTGGTTCAAGCTGGAGATACTCCAAATCTTTCTTCAACGTTAGCTGTTGGGGATCTACTATGTCTTGGTCTTCGGACCTCATGTCTTGATGGGAGATAGTAACCAGTCTTTCTTGCTTAATTCGCAATTTATTACTCTTTCTGAACTCCACCAACATGTTCTTTATAGCAGTCAATTGGTCCATTTCTTGATCAGTGATGATGTGTTTCTTTCTCTTCATCTCCAATTCTTGTTCCTTGCTTCTTTCGTTTTTGAATTTGACCCGCTCCTCACGTCTCAACTTTGTGATTTCTTCATTACTTAACTCATATAGTCCCTCATCTTGCGGTAAATGTAATCTCCGGGATGTTCTACTGGCCCAAGTAGGATCCGACCGAGATAAACTCCCTTTACCAAAGAATCCATAATCCCATAGACGCTGCATTTCATTGCGAGTCGTTACCTTAAATATTCCATCCTCAAACTTAACCGCAATATTTGCAATCAAGCTTTGAGGAACTGGCCTGAAATACATCAACACATATTTCCAGCCAAAATGGACCCAAGATACTGGATTATGGGGGAAAAGCTGTGGAAGTGGACCATAAGCATCAGTAGACAAGGTAATAGGAAGTGGAGCCACAAATTTCTTCCTGTTATTACGCCTCTTCGCCATGAATTCTTTATTGTGTTAGTAAGAAACTATTTGTACTAGAGGTTGGATTCTTCAGATACCGTTGTAGTCTATTGAGAAATCATGTGCTTACATTGACCGGAGTCTTCAAGACACTTATATCAGGTTATCATCATAGAATCTTCCTTCAACCAGTTTATTCTGTTTGCAACATACCTTTCACCGATTCCGTAGTAGTTGAAAATTTTTTCCTCTCATTCTCTGCTTTTAATGTGGACGTCCGGGTAAAAGTTTTTTTTTTTATATAAGGAAAAGTTGGAGAATTAGGGCTAAGATGTGGTAGATATCATCACTGCCGGTACATGAAACCATTTCGTTTGTAAATGTTTGAATAATCGACTTGCAATGGGCAAAAAAAAAACATTTGAAGAGGTTGCAAAAAAATCTGCCGATCCCAGGAATCGAACCTGGGTCTCATCGGCCACAACGATGTGTACTGACCACTATACTAGATCGGCTATCTATTGAGGCGAAAGCAAGTATCTTGTACTAGTCGATTATGGTTTCGGTGCAAAATCGATATTTTCAGGGTTATCCGTCTTCAAATCTCGTCGTTCGAAAGATTTTTACTTTGTTTGAAGCTTCCAGGACCATGTAAGCTAATAAAAAGTACCATTTTTTAGCTCTGAGCGTATGAAAAACACTGACCCCACATTCAGTCATTTTACCTGAAGCTCGCTCAATTTTTAATTTTCTTATCGAGTACCAACAGATAACGATCATCACCATGACTGAGTCTTTCTACTGCCAACGATGTGCTAACCCCATCAGGATAGGTGACTCTCTTCTCAACCTTAACACGGTTCAAGTGAATTTGCTAAAAGGGAATCATAACGCAACCTTTGGTGATAAATCTGACATGGACCAAAACGATAACCGAAACGAAGAAGATGAATTAGATCCAACCCAGTTCATCTCAAGCGATAAGCTTGCATTCTACAATAATATTGCTAAGAATGATTTCCAACCAATCAATTACCACAATGACATGGAAAATGGCCATGATGCCAATGATAATATTGTGTCGGTGTCAACCTCATTGACTTCCAATTCATTTGTCATGTTATCAGATAATGATGAACATCCCAATAAGCCGAATGCTGACGAAGAAAGTAAAAAAGACGATTATGATTCCTCAGATAGCCATAATGACCCTAGTAACTTGCATATGGATGAACACCACCCAGGTTCTATATCCACCAGATTGAGAATCCTCCATCGAATATTCGAGATACTATCTAATAATAATGAAATTGATCATCCCCTATGTGAAGACTGCTCCGGACTCTTAATTGAAAATTACAAATTGAAGTTCGACCAAAGTCAACGAGAAAAAGATTACTACTTGAACTTTCTAAAGAAATTGAGAGAACAAGGGGAACAGCTAAACAGTGATGACATTGACGTGGATTCTAAACTACTGGCTGCCATCAAAGAGTTTGAAAGTTTAAAGGAACAGGAACAGATAAAACTTGATGAATTAAAACAACTAGAATATACTAAAGATAAGCTTGAAGTTCAATTGAATCAACTTAAAGATGAGTATTCCAAACTAGAGACTCACGAGTTGAAAGACTTGTTGAGTCTTCGAAACGACTTGGAGTTGGATTTATCTTCCAATGTCAACAAATTGGACCAGATAAAGTCCCAATACCAAATCCATCTTAATCATTTGGATAAATTGCGGAATTTCAATGTCTACAATAGTTTTTTCCAGATTTCATGTGATCCATCCAATAAGTACGGGACTATAAATGGATTCAGGCTAGGATATAAAGTGCCCTGGAGTGAAATCAATTCAGGATTGGGCCAGGTCGTTTTGTTACTAATTTTGCTTCTCAAACGATTGAATTTAAAATTAATCAACTACAAATTGATTCCTCTTGGGTCGCAATCCCAAATCATCAAAATATCATCAGCTGATAATTCCCTGGCTGGTGATAGAAATAATACAGATCATCAAACTCATACCGATGATAGGGGCCGTACCAGGACTGTCCTTAATTTATACTCGTCCAACGAATTTTCCCTTGGGAAATTATTCAACTTCAACAAATTCGATGTATCTATGATAGCACTCTTAGATGTCATATGTCAGATTCAAAATAAGATCAAACAGATCGATCGAGAGTTGGAATTTCCATATAAAGTGTCCGCAAAAAAAGACGCTATAGGGGGTAAGAGTATCAGAGTCACATCTAATGGAGAATGGACTGATGGGTGCAAGAATCTACTTACCAATTTGAACTGGATTTTGGCTTATACTTCGGTACATACAACCCCCAAAACCTTGTAGATAGCTTGAACAATTGCCTTGTCCTATGTATAATGTGGTGATAATAATATTTGATATAGATATCTCAATTTTTCCGAGGCTCGATTTTTGCAGCATTTTTAATGATACATCACTTTGTAAGTGTTTGCTCTCTTTTAACCCCTAATTTTGTAGTATGTCAGATCTATTGTACTTGAGCAATTCAGAACTCAATTCAGAAGCTTCTAAGGACCCCGAAGATGTCAATGGGCCAAAGGATACTTTGAAGAACTTAATTCGAAGTCCTATCGTTCTTGAAACTTATAGCGATTACCCTCGAAGCATTGATACATACTACCGCCAACACGAGTCTTACGTAAGAGGGAACCATGAGGTGTCACGTCCAGAACCTCGAAGGCAATCGGAAATGTTTGATACCAGTTATTATCTAAAGAAATACTTGAGAGAAGATACATCGAAATTCGAAAAAGAGACTCTTTTGCCGCCAATAACCTTCTCTAATGAAACCGATAGAGCGTCTTTTGATTCTACATCCACATTTTGTTATACGGGCAGTCTGTCGATCGAAAGAACATCGCAGATCTTATATAAAGTAACAGGAGATACTCCTGAAATGCTCAAGAGCTCTCCGTCATATCAGATCAGGAGCTCTCCATCTTATCAAATCAAGAGTTCTCCATCTTATCAGCTCAAGGGTTCTCCATCATACCAGATCAAGGGTTCTCCCACATACCAGATCAAGAATTCTCCATCATACCGGATCAAAAGTTCCCCCTCAAATCACACACCAAAGAAGGAAACCAAAGCAGAGAATAGAGTCACCAGGTATAAATTAAACGAAGATTTGTTTGACTTATCAACCACGTTCAGTTCCTCAGCTCCAAGCTCACCAAAAGAACCCTACAAAAGACCTAGGAGTCCCAGCCTAAATCCATCGCCAAATCAGAAATCTAAAAAGCCCACCAGATCCAAAAGTGGCTGTTGGACTTGTAGGCTCAGACACAAATCGTGTCCCGAAGAACATCCAATGTGCACCGAATGTAAGCGATTGAAATTAGTATGTGATTACTCAACTATCAAGCCTCTATATATGACAGATAGGCAGGCAATGAGCCAGAAACTAGCAGAGATAAGACTCAAAACTACAGACTTGAAACGGGCCAAAATGTCTTCCCGAATGAAACAGCGCCTGTCAACCCAATAAGCATCTGGGCCCAGTAACCGCTAAATCTATTGTTTGGCCTTAACCACACAATAGTACCTGAACATCGCAAGGCTTGTACTGTGTAAAAAGTCGGGCCAGAATACGTGTCGTCGAAAATTTTTGGTTGCGCGTAAGGACGGAGGCTCGAGCGATCAAAGTGTCGGAGTAACTTAATTGAACGTACACAACAGACCTCCAGTGTCGGTAGACAGAGTAATATAGGATCATGGGCCAACACTATACACGCCTAACTTTGGTGACGGTGTTTTTATACTTTGTTACTGTGATCAATGGGTTTTATTTGCCAGGGGTAGCCCCTACTAATTATAAACCCAATGAAAAAATCCCCTTGTTGGTGAATCATTTAACTCCTTCCTTACATCATGTCAGCCAAGATTTCAAGACATATGTGTATTCATATGATTATTATTACCCCAAGTTCCATTTCTGTACGCCACCAGAGGGACCACAGAAACAACTGGAAAGTTTAGGGTCGATTATTTTTGGGGATCGGATTTTCAATTCTCCGTTTGATATTAAGATGTTGGAAAGTAAATCATGTGTCAAATTATGTGACAGTATTTATTCAAGACCTGATTCTGTGTTTGTGAACAGAAATATTAAGGCGGGTTATAGTCATAATTGGATTATTGATGGATTGCCAGCTGCTAGTCTTGTCAATGAAAGAAGAACCAATAGTCAATTCTATGGGTTAGGATTTAATATCGGGGAAGTGGGACAAGATAACTTGGCTCATTTGTATAACCATTTTGATATCCAAATCGAATACCATAAGCGTGGTGATGATAATTATAGAGTTGTTGGGGTCTCAGTAGTCCCATCTTCGTTGGATAGAACTGCCGTTAAAGATGAATCTGACCCTAAACAATTATGTAACAGTGAGTTGCCTCCAATTGTGTTGAGTAAAAACAAGGAAAGTAAAGTGACTTACACCTACTCGGTTAGTTTCATTGAGAGTGAAACTGCCTGGGCTACCAGATGGGATAAATATTTACATGTTTATGACCCAAAGATTCAGTGGTTTTCCTTGATTAATTTCTCCTTAATTGTGCTTATCTTGGGTATAATCATTGCCCATATCTTGATGAGAACTTTGAAGAATGATATTGTCAAGTATAATGAAATCAACTTGGATGATGACATTTCTGATGAAAGTGGTTGGAAGTTGGTTCATGGAGATATTTTCAGACCTCCTAAGAATAAAATGATGTTGAGTATCTTGGTGGGTTCAGGGGTTCAAATTCTTTTGATGGCCTTTGTTGCTATTGTATTTGCTTTGTTTGGGATTTTATCTCCTTCTAACAGAGGTTCCTTATCCACCTTTATGTTTATCTTGTACATCTTCTTCAGTACAGTGTCATCATTTGTATCCAGTTATATTTACAGATTCTTCGGTGGTGAAAACTGGAAATTGAATATTGCCTTGACTCCGATTGTGGTTCCAGGATCTTTGTTCTTGGTATTCGTTTTCTTGAACTTCTTTTTGATCTTTGTTCATTCTTCCGGTGCCATTCCTGTTGGAACCATGCTTGCTATTGTTGTGATTTGGTTTGTGATTTCTATCCCATTATCAGTATTTGGATCGTTACTCTCCTTCAAACGTCCATTGATTTCGGTCCCAGTAAAGACCAACCAAATTCCTAGACAAATCCCTCCTCAACCTTGGTACTTGAAATCGATTCCTATTCTGTTGATTTCTGGTATCTTCCCCTTTGGATCTATTGCCGTTGAAATGTACTTTATCTACACCTCATTATGGTTCAACAGAATCTTTTACATGTTTGGATTCTTATTCTTCTGTTTCATTTTGATGGTCATGACCACGGCGTTGATCTCTGTGTTGATGATTTATTACTTGTTATGCTCTGAAAACTACAAGTGGCACTGGAAGTCCATTTTCATTGGTGGTGGTTGTGCAACCTACGTTTTGTTGCATTCCATCTTTTTGATTGGTGGTCAACATTTAGGTAACTTCACGTCCGTGTTGTTGTACTTTGGTTACTCCTTGGTGATCTCTGCCTTTGTGTTCATCTGTTGTGGTTCTGTTGGGTTCCTCAGTAGTTTCATATTCATTAGAAGAATTTATTCTCAAATCAAGATTGATTAAATCATTCCAAAGAGTAAATATGTTTTATTTAGCTATATAACCTTTATATAGTATCAAAGTTGAATCAATTACAAATGTAACAAGTATATGTATCAAAATAGGCTCTCGTATACATTGTGGTACTTTTAATAATACAAGTTGAAGAACAAGGACCGCCCAAAGAAAAGTAAAAAAACAAATGAAAAATGGTAATAAAAGAATCAAGATATGCCAACTTATAACCATCCGTCAACATCTTCTCGCTGTACAAATGGTAAAATGACTTTGAAAAAATCGAATTTCCAGTTCACCAAATCAACAGAGTCTGCCAGTGAATTACTACTGGAGCTATTGCTTTGAGTGTTGCTGGTGAAGTTAGGTAAGTTGAAATTCAAGCTATAGTTGTTCAACTTATTGGTTATCAAGCTCAAGGAAATCTGGGATAAGATTTTCAAGTTTATGTTCAACTGAACATTGAATTGATTGTACCCATTTAATAAGTCATTATTGATTTTAAGGAGCCTATGCAACAAATCATCATTTTTAATAAATGGCACCAAAGAGTCGATAATCAATTTACACAACTTGACTAACTTGTAACCCTGGCTGATGGTGATATTCAATATTGGTTGCAACAATTCACACTTATTGGTCAAGTTGTTGATATAATTGCTCAAGTTAAGAATATCTTGCGACAAAGCCTTGATCAAACGAATTAGTTTCAACAAGTAGTCATAAAGGATTTCATTTTTCTCCTCGTTGTTATTGGAGCTGAAGCTGATATTGTTGAATAAGTTGGAGATTTCAATCAAGAAATTGAATAATTCGTACTTATTGTTGACCATGACCAAGAATAAATTTAAAAAATTCATGTTATATTTGTAGTTGAAGTTCTCATTGAAATTGTTCCAGAACACCTTATTCAACTTATACTCTTTCTCCTCTTTGAATACCACCTTGTTTCGATTCACAATTAAATCGTTGATGATATTATACAGCTTGAAAATGGTGATATTGCTGAAGGTACTAGGAATCAAATAATTCAACTTATTATAGATTAATCCATTCAAATCATTCTTCATGGAGTTCTGAATCCCAAAACTCAAACTATAGAAGTTATCGATTATGAGCAAACAGAAGTATAGTTTAGGTAAATATAACTTGATGTTATCATAATTCAAATCCTCCAACTCTTGGGGGTTCAAGGTTTGGAACAAGTCGTTGAAATTCTCCAAAACCTTAAAATCGTTGAATATAGACAAGGTCAAAGAAATCCCCAACGAGTAGATGTTCCCACTCAATAATATAGTATAATTATTCAACAATAAGGAACTGAAGTACAATAATAAAATATTATCATTGAGCTTAACTCCAGAATTATTGAATGGGTATAACGACAAGATCCTGAAGAATAACTGGATTGATTCATTTAGATTCGAATTCTGATAATCATTCAAATTATTTAACGACTGGTTGAACAAATCAATAATCAAAGCCGTCTGTTCATCAAGCTGAGAATTGGAGTATACTTCGATGATGTGGGAGATATAATTCTCGTTGAAAGGTAAAATCGGGAACGTGTGATGGAAATTAGAATAATACAACTTCAAATTCTGGTCCAACGTCTTTACATGGTACAGAATACTACCATTCCTATTCATGTGATCGGACTGATTAAATCCATTGTTGGAGCTCACCGAGCCTTGGTTGGGAGTTCCAGTAGTTAAGGAGGAAATCGAACTACTGATGTTATCATTGGACTGATTCAATGGAGTGTGAGACTGTGATTTGTGGTAGACGTGTTGAGGCTGTTGAGGTTGAAGACTAGGCGGTGGAGCACTGGCCACTTGGGATGAAATAAGGTGGGGTGGAGGTAATTGGGTTTGGGGGTTCCCAGACGCCGGGCCGGGGTGTGAATTGGGTGGGGGGATTAAGACTGAAGGATGTGAATTAGACCTGGCATGAGATGTAGGATGAGGAATTGCGTGCAACGGAGGCGGAGGACCTGAGAATGTGGGCTGGTTTAACGGGGGGAATGAACTGAACAGGCCAGGTCCCGAATGCTGTGGATTGAGAGGACCTTGAGGCATGGAAGGAGATTGCTGGTTCAAATTGAATTTCTTGATTCTTCCATTCAATGATGATAATGAACTAATGGAATTCCTAGGAGATAAGGACGTGGATGACCGGCGAGAGTTCTTAATGGATCCTGCCAGGTAATAATCATCATCTGAGTCACTCACCACTGAGTTTTGGTCTGAAGAAATCGAAGGTTTCAAGCTGGGTAATCTGGATCTGGAACCAGAGGTCGAATTGGAAGATATAGAATCAAGGGAAGGTCGTCTAGAGAAATCATTATTGATTCCATCATGAGTGTGGGGCATTTCATAAGGGACTTTCCAGAACGGCCCTTGGATTTTGGGGCTGCTGACGCCTTGGGCTGGATTGGAATTGGTAGGGGTGACCATAGCGGAATTTGAGGATGGTGAAGTAGGACTTGGATTCAAAGGGGGTAAAACCTGAAGCTTATTATTGTTGCCATTATGAGGATTATTGGTAGTGGCCCCTGGAGGAGTAGGGGTGGATTGAGTTATAGGAGGTAAGATAATATGGTTATTCTTTTTCACTTCAAATGAAGATTTCCGAATCCCCAGGTTAGAATTCTCCAATTTCTCTTCAAGGTCTCGGATGTACCCTTTAGAAGGTCCTCTTTTCAATGGGGTCCTGGAAAAAGTACAATTTTCTTGATTTTTCACACAGTTATCACACTTCTTTGTGATTTTCTGAAGCGACGTACTATATTGGGCATTACATTTAATCTTCTTTCTTCGACAGCAATCACAAGCACGGGACACCTTGGACCGCTTTCTAGGAGGATTCCCACCGTTGACGGATACAAATTTAGGGTCATGCTCTGAATCACCGTCTCTTTCATAATCATCAAACGATTCATTGGAAGGGTTTTTAGGGGACGCCTGAGATGGAGTCAGGCCCCCAGCAGTGGCATCGGGTATGGCGCCAGTGGAAACAGCGCCGTTGGCAGAAACCAAAGGTTTTGCTTCCGTAGCAGACTGGCTCACGTCCGATGTCATTTCAACAAGGACAAATTAAGGAGGTGAACAAAACCTCAAGTGGGGGAAATACCGGAAACTTTGGAGCCCACAATACTTTAACAGGAGCACAATAAACAGCAGACACTGAAGAAGGATGAACAGTACAAACTTACACCAGAACTTGGATGTTAGTCGCTGACTGAAGAAGAATCGAAATTTTGGCGGGAAAGAAAAGTGAGAATCTCAGAAACAATTCCCGGAAAAACTTTTTAACTCCACAAATTAATTTGAACAATAACGTAATAGTTCCGAAAGGATAAAGATAAACCGGGGGTCGGAAACGAAACGCGATGGAACTAGAGACGCTGACTCCAGGGTGATAGATATCAAGATACTAAACCTACAATGTCTTACAAATCTACACTAGTATCGTCTCTCTCGTCATCATCTGGGCTTCCATTAGAAGCCTCACATATGTGGGGGTGGGGGAAGAAGCCAAGCGTCGAGGATACAGGTTATGGGAGTCGTGGGTGTACCGATATTATCCCCGGACAGAAGTGGGGGATCCGATTCAGTTGTAGGGCCGTCTATGGTTGGGTGAAGACCATCTGGTGAGGGGTAGATGATTATGGAGAATACTGAAGACGAGTGAATGATGACGACTGAAGGAAGACGAGTAGCTTCCAAAGAGTTGGTGTTTAAATGGAACTGATAATTATCACCGCTCTATAGCTTATTAGACATCTCTACAGTGCGCTAGCTCGATGATGTATTAAATGATATAGTTAAAGCATTTAGTCAAAAAATACAGTCATGGATAATAAGGCTGTTCAAAAGATGTAACAATTACCTTTTACAGAATTCCTTGTGTACAATAACCTTATGTATTTCCGAGTAGTGGCACTCCTGATTATTTTTCCATCCTTAGCATCTCTGGAACACTCATCACCGGGTCGATGCAACATGAAAAAAAGGCTGCGAAGGTTGCATTTTTCATCCATGACATATTGACATATTACTATGTCGCATTTCATCCAAGGTATAATAATATGTCCCATTCTCGAATCATCTCCATCCAACTGATGGGTTCTTGGTTTTCTCTACGTTTAACCACTTCTATCATCAATTGTTTGGTTCTCCAGTACCTTAGATTCTGATACCGGTCACTTAATTGCTGGAACGCCTGATTTAACTGAGGGTTCAAATTATCACTGCTGCAAATGAGAATCGTCCAGAAATTGATGAGAATTTGAGGATTGATTTTTAATAATTGGTTGATCTCACTGACTACCAGCTCAATTAAATGTTGATGGATTTCATTCTTGATTAATCTCTTGAAGTATATCTTTAGGCTTTGATGGAAAATGTTGATGTTAATGGCTAAGCTTTGATGCCAGGCACTTTTGTAGCTGGTGGTACCTGGTTGGTATAGTTGCCATTTATTGGTCCATTTCTCTAGTTTATCTTCGTATTCACTACAAATCTTGGGGAAGTTCCTTGGATACTTCTTTTCATTGAAGAACACTCGTTTGTGATTGGTCAAGTTCACTATATCATAGAATAGCTTCATCAATGATTGGGGAATACCATAGAGAAGGTACACCGAGTTGACAGAAAGTTCTTCTGTTTCTGGATTGAACCCAATATCGTCTTTGTAGTCATTATAATCTGTTTCATCGATCAATTTTCGGGCTTTTTCCACAATCGTCGGCTGTTTGAAGTCATCATCAAGATCTCCATTCCCTATTTCTTCACCGTCTGCTTGTGGATTGGCTTCCTCGTCATCCGCTTCATCTTCCTCCTCGTCTTCACTATCATTCCCTTGAGCTTTGATCAAATCATAGTTATCCTTCAAATCTTCATACTTGTCCATATCCTCTTCACTCATTTTATAATTATACACATTGATTCTCTGGGTCGAGAGAAAGAACGTGTACATGATCCTGAACAAATTTGTTAATGTAAGAGCCAAGTCTCCTGTACCAATGGCCCTGAAGTTGTATTTCTGGTTCATGGAAATCTCTCCAATGGAAAACAATAATTCAAAGTTCTCGAAGATATTGAAATAATTGTCGATTTCAATTTGCAATACAATCGCCAATAACAACATAAGATTATAATCTTGATGGTTCAACTCCACATGATTATCATACTCATCCAAATGATAATTCAAAAGACCTAGGGCAATTTTCCTGGAAGCAATACTTATCTTTAAATCATCATCAATGTCTTGGTTACTATCAACCGAGAACTTGTTTGTACTCTTACTAAAGCTGCTTATACTGATGGCCAATAAGAACACAATCACTCGAAGATTCCTTATTAGCAATGGGACATTATTGTCTAGAATATCTTGATCTACTGTCAATTGGCCCTCGAGCGAATCAGCACTCACCGCCTGTTCAAGCAATATTCGGTTTATATAAGGCTTGATGATATTGTCCCAGCAATTGTGCACATGAGGCACTTTGACAGCTCCAAATTTAATATGATTGAAAGATGCTAGGAGTTCAATTCCTAAATTAGTCAATAATTTTCCTTCTGGTTTGAACGTCATTAATCTTCTGATATAGTTTTCTCTTGGAGTCCATTCATCAGAATCAATATTGGGGAAATAAGTAGGATAACTAATATGATAAATGTTTTGATCATTGATTTTATATTCTGGGCCCTTGATTCCATATATCGACAATTTAGCGAGTTTAATCAAATCTTGATGAATCAAATCTTCTCCTGGAGCTCTGGAATCATTCTTCTTGTGTCTTTTTGTCGATGGTTCTGGAGAATCAGAATCTCCATTCTTCATGATCAACGGATCCTCGTCTGCCAGAACATCTTCCAACTCCAGCACATCGGAATTCAATAAATAGTTAATGGGCCGGCGGGAATTTTCGCCTTTAACCCCGGCAATTTGAACCTCGTATACAGAAAATGGTCCTATTCGACTATTATACTTTCCTCCTTCTACCAGCTGGTCCACTTTCTGAACAATCTGGTCCAACTCCCGGAAACTTTGATAGAGCATATTCCGAGGAAACCGGTTAAGTTCCATATTCCGTCGAGAATGACCGGCATCTTTATCCTTCTTCTTCGCTATATCAATCAATTGACCTTGGTGTAGCGTGAGGGCTTGATAAAACGACAATTTGATTCCATATCCTTCACACTCAAGCCCTGCTCGTATACATCGTTTACACTTCGGTTTGGCAACGTCACACTTGATCTTTCGACTTCGACAAGTCCAACACCCATCAAAGTTTCTTCCTTTACTCATTACAGCCTTGTGGTCGATAGAGATGATAGAAACGGCTATTAGTGCCCCAGACAAAACCTGGAGATTCCGCAGCACCGATACTGCAGCACTTGAAGATTGTTGAACCACAACGGACGAATACGCCAGTGGTAGGGTTTTGTTGTGTTGGTTGTCGATAAGATGTCGGTGAATCCTTTATTGCAAGCTACGGAGGAATTCAACACCAATATTCCTCACCTTTTGCCTCATTCTCATGTGTATAAGATCCAGGTGGGATCTAAGATGTTCAAGTTGAGCGGAGCGTCTCTATCGTCCGATGGACCATCTTACTTCACTGAATTCTTTGGTAAATCGGAGAACCTGGAGAAGGTTTTATATATGGACCGAAGTGCAGATGTGTTTGAGTATGTTAGTCTTCATTTGCAGGGATATTATGTGGTGCCTACAGACGATTCTATGTATGTGTATTTGGTAGCCGATGCGTTTTTCTTTGGGTTGAAGAAGTTACAGGTGTTATTGACTGAAGATTACGTGTTTGCAAAGGTTGGTGATGTTCCATTCCGAATTCCGAAGGCGTTGTTGAGCACTCCAGGGAATCAACCGAATTATTTCACTATCAATGATCCGCTTAACTTTGACAATTTGACTCTTTTCCAAGCCCGGAATTTCCTTAGACCTCCTCCGTTGAAAATTACTTCTGTGTTTAATAGATCGTCTGACCTTTTCAGAGATGTGTTGGAGGTGTTGAGAGGCAATACTTCTGTAATTAAGGATGAATACCATCGGCGTTTATTGGCCAAAGAATGTCAATACTATCGGTTTCTTCAATTGGAACAGAAAATCGTCAACCATCGAATAATTTATAATCCGTTTAATCCCAAGAAGGAAGAAATTATTATGCATATCAATGACGTTGTTTTCAAGGGACTTTCGCTCCCTACTATTTTACCTCGACAGGAACGCTGTATCCAATACCAAAGACCTTTCTTGCCGAAGGAACCTAGAAGAGACTTGATATTTCAAATCTGCAATGACCCAACTGTGGCTTTCCATGATATCAGACTCATAATCAATAAAACCGTCAAAATCGTCGCCACAAAAATCTCAAACCAAGTGTTCTATAAGTTCAAAAAGTTATTTGAACCGTTCATTGATGATGTTTCTTGGGTTATTGATGATTCAGATCCTCTGAATCCATGTTTCAGCTTTGTTACCTCGCTCAAAAGTTGTAGCTGTGTAGTCAATGGCATGAAAATGAAGCCTACATGGATTACAGATTTTTTGGGTGCTGAAGATGTTAGTGACCTTGAGGCTCTTGCCAGGCTGCGGTCACCATCTCAAGCCACTCCCAGTAACATTAGTTCTACTTGGTCTGACGGTTCGGACCCTCAAACAGACCAGAGACTTCCGAAGAAACGAAAAGTGTCGGCTGTTCAAGGTGATATTATAGAGCTTCAAGTCACTAAATCTCTTTGGAAAATGGTTTTTCTAGATGGAGGTCCTAAATTGATAGGAATTGCATTAGAGGCATTCACAGATCCTACCAGTTTCATTAACGATTCCATTGACTATTTATAATGTATATTAATTTAATTTGTCTATAATATATTCTATTCCACCACTGAGGTTCTCCGTAAATATTTAGGGTCGGCATAGTAGTAGTCCTTGACCACCACTTTAAATTCATCGGTATTAGGATTATAACTGTCGATTTCAAATGACGATAAATCCTTCACCACTATATCAGCTCCTGAGTTCCGAACTTTTTCGGCATCGTAAGTAGAACAGATCCCTACAATCATAGCTCCAGCTTTCTTACCAGCAGTGATTCCAGCAGGAGCATCTTCAAACACCACGACTTTCTTATGAGGAGCATCATACCCAAGAGCTTCTCTAGCATCATTATACCCTTGAGGATGTGGTTTACCCTGGCTGACTTTTTCAGCAGTGATAAAACAGTCAGGATTCTCCAATGTCAATAGCTTCAACCATTTGGAAGCTAATGGTAAAGTTCCGGAGGTTATCACCGCCCATCTTTGATGCTTATTATCTGTTTGCTCTTTGGATATCTTATCGAATTGTTTGACTAATTCCACAGATCCAGGGATTGGTTTAGCAAACTGTCCAAAAGAATCAGGGATTTCCCCTTCCCATTTGGTCACCTGTTCTTCAACAGCATCGTCAGGGGACCACTTCTGGATCACGTCGAATGTTCTACGCCCGTGACTAGTTCTTATGATTTCTTCTGCGTCCACATGAGGTCTGGTGTTGGCAAATTCTCTCCAGAACTCGGATATGGCTCCAGTGGAGTTTACCAACGTACCATCGCAGTCAAACAAAGCAGCATGGACATAGAAAATAGCAGGGATTTTATTGTGTTCAGACATTTGGGTCATATTGCTGATGTTCAGCTCTTCCCGCGTGGATTCACTCCTACATTTATAATCTCTGGAAATCAATGTTTGAATGTGTCAATTTTCTTTTTCGATTCTGTTCTTTTCTCTCCGATTCTGTTGTTTTCTGTTGCGATACGTCCCGGGATTCTTCTGATTTCCACATGGTTCCAGCCCAATTTCTTGCATTTGCACACCAGTCGTCTTTAAACAAAGGCTTTGTCGGGATTGTGTTTGTTAACTCTGATGTAATCCTCTCATGAATCTGGTATTGTTGGTGCCTGCAGCGCCAATTAATTGCTGCGAAAGATTTTCTTTTTTCCCTGCAGTTGCTCCGCATAAAGTTGCAACCTCGCAAAGGAGGGGGAGGGTATTGAACAAATGGCATGAAGTTTGGTATGAAGTACGGTGCTTGTATATGGTGTGAATTTGTTTGCAGGAAGGGTTGTGGATAGTTCATAGAAATGTGGAAGCTCGAATCTAACAGATTTTATGATGCTGGGTGGCGATGTGGTTCTAGAACTATAGTTTGACCCACTTGAAACCTCCATAAAGTACGCGACAAATAATAATATTGACAGTGCCGAAGAACTGAATAACGGCTATGAGGATAATCAAGTGGTCATAGCCGGTGGAGTTAGTCGAATTCCCCACGATCAATCCTCCTAATGGAAGAAGAATAAAGTTGAAAAGCGCAATAATAAAACAAAATGTTCCGTACTTGGTGGTGAAGTCTTTTATAGATGAGATCTGGGCCACACAAGTAGGCGAAGACTGGTAGTAGCTTCCAGACGTGAATCCAAAAAGCACTGTGAAAATAAATAATCCTGGCTTAGAGTGTCCTATCACCGGTGGGAGCCAGCACACAAATACTGCCACACAAGCCAAAATATTTGAAACGAGAAAGAAATTGAATCTGCCATAACGATCTGACCAATATCCTCCAATTATTCTTCCCACAATCGACATGGAATTGAGCGTTACAAGCAAGTAGTAGGCAGTGTCTGCACTCCATCCATTAGCAGTAGCATAAGACACTAAGTAGTTCAAGGTAAGGAAAAATGGACCACTATTGCCCATACATGCCAAAGTTAAGGTGAAAAAGACCCGCTCATTCAAGGTTTTGAAATTTACTTGTTTGGCAGCAGAAATTATTGGCGTGATGGCTCTTTTGATCTTTGAAGTGGATGGATCGTTTTCTTTGCCCTCTAATAACCCTAATTCTTGTCTGCGGTCTCTAACTAAAAGAAATGCTGACATAATTAAGAATATACCAATAAATCCCAAAATCCGTATAGCCCATGCGAAACCTACCGATTTGAATAGCTGCTGGAGAATGATTGGAATAATAATCCCACCAAACCCACTTCCCACCAAAGTAGCTCCTACCGCCAAGGATCTCCGTTTATTGTACCAGTGAGTTACAGCTGTGATTGTACAAACATATGAAAACGATACTCCTAATCCGCACACACAGTAACATAATACAAATTGATACAACTGATGAGCAGCAGCAAAACACATAAACCCCACCGCAAAGCACCCAGCACTGCAAAGCAACATGATCTTAGCACCGATTTGATCAAACAATGGCCCCAAAATCAAAATCGGTCCAAAAGATGCAACATTAAACCCAGCAAATATCCACGAGATATTGGAAGTGCTCTCATTGATAAGAATATTCAGAGAAATGTAGTTTTCGATAGTCCCATTTCCATTGGTGACTCCTAGGGTTCCTGTAGCACAGAGAAAACACCCGATACACACTAGCGTAGCCCTTTTGCCTCCGTCTGGATAATATTGTTCTTGTGAATCCTCGGCTTGCACTGTGGTCCCATCCTCCTTGACAGACTCTGAATCTGGTTCCTGCATTATGACAGATCGTTGCTCTTATCAGAAGGGGGCTTTTTGCAAACACCTTTTACGATTTCAATTACTTAGCAGAGCAGTGGCTTTATAAACTGGAACAAGAGACGTATCATTGCCTAACAAAAACAACAGCAGAAGCAGACCGGCATTTATACCATGAGTCAGCGGTTCCGTATCCATAGCGGAATTTTGTCGTGTGTGCGTCTTCTCATTATCTGGCCCTATTTATAAGCTAGCAACGAACTATGGCTCAATACTTACGTAACTCTATTTGTATTGAATGCCACATATCGATGGGTATCGAATCTATTTACGGTACCGTTACTTTTGTTTTTAACGGGTATATCGTTTTGTGTTGCTGATTAATGTCGTATGAGCAAACTGCTCTGGTATGTTGTAGTTCAGCAGCAGTGTATGTTGTTTCTCCTGGCTCTGAACATGCTTTGTACAATTCTGCAATATACTTGTCTATCTTAAACCACTTGAGGATACCATTTCCCTTCTCCGCCATCTTGAATTAATAAGGCTTATGTGCTTATCTTCGCTTTACAGCTCCAGATTAAGTATCTTTAACCGTGTTTGCAGCCATTTAGTCTATGGACGAATGGTGTTGATTGTGCGGTATCGTTTCTTAAGCGGGTCAATAGTATTGTCATATTGTTTGCATTGCGACTTAAATTCAGATTTAGGTCTATTCTACTAACTAAGCTTGAATGCGGATGATACATTATTGTCATTTTCGCAGATTTGATGTAAATTCCGCGGGAGACTCTGCTTTGTTGAGATAATCTCTACACCTTACTCCATTGTTCACCAATGCCTACTTTTACATTCTGAGTCAAGGGAAGCGATCATATATTCTAAACAATTATTACTTAGACTATAATATTCATTTTATTGATCTTGTTCATACACTAATCCATTCTGGTGACGGACCTTATCAATTACTCCCATAATATGACAACTTTCTTCCCAAGGGATGACAGTAGATTCCAATTTGCCAGCCTTAATCAACTCTCCTGCTTCAACAGCTTGGTAAAAGAATCCTTCCATTCCCTCATGGACCCCTTCAAAGGGAAATTCCTCTTTGATCACTTCACCAGATTTTAACAAAATCTCATAACTTAATGGGCCAGGAGTATCACCCACTTGATGAACAACAGCCTTCCCTTTATCACCTTCAATCACCACAATCTCTCCATGATTGACTGGTCCATATATAGAACTTGTAGCAATAGCCTGTTGCTTGTACTTTGGATTATTAATAACTATAGAAGTAGTAAAGTCCACTTGGTCCTCTTCTTTGCCAGTATAACTATCAAAAGTTTGAGCGGAACTAATCAGCCAATCAGTGGAAGGATTCGAATTTGGATCTAAAAATAGTCTACAATAAGTCAAAGCATATACTCCAATATCCAATACAGCACCTCCACCTAAAGACTTCTTGACTAATCTATGATTTGCATCGAGCTCATGAGCAGCATCAATAGAATAATTTCCAATAACACGTTTAACGTTTCCCAAAATTTTTTGTTCATGGACCTTCTTTTGTAACTGGACAAATGCCGGGAAGAATCTTACCCACATGGCTTCCATGAAAAGCTTACCATTTTTCTTAGCAGCTTCAATAATATCATTCAATTCCTTGCTGTTCATAGTAACAGGCTTCTCACATAAAACATGCTTCCCTTTATTCAAAGCTTGAATAGCTATATCCTTATGCCACGGATGTAAGAGTCCTATATAAATGATATCAACATCTTTGTTGTCTATAGCCCCTTCATAGTCATCTACCTGGACGTTGTGATGATTCAATGCCGCTTCGTCGAAATGTTGCTTGACAAAATCCTTTCCCTTGTCAGAATTGGAACAGCCAATGACTTTAATATAATGGTTTAACTTAGAAGGTCCTTCAGGCAATTGACTAATTCTCAAAACATCGCTAACGAATCTGGATGAAATACCTCCAGCCCCTATAATAGCCCAATTAACACTCATGTTGATTCAATTGTATATTCGAAGGGTGAACAATCAACGATTTACCCCAGAAACTGGTATGCGTGGAGTCCGGATGTTTTTGTCTCCCTACCGGAGTGTGGATGGCCCACTTTCTCAACGCTCACTTTTGGAATTTGTTCCTTAGTCGATATTCAATATTAACATCTTCCTGGTATTAAGTCTGACGTGGCTCGTGCACCTATACATAGCGGATACTTGAAGCATCTTGTATCATCATAGTATAAAATCTAAGGGCTGCAGACATTAGGGCGTATCAATTAGCATTCATATATTGGCCGAATTATTATTGACTGAATTATTATTAGTTTAATCTCGATGTCTTATTCCAGTTACCTTACGGTGTCTGCTTTAGCAGTTGTCGGAGGATACATGTTGTTCAATGGAACCGGTGAATCGTTTAATGTAGGGGAGTTTTTGGAATCCACGTCTCCTTATATGTGGGCTTCCTTAGGAATTGGCTGTTGTATTGGTTTATCAGTAGTAGGAGCTGCCTGGGGTATATTTATAACTGGGTCCTCTATTATTGGGGCCGGTGTCAAAGCCCCAAGAATCACCACCAAGAATTTAATTTCTATCATTTTTTGTGAAGTTGTGGCCATTTATGGTTTGATTATGGCAATTGTATTTTCAGCCAAGTTGACCTATGTGTCAAGTGACCAATTGTTGACCAAGAACAATTTATACACCGGTTATTCCTTGTTCTGGGCGGGGGTAACTGTAGGGGTATCCAATTTGATTTGTGGGATTTCCGTGGGGATTACTGGATCCACAGCTGCTATTAGTGATGCTGCTGATTCGTCCCTTTTCGTGAAGATTTTAGTGGTGGAAATCTTTGGGTCTGTTTTGGGATTATTTGGGTTGATTGTAGGCTTGCTAATGGCTGGTAAGGCCCAAGAATTCGCCTAATCCCCTCCATTTCCTTCCATATAAAAAGACTTCATTTCTCTTTATAGCACATATTTCATAGTATAATCTGGACATTTATCAATACTTGTATTTTTTTTATATATATATCTATATAATACCAGCAGCTAATTATCCACTTCCATGTATTCGGGATTCTTTCTGATGATCACTATACCTTCTAAGGAGTTGGATAAACTTATCCATTCTTCGGTGTTTTCCAATTCGGCTCTTTCTCCGTGATTTAACAACACAGGTGTGGATTGGGTCACCCATCCTGTGATGGTCTTTGGCTTACCAGCTTGTCCTACCACATCCACGGCTTGCCCTACTCTTACATTGACTTTAATAGGGTTTAACTCTTCATCCACCGTCACCAACATTCTTGGTTTAACAGCCGGAGTTAAGTAGTATAATAATTGATGGGTGGTTTCGGTGGTGGAATCACTTAAGATAAAGTCTTTAGGATTCAATAACAACACCGATAAAGTCAACAAGGATCCTAAAGATACTTTGGATATTATGGTTCTTTCAATATTGAATGGTGTTAAGGTTAAGGTTCCCTTTCCTAAATGTAATAACCCTTGAGCAATTCTGACCATGAATAAAGAGTCAGGAGATTTAATATAATAGGATGCTAATTGTCTCAATAATTGGGCTAATCTAGCATTATTAGTACCAGCACCAACTAATCCCATGGCATAGATAGCGTTCTGGGCTACTTCCAAGTCTGGATCATGACTGTATCTGGATAAAGTTTCAAATACTTTCATTTGTGGATTGGCAGTAGAGGCTAACCCCATGGCCAAAGGCACAGCTCTTCTGATTAAAGAATTACCATAATGCATCAAATGAGAAAAGTGACGTAACGTCATATCGGCACCAATATCTTCTCCCATGGCAATCAAAGCTAACCCTAACACAGCAAATCCTTGATACATCTCATCATCTTCAAAGTCTTCTTCGTCTTTGTCATCTTCAGTATCTTGAGATTCGACTTTAGGTTTAGCTTCACCATCGGTCATATCCACGTCATTATCATTATTGGTAGTAGCATTGTTGGTGGAATCGGCAATAGGAGCAGTAGTCTCTGCTTCTTCGGCATTATCATTACCTTCTTCCTTATCCTGATCAGCTTCACTTTGGGCCAATTTCTTTTCATCTTCATCTTTATCAGTTGGTTTAGCAGTGCACATTTGTAATAATGATTGGATTTGCAACACGTTACCGGTTCCAGCGTAAGCACAAATATTCACCAACACTTTCAACGTTTTACTGATAGGATGTTCAATGGCATCAATAGTCCCTAAAACATCCTCCACTTGTTCAGTCTTACCCATGTATAATAACCCTAATCCTAAGGAAATCAAGGTGATGAATTTGTTGGTTAATTGGGCGAAATCTCTTTCTAACAACGTTTGGAGAATCGTAGATGTAATATCTCCATGACAAGTACCAACAAACACATGACCCAAAGCTAAAGCAGCCAAACAGGAAATCTCTAAGGAAATCTCTAAATCGGATACTAATGGTAATAATAAGTTTAAAACCTCTTCGTTGGCAGTCCCAGCAAAGGCAATACCAAGCCCATTAATAGCAGAGGCTTGTAAAAGCTTTTTAGGATCATTAACATATTCTTGTAATAAAGCCAAAGCCGCGTCAACTTCATCATGGACATTAGCAGAAACAATCCCGGTCCCTAACAAGGCCCCGGCTTTAATCTCATCTACTTCAGAATAAGTGTACTTATCCAAGTATTGCAACCCATCGTTAACATTCCATTGGTGTAAAGCTCCTAAAGAAGCGGTGGTGGAAGTCATACCTGGACCTTTAGTTTTGAAAATCCATGACTTGTTATCTTCTTCTGTTTGGACCAATTTATCGTTACCAAAACCAAGATTTAAGAATCCGTTGACAAAAGAAGCAGCCAAATTCTGCTTAGCAGAGTCGATGGAACCGGAATTCCCAATCCCAAATTTCGTGTTCTCCAAGTGGGATTTATAAACATCTTCTGGAACTTTAGGTTCTAACAAGTTCAATTCGCTAATCAAGTATTTGAAATAATCATTAAGTTTAACATTGGAAATACATTCTTGTACTTCTTCATTTTCACCCGGGTACTTATAACCATTGTTTTGCTGGGCCAAAAGCAATCCCAATTGTTTATGAACCAATTCATCAGTGGTCAGTTCAAAAACCTGTTTAATCAAGTCTTCATCGTCCAATTTAATGGCAAAGGTCAAAGCTTGAGTCAATTGATTATGGGCCAAGTAGATCGAATAGGCAGTATTCAAAAACGATACATCATCAGGAGGAGCCAAATAAGGTACACAACTAACAATATAAAGACATACTCTTTGATAAGTCGATTCATCAACATATTCAGGCAATTTTTCAATAGATTCAATCTCCAATAGTAAATCAACAGCATCAGCTTCAGCGTTATGTTTCAAGAAAAACGACACGATTTTCAACGCCAAACTCACCAACTGCCGAACCCGAGCTTCGTCAGTGCCTAAATACTCTTGATATTCATTACCAATCTCCAACGCCAAATGTCTCATATACTCATGACCCCAGTCTATAATGGTGTTATCGTCGTCACAGAGTAACCGATACTTCAACGATTCATTATTACCATCATCCGAATAGGTCATGGCCAAAACAGATAAAACATCTGCCAATTTGGGCAAAAGCAGCTTGAAGCTGTTGGTAGTCCATTTCTCATACAAACCAGTTAATTCATGGTAATGAGGTCTTAAAAACTTCAATGGTTTAGGCACCGCCGTCAATGACGTAGTGGAGTTCTTGATATAATTCTTCAAAGTCTCTAAAAACCCTTCATTATCCTTGGAATTATATTTAGATTCGCCAGTCAACTTTTCAACTAAAGCTTCCAATTCATCCTTCAATTGTTGATCTTCCTCACTCAATTCTTCTTCTTCAACCTTGGCTACTTTTTTGGTGGTATTACCGGTAGGAACAACTGACTTGTCCTCGGTGTCTACTTCCTTGTCATCTCTAGCGGGAGCCATAATGGAGTATGTTGTTTCCTGCTATAGTCTTACTATCTAACTACTTGGATGGCAAATATTCGCATTCAAGGTTGAGAAATCAGGCGTGGGGACACCACTTTTCATGATATCGCGATTTGTTTACTCAAGATGCCATTTTGAATTATAGATATATATTACTGTTGATTGTGTTATAATAAATCACATTGGTATTGGGTTGGTTACATCGGGATTGCATTGGTTGTGGTCATTGGATTCATTTGTTCATATTTCGTTCATTTTTCATTTTCCGCTTTTTTCCGTTTTTTTTTTCTGTTCAGCGGGTTCCATTGGTTGTTGTTTCTAAGCTCTCATACATCATTAAATCATGGAACGGATATTTTATAAAACTGATATAACTGACGACCCTAGAAATGTGCCGATATATATCTTCGACACGTCTTTCTTGCCTTCACCCGATCTTATAAACTATGACGAATTCATATTGACCCTTATGACTAGACTTCCTCGTGAACCATACACGTTGATTATGTTTTGCAGTGGATTGAATAAAATCAGCTGGATTTGGGGACTTAAGTTTTTGAAAACCTTCTTGGTTGATGAACAAAATTTGCACAATTTGAATAAAATCATCAGTGTTCATGAAGGGTGGTTCATCAAGACATTGGCATCAATACTCACCAATTATCATGTCACTAGAAAGAATATAAATGTCATTAATAAAGTATTGGAAAACTTTACTTTCAATGCTCCTGGTTCCGGTTCTGATGGGCTGGTGAACTTCCATGATAAGCTTGGGGCCAGCATTCTTAATAATAAGAATATAATTATCAATTGCTCTTCGTTATGGCAATTGAATGATTATCTTGATATCACCAAATTGAAGATATCATTAAATGTCTATAAGCATGATTATCAGTTAGATAACCCGCCTATTAATAAGAATTTCAAATCGGTTAATTTCCTTAATGGGAACTATGACGACAGGGATAATGATCAGGTGTTATTCCCTAGCCTTGGAGAGGTATTGAAATATCATATTTACCAGAATTTCAATATCATTAATAATTTTGGTCATAAAGTGGAATTATTGTTCCACAAACCGGGTAATAAGATAAATAGTGAGATCTTCATTAACTGCATTAAACGAGACCAATTGATTTGGATCAATGACTGGGATTTATATTGCATAGGTACTAGTTTCAAAAAATTGATTGGTGAATTGCCCACTTTGATACCTATCGAATTAATCAGTTTGCCCATCAAAGATGATACTCTTTTACATAATTTCCAGACTGTGGTGAATCGTTTACCAAGAGATTTACAGATTATTTTGGTCAATGTGTTTCATTTATTCCATAAGTTAGTCATGAATAATGACACCACCAAGTTAAATTCAAGATTATTATCGAAAATTTTCATCAATTGTTTAACTCATCAAACGTATCTGAAAATGAATGAACCCAACTTGATAATTGTCAATAGCTTTATTAGGAAGCTAATCGACAACTGGGATGGGATTGGTGCTTATATGGATTTACGCACATTTTCCATGGATAGATTATTTGTTGATACCGATATGGTTACTGATAATGATAACTCTTATGTGACTTATGATTTGACTATTGACGAATTTGATAGCGATTCGGATTCTGGCGTTGTTCAGTCGGATTACGCTGATGAGAATCGACTGGCGATTGGAAATAATCCAGCACAATCAGAAGATGAATTAGTTGACTTGGGTAATTCTCCTAAAAAAGCGTTATCTCCGAATAACAATATTGGCAATATCGGGTCGGGATCTTTGCAATCAATGAAATCAATGCCAGCATTCAAGTCAATCAACTCCACTCCTTTATCTCCTAACAAGAGCCACTTTGGTGAAAAAGAACCTCAAGTTAACTCGGTTTCAGTCCAATATCCCCCACAAAAATATAAGTTCAAATCCATGAACTTTGATAGTCATAAATCCCGAATCAATTCAGGATCCAGTTCAAGTTCTGTTCATAGTGCATCATCATCTCCTGGCAAGCACAGTGTTAAAAAGCCAGTGGTCAGGGGAATTAAAGTGGGAGAATTGACTAAACTATATGAAGAAAGGGCCCAGGGATTGGAATTATTGAGAAATTTATAAACTACCTGATCCAGGTTCTAATTGAATTCAATTTTATTACAGTACACACTAATATACAAAGACTATAAGCGGCATAAAAACAATAGAGTATAAAAGAAAATGACAAACAGAATTATAACAACTCAGGTAATATGTAGAAACAGAAGTACGATACAAGCCAATTATTCACCAACTAATCTACTATCGATGTTGTCCATCGAGATTTGATCATTGTGATGATTGTTATTGACATTAGCCACGGCAGCCATAGCAGCTACAGCCGAAGCAGAATTATCATTTTGATATTGATCATCCAAATTATTGTGTTGGTTATTTTGATGTTGTTGAACTGCAGCAGCAGCAGCTTGTTGTAATCTTTCCAAGTCCACATCATTAGGGTTTCTTTGTTGATAAAGAGTGTTAGGGTTAGTATCATCAACTTCATCATCTTCAGCATCCAAACCAACTTGGTGGAAAGAATTGGCATTATTTCTCTTTCTGAATCTGGAGTCGTTACTGTTGTTATTACTCAAGAACCCATTTTCTCTCTTCAACTTTCTCTTATAGCCCCTAATTTCATTATAAATGTCTTCCCGTTTGATCAAAATATCAGGATACTGTTCTCTTATTTTACTTTCAATATGAGAAGGCTTCGTTCCCACCTTATACAAGTCAACAATTAACAAGTTCAATTCAGTAGATCTCTTTCTCAACATTGGATGGTTAGATAATGGATCTAATTGAGGATGATTATGTTCATTGCAAGTGGTCTTCAACACCCAAGTTTGGTTACTCTTTCTGTAACTAGCAGTCATAGAAAATGGACACTTCAACTTTTTGGTCTTGGTACCTGGATCCATCAAATAACTTTCATTGGGGTAATTACCAGCAGCAGAAGCGATTTTCTTATTCTTTTTATCTCTGTATCTTCCTCCCAATTCACAAGTATAATAAATAGCCTTCTTGTTGGAATGAGCAATCACCACACCAAACCCGTTATCTCTAGCAAATTCAGCGATAAATTCATTCAAATCTTTACGATCATGGAATGTTTGTTCAGGGTAAGGTCGAGTAATTAAATTACCCTCGGCCGTAATAGTATTTTCGGTGACCGGGTATATTTTCAGCTTGGAGCCAATTAAAGGTTCTGGGATCTGAATGTTATACTCATTATCATCACCAAATCCATGTCCCTGCTGCTGTTGATGTTGGTTATGGTGTTGTTGCGACTGCTGTTGATGGTGCAATTGTTGTTGCAACTGCTGTTGTTGAAATTGCTGCAATTGTTGGTGCAGGTGTTGATCGTGTTGTAGCTGCTGGTGCTGCTGTTGGTGAGCGTGTTGTTGATGATGATGGTGCTGCTGTTGTTGCAATTGTTGCAATTGAGCATCGGTCAATGGCATCTTCTGATCTAAAGAATGATCGACCATTCCCACTCCTTGCTGCTTGGCAGCATTCAACAACTGATCATCGATGTTCTGGGCGTAGTCTTCTTCGGCAGACATCTTGAAAAAAGATCAAATTTCAAATAAAAACAAAGCAAGGAAAAACAACTTCTGTTTATTTGTCGCGGTATTTGTCGCGGTATATTTGTCGCACGCTGGTACGAGCTTCTCCTACTAAAGTATGGGTGAAGACTCCTATTTAAGGGACAAATTCCACTTTATGAGCCAATAAGGATCAAGACCTAACTTCTTCGGAATAGTTCAACGATAATGTCGATAGACCTGTTGAAACCGTTGAAATAATAACAATAAGGCTGCGAAAACCTGGGGATTATCAACCTTTTCAAGCTCTGGAAAAGACAAGCTAAAACCAAAAGGAGTCAAGCAAAAGTAGCAACAGTAACACTGGCGATATTCAATAAACCTTGGACTACAAGAAACACTAATAGACTTTGAATTGATAGACAAATGGTGTAATGAAACCAGGATCTAACAGTAGTGCAATCTCTCAAGTGTGAAGTAGTGTGTCAAGTACTTAGTAGTGTAGTGCTAGCAAAAGAGAGTAGTGAAAATTGTCGAAATTTTGAATTCCAGTGGGAGTGGCACTATCAACATGGTGCGTGACCCTGACGATTGTTAGTAAGAACTTATGTAATCACGGTTACTCTATGGGTAGGGCTATCAATGATATGATATGTGTATCTATGATATGATGTGTGTATCTATGTTTGTATGGATATGTATGTGCCTATGATGTATACATATGTCCTAGGTATGTTGTATTATTGTTAACATATTGTTCCTAAATGTTATAGTATGTTACAGTATACAACAAATACTTACCCGGACTACCGCTCAGACTGAAAAATTATCTATCTCTATCTCTAGTTAACTATAAGCATTGCACTATACGTTCACTTCAAGTACTTGTCAGCCCACGTAGGTAATACAAATGACATTTGGTGGATCTGTGGACTATAATACTTGAACTGTTCAGTATCCTCTATAGTTCTTAATGGCTTGGTCAAATCCTTCTTAGTATCATTAGTAGCCACCAATAACCCTAACTGTCCAGAAGTATATGACGGCATATAACATTGACAATATTCAACGTTTTGAAACACAGTTTTACTCTTTGTTATCAAGTCTTTCAAATAATCAATATTCAACCAGATATTCTCACTGCTCTGCATGATAACTATTCCATCTTCATTCAAGGAGTTTTGCAATAATTTGAAGTAATTGATCTGGAAAAACTCTTCTGCTGGTCCTTCTGGATCAGATGAATCGGTTATAATGATATCATACTTATTCTTGTTTTCTCTCAAGAACTTAAACCCGTCATCAATAATTATCTTGATCTTGTTATCAGTGAATATCTGCGGTTGAGCCATATTGGGTAAGTACTTCTTGGACAAGTTAATCACCTGATCATCGATTTCCACCATAGTAATAGATTCTATATTCTTATGCTTGGTCAATTCTCTCACCACTCCACAATCGCCTCCACCTATCACCAATACATTCTTTGGAGCTGGATGTGACATCACCGGAATATGAGTGATTAATTCCTGATACACAAATTCATCTTTTTCGGTGCACTGAATAATTCCATTCAATACTAACACATTTCCAAAGCTGCTGGACTTGAATATCAAAATATCTTGGAACTCAGACTTGACATGGTGTAAGATTTGTTCAATCTTCAACGAAAATGCCTGTCCGGGGAAACTCTGCTGGTTGATTTCATGAAACCAGTATTCTCCATTCATCTCTATCACCGACTCATGTTTAAAATCTTTAAGGTCCATGTTTGTTACAATATTCTCTTTTGAAAAATTTTCTTCAACCTCTAACACTTGTGAGACTTATTATCATCAACTTGGCCAAACTCCAACCGAGCCGCACCCAACAGCTTTAACAATTGGCGAGAACTGCGATTTTGACATTTCTGTTACTGATAGTTAGTTAAGGTATCATCGGATATATGGGTTTATAGACAAGCAGGCCATGTTTGTGTTTCCAGCCTTCAACGAAAGCTACAGCAATCGGAAACGAACCTATAAGTGTTGTCGGAAATGCCGCTCCAAAAGAATCCGCTGTAGTATTACTACTACTAATTATGATGAGAAGGGTTGTGACAATTGTAGAGAAAGTGGATATGTATGTGATTTGATCCAGGAAAAGTATAGAAAGAAAGAACCTAGTGGTAGTCCGATGACATCCGACTCGTTGGAGGATAGTAAGTCGCCATATCCGGTGCAACAACTGGCCCCTATTACTGGTAATGGAATGATAACTAATCAAATAACTAATGGTCCTCCGGGGCCTGGACATGGTCCGTACCCTTCGCCACAATATCAAATTCCACAAGGTAGCCCTACGACGGGGTTTCCCCCCCAATTTTATCCGATGCCGGCGCCAGGGATGACACAAGACCTGAATCAAGTCCGTTACCCGCCAAATCCAAATCCTATAATCCAGCCCCAAGCGTCTCCCACTGCTAACCAAGCAGGTTATTTAGGAGTTCCGATGCTTCAAAATGCTCAAACTCAACCATATGTTTATTACCTGCCCTATCAACAAATGCAGCCAATGACACCACCAAGCGGCCCTCAAAAACCACCAGCTCATTTACCTCATCCTATGGCCCCATCAAACCTGGGAATATCCCAGCAATACATGGCATATCAGCCTGTGGACCAGCCGGCTGTCTTTCCGCCTAATAGACTTCCGGCTAGACAAGAGCCGGTGGCCGGACCCCTGCAAACCATACAATTTCAGAAACCTCCTAAGAAACAACTTGATGAACTACCGGAGGAAGAATCCGATGAACAGCCGGTACAAAAGAAGACCAAGCTTAATGAGAATCAACCGATGGATGCTGAGTATCTCAAATTGAATTACAACTTCAATATTTGCTGGTCCACTTACAAATATACCTTTTCTCGAATCCCCACCAACGACAACACCTATGTTCTGGGGGCCAATTCTGTTCTTCGGCCTAAGGCAGAAGCAGAAGCCGAACCGAAGCCCGAAAATAAACACAACAAGGCTTTAGGAGCCATAAAGTCCGCCCCTATGGCGAAATTCTTGACTGAAATCGAAGCATTCACCGTATCGGACTCGGAGTATCATATAACCAAGGAACAGGAACGGCAGTTGATCGAAATATACTTTGAGAAAATCAATTTGTTATTCCCCATCTTGGACGAGCCGGAGTTCTGGAACAAATATAATCAAGATAAACAAAGTACAATTGTCATATTCAGTATTATTCTCGTGGTAAGCCGAGATAACAGAAGCCGGCCCATATTGGAATCCGTATTCAATTCTAATCAACTGGCTGATTCTGCTTATGACAATCAACAATATTCCACTCAATTGACTCAGTTTCTTGACAAGCTTGAATTGAAGATCCGACAGCTATTATTGGTATTATCAGATTTGGGTGATAATGATAAACTAAATCGATTGGTAACGCATCTACTTTTAAGCATGAATTTCAGCAATAACAAGTTTGGTAACGAACAAAGCAACCAAGACTTGTATAGTAGCATCAGTTTAGCATTTGCCTTACTTATACATCGGAAATTGTTCCATCAGAATTTGATCAAGACCAATCAAATCGCCAAATCGAATTATTTAAGGCGATTATGGTGGGTTTTATTGGTTTTTGATAGATTCAATGCCGTTATTAATTCCAAAGCATTTCTCATTAAACGGTCAGATTTCGATATTACGTATCCTGATGATACCCTGAATCCCAATGATAAGTTATTCCAGGAGTTGCTAGATAATATCAAAATTCTCGAGGAGGTGATTTTCATAATTTATCAGCCTAATCAAGATTATAAAAAAGTTAAACAGTACGAGGAGTTTATTAATCTGGAATTGAATAACTTGAATGATGATAATTTTAAGGCTCATTTGGAGACATTATCGAGTCAATGTGCTGGAGGGGATAAGCGGCCCTTGATTTTCTCCTGTCAATTGTTTATGATGAAGAAGCTTATAAATAATTTGATTATTATCATCATCGATAATTTCACCATAATGGTAACCAAAACCCAGCACTTGCTTAGTGATATCAGCATCAAGTGCTGTAGTAACGTCATCAATCATTTAGCAGTGATGAAGAAGTGTGAGATTGATTTCGATATTATGCTATGTATTCCCATAGTGCCCAGCTTATTATCACTATTTTTGGCCCACATGTTGAAGTATAAGCTAAAAATCGTTTATTTGGCCAAATTCAACCAATTGCATAACCGGCCGGATGTGGACGTGAATAAAATCAGATTGCTCAACAGTTTATTCGAAAACTACCATTTGATCTTATTGCAAAATTTTGGTAATTGGTGGTTCATAAGACAAATTCTAAAGACGTTAGAGGTGTTTATCAATGGAGCCAAAGATCCAAACCGATCTGTGACCGAAGTGAACGATTCCAAATTGTTAGCTAACAATAAACATGATCAATCTGACCATAAGACTGGCAAGAAGAGCTCCAAACTAGATATCAGTCTGATAGTCAGTCAAGAAGAAAGTGTGGTTCCCCCAATTGTCAGTATTTCATCCCCCACCTTCTATAGCCAGGCATTAGAGGAAGAAAGCTTATTTGGCCCTAACCAGAAACAAATACCCAGACCAACCCCCACAGAATCTCAAGAGCCGCCAGGGGTCACATCCCTGGTAACTGATAATGACAGTCAAGGACCCACCGAAAAGCTAACTGCCAGTCCTCCAGCTGTTGACAAAGACATGTATTTCGATACCTTGGAAGAAGCAGGAGATCTTCTTAAGAACGTGGAAGAAAGACAAATCTTTGAGATGATCAATGAAGGGTTCTTTGGCGGAAGTAACTTGAGTGGTTTTGTTACCGAGGATCCGACGTTAAAAGACTTTTTTGTGTCGATGTAAACTATGTACTATATTGTAAATTAGCCATAAATATACCCCGGAAGATTTTGCAGCCATAGACCTGTCAGTATCATAGTCCATTGCAACGTCGCAATGGGCCTCGGCGAATGCCTGTATATAGACACAGGAACACGGCGATTCTAAGATCGCTCTTATTATGGAAAAATCTTATCAGCACTATTTTCGGCTAGAGTGCCGTGAAGCGGATTTAAATGATGGAGGTGTCACCCCAAATGTTTGTATTAAAAGAGGGTAGATGCAATTATAGTTTTATAGACCACTTGTAACTGATTTCTAGAACCCTGTTATATAAACTGTAGCAAGAGTGAAAATGTAGTGCATCTATCGGACTTATCAGTACCAGTGTCAGCCCATAGCACCGGTTGGCCCCGACAAGAATTGCATAATGCAATGCATAACGCGCCTTAGCTTTGTATAGACGTAAGTGGCCTGCTTTGTATATTCAATAGGCTTGTTAAGTACTAGTTGTATAGGGTTGCAGTGGCACCAGGTGAATAGAATGTCGTGGCCATATCGCCATTTCTCCTCTTTTCTCGTTGCTTATTGTATTGAGAAAAAGAAAGTTATGGATGTCGCACCATGTCGCGGTCCTTCTTTGTTTAGTGAGACTAAGCTTTTGGTGCTGTGATGGTCATATTCCCATTTTCTCTTTTTTTTCTTCTTTTTCTCGCTATATATCACTTTCTCTTTTTGCTGTTTTTTTTTCCCCTTTCCTTTTTTCAACAACCCATAGAGCATAGAAGAGAAGAAAACAAGTCGGTCCACCATGAACAAGCTAGTGGCTATGATTTCGAACCATCCGATGTTCAGAGTGTTCCTCCTGATTCTTGCGGTGGTGTTATTTCCGGTCAACTCCTTACTTTTTACCCCTACAACTGCCCCCATCCAAGCTAGTGTAAGCGATAAAAAGGACCTGAAACAATCAAAGAAACAAGAAGAAAAGGACCTGGAGGATGATGCTGCCTCAATCTATTCCGCCAAATCCCTTGAAAATTCCCCTATTAATAATCAAGCGTTATTTCCTACTATAAATCATGTCAACAACGCTGAATCTTTATTGTCGTCTTCCATCAAACCTTGTTCCACTGGAATCTCCACCAACTTTTTACCTTATAAAAATGAACAAGGAGAGATTGAATGGGCCTTTACTGAAGATTCTCATCAATATCCTATGTATGGTAATGATCAACAAGTGCACCAGATTTCGCCTACAGTGTCGAACTCATCCAACTCAAATTCCTATAGTCATTCTGATAAGGTATTTGATCATGAAGAAAAACGGTCGGAGAACTATACTCCTAATTCTTTGAGCACTCCTTCTCCACCAAATTCCACTGGGAAAGGAGTGGGCATGTCGACATTATCAGATGACAAAGCACACCAATGTCCTCATTGTGAGTCTACTTTTAAATTAAGAGGTTATTTGACCAGACACTTGAAGAAACACTCGGTGAAAAAGGCTTATTCATGTCCTTTCCACAAGTTTCTGATTTATATTGACGAAAATGATGTCACTCACAAATGTCATCCAAGTGGAGGATTTTCCAGAAGAGATACTTACAAGACCCATTTGAAGTCTAGACATTTCAAATATCCAAAGGGCACTAAGACTAAGGAAAGATCCAAAACTGATGGTCATTGTTCTATGTGTGGTGAATACTTTCCAAACTCGGAAATATGGTGTGAAATTCATATTGAAGGAGGTGATTGTAAATTTTTACCTTCTGGATTCAAAGGAAAATCAAGAATCAAGAACCGGTTGAAGAAACAATTGAAGAAGAAAGGTATTGTCGTTGGTGATAATGGAAACGACACCCTCAACCTTTCCAATTTCCTTATTAGTAATTTCGATTCTTTAAGTAAATTGGACTTGGAATTGGATGGTGATAATGATGCTGATGGTGATTCCAATAATGATTCTAATGACAATGAATCCTTTAATGATGAACCCAAACCTTCTATTAAGGTTGAAGCACATGATGACAAGGGTGTGGCCTCCAGTTCTCCTAATGTTATGAGTGACTTTAGTCAATCGCCCGATTCTGAACAAGAAGTTGTTCAAAACAAATTCCAGACTACCAACTTGTCGCCTCAGTCTAACACCAATAGCGTTAACCATATGAATGGTCCTGATAGTAGTGTCTACGGAAACAGCTTTCAAGAGTCATATATTGGCAATCAAGTATCCTCATCCCCTGAAGCTGCTAGACTTCAAGATCCTTCTTACCCACATCCTCAACAAATTAACTTTGTTCAAAATCAACCAGATATCAATACCATGAATGCTAATGTCAACTTACCCCTTAATAGTCAAGTTCAACCAATTCCAGGCAACTTTGGAGGATTTTATGATCCATACAACACCTTCAAATATCTGGACTACGATGACGAATTCTGTTTAGATATTGATCAATTGAATCAATTCTCCCCAAAGTCGTTAGAATCTCCCCTCAGCTCCCAAAACATGCAACCCAACCATCAACTAAATAGTAGAATGATGGATCAACATTTAGCTGCATTTTACCAACAGACACAATCCCAATTGCAGTCCATGTCAAACCCATCTACAAATCAATCGTCCTTTTCCTCCGAATCTTCCAATTCTCATCCCGAACAATATTCACAACAACCAGTACAACCAGTACCACAAGCTCAACAACAAGGACAACATGGACAATCATATTCCATGCCTCAAAGAGTGCCTATGGCCGCAAATATGGGAATGAATCCTGGTATGAGTACCGGCATGAATTACGACGAGGTTCATTTTGATCAATACAATTTACAGCCTCAACCACAATTCGTGCAATATTAATAGAGTTGATAGAGAAGCTACCGTCATGACATTACCATTCAATTTTTCACATATATTTATTTCATTTCCCCGGGTCTTCATTACAGAGAGTAAAAATTTTTTTTCAGTTTTCAACTAAGCTATTAGTTTCATGATAATGTACATTATGTTTTTGTGAGTTTATCTTCTCTAGTCTGTAGTCAATTGCCGCGTCAGACAGTACGACATTCTGGTCCTTATGCAATGCAGTCAATAATTGCTTATTGTTTTGTTATTTATAAATTGCTCAATTAGATAACTTTTTTCGTGTACACGAGAACGGTTTTTGACGATTGCAAATTATAAACATTGGCATTGCTGATAACGTCTGAAGGTTGCAAAGGGTTTATCCAACGTGGTAAGATCCTTAAAGGGACCATGGGAATGTTGGCACCAAAGCAGGGTCTTGTTTCAGGAATTTGCCAGTTCAGAATCCGTGTATGTATAATCATAATCTCGTTACTCGAACATTAAATCTATATCCGATTTGGTCTTTTTCTTTTTCTTTTTCTTCTTTTCTTTATCTTGGTGTTCTCGTTTCTTTGAATGGACGTCGTCTGGGTTTGTCAGACCAGATTCCGGCTCCGTGGAACGCAGCTTTGAGTCCAGGACCGATCCATTCGTAGGACTTTGCTCTATATGATTGTGGGTTTCTTCTATTTGATCGTACCCTGAAATAGGTAGTTCTACTTCTTCTCCCAATTCTTCATCTATGTGTATGTCTTGTCTAGTGTTAACAGAATTGGAGATCTTATAAGGCACTAAGACCTCGTGTACTTTACTTAGACTACTTAGCAATGATAGTCCTAACAGAAGGAATTGTCCTAACGCTATTATTCCATTGAACTCATAGTAGCATTTGGTGAATACTCGCTTTTGGAACATTCTATTAATTGCCTCCTGCTGTAACAGTTCCAAGTTCTCTTTGTGTTTCTGTTCTTGCAGCTCCTCAGTCTGCAATAAAACGATTTTTTTTAATTGTGCCAAAAGCAACCGGAAATATTTCCACCATGTCAGTAGTCGATGCTGGTTCTTGTTTCTATGGTTGATCAACTGAAGAATTCGAACTTCATTCACTAGTTCCTGGTAGTGCTCCAGTTGTAACATGGTATCTTCATTAATCTCATCGCTTTCCTCGCGATGGAGTTGAAAAAAATTCATCTACACAGGCTGCTTTTAAAACATAAACTACCTTAACCTCACATAAATAGCTAGAGATATGGGGATAATAGAACAGGTCAGGCAGTTAGTGACTGAATCTCAATTTGAAGAAGCGTTGACTGTTTTGACGACAAACTTGTTGGCTAACCAGGATAACTTGGAATATCTTCAAATATATGGAGAAATCTTACTAGAGACTAATAATTTGGAGGAAGGATACAACATTTTTACCAGATGTTGTGAGTTGGATCCTACTGGAGAGAAGGGAATTGAAAAGTTCTTATACCTTGGGCAAATCATTGGGGGACAAGATGGATTACAATACTTGGATATAGCCATTAATCAATTAACTACCCAGTTGAATCAATACCAACAATCTGATTCTGACGACATACAATTCAAGCATTTGGTAAAGAAACTCAACGAATCGTTATTTGCCAAGATCGAGATTTGGATGACCGACTTATGTATGGAGCCTGAAGCCGAATCTCAATGTGACGAAATCATCAGTTATTCACTTTCTATTGATCCTGAAAACCCCGAGACGTTTTCTTTATTGTCATCGATCAGAATCAGTCAACAGCTTGGGGATGACGCCAGGGAAGCTATTCACAAATCATGGGAATTGTTCAAGAAGAAGAAAAGTCAACTTGATCAGGAGGCATCAAGTGCTGGAGAAGAGGTTAAGAATGCCGAACTCATTGAATTAATTCAACCTTTGGTAACATTGGCTAAATTTTCCATCGAATTGGAATTATATGATTTGGCCCTAGAAGCATTACTGACAGTACAAGACGTAAACGATCAAATCTTGGAACTTTATTACTACGAAGCCTTGTGTAACTTGTTCAAATTAAAACAGCTATACGCACAAGCTCATCCAGAGCTCTTGCAAGATCCTGAGTTCGACTACAGAGACATTGATAACCAGAAAATCACCGAATCCATTGATCCAGAAACATATCATGAATTAAAGCTCTCGTTGACCAACGGGTTCAAAATAGTCCAATCACAAGATGATCTAGAACCAGAGTTTGTAGAGTCAATCAACCAATTATTATCCGATTTCAAAGGTCCATTGATGAGTGAATTAATGCCACAAAAGATTAATGACGAAGATGACGAAAATTGGGAAGATGAAATCGAAGATGATTAGATGTACACTATAGAATATATATCGGTAATTAAATCCACATGAGACTCACGTGAGTCTAAGCAATTACAGATTCTCTATATTGTTGTAAGTCTTGTCTGAACTCTTCAAGGTCAGAGTCAATCCGGTCGCTTCGATCAATGATCTTACGAAGACGCCAGCTGAAGAAGAGTATATGGTCAACATTACGCCATATGAACTTGACCTTACGTAAAACCAGTAAATATTCTTCAAACCGAGTAGGTAAACTTTTTGACAATACACAACGAAAGTAGATTTCAAAGAAGCTGATTTGAATGCACCACGGTATGATCGGCAACCCGATTATTACATTTGCATCAGCCTTATACAAATAATAAAGAATATTTTCTGCTGCAGTCAAGACTTGGATTTCCTCTTTAGCGTTTGCTAGGACGTAGGAATTGGTAACAAGTCGAGTGAAAAAATACGAAATTTTGGAATTATAGGAATTGTTAGGCGCTTCAAAATCATTTAGACTTGAAGTCATGAAAGCCACCAGGGGAGAACTGTTGAACCAATTATCATTTTCCATTTCCGATTCACAAAGATAAAATTCCTTATTAGCGAGGGTAGCTACGTCCTCCTGCTTATGACCTGTGACTTTATTAATCATTTCGATCATCTTATCTAAATGCATATGGTTCCCCTGTGATCCGGGACTGTAAAATGTGTATTGTTTAACACTTTCATTTGAGTGGTTCATATTGACCACTTGGTTTAGTAGAGTCAAAAACTGGCAACTTGACCATACCCCGGACTTGAACCGATCCAATTCAGAATCACCTTTGGCTCGGTGGAAATTTAGCGAGATACAACAGTTAACCGCATAAGACATATCACTTGTGAAGGTCTCATATTCTCGAATAAAGTAAGAATAGGTCAGTGAAAGGGATATATGAGCTATTAATCTCACAAACTTGTTTTCGTCATCCAATGCTGGAAGATGAAGTAACAACTGCTTCATCTTTTTGACAATTTCGGTCACAACATCTGCAGTCGACTCTGGTATAACATAAGGATTAGTAATTTTGTGGACTCTTCTAAGGAAAATCCGTTCTCGTATGGAGTAACTTAAAGAGTCTCTCATACTCATGGTCAATATGGCGAAAATCAATAAAGTAGGAGTATTACCTGAGTTGAAGTCAATCCAGAATTCTCGTTCAGGAACCATCGGAAGCATTCGATTGATTTTCACAAAAAAAACATGTATCAAGTCTCTGATATCATCTTCGTATATGGGGAATTCTTCACTGGGTATTTTAAAAGCATTCATGGCATGTAAGTATTGAAACGAAAGGTGACTCAATTGACCAATAGGAGCAATATCTCGAGGTTTTGGTTCCATAAGAAACGGCATTCGAGACTTCAGAAAAGGGCCACACATATTAAACCCAAAAGTGGTCTTTAAATACTCTTCTGTTATAGGCACATTTGAAACTGGAAGTAATAAATTGGTAGAACTGACCTGAGCTTGAATCAGATAATTCGAAAGAACATCTTTATTTTCATTAGGAATTATAGTTGGTAAGGGAAGATCCCGCTTATCAATTGGAACCGGATCTTTCACCTCTATATTTGTTGAGGGCAAATGTATTCCACTGGGTTCAAATCTATCAGGCGTTATTTGTAATGGCAATGTGATAGCGGGGTCTAAACTATCATGATCCTTCCTATCGTACTTGGAGGCATCTTCATCTTTTTTGATGGGAAGATTAATCCCGGTCTTTTGACGTTTGGTGTCTCCAGAGCTTTTTGTTTCCGTAATCAAATCACAATTGGCTCCCAGTTTTATACAATCATCACACCCATTGGTTTCGTAGTTTTTGCTGGGATGGCATTTGATTTTATGGGCTCTGCAATTTCCACAGCTGGCAAATGCTCTCTTCCGAGTATTATAGTTCTGATTGAAGGCAGGGAACACGAACATATGAATAACTGATTTAGAAGTGGGCCAGTTTTCGCATCAATAAGAGCCGCTTGTGAGGATATAAATTATCTATTTTCCATTAATACTATCAAAGTGTCTATACGTTAAAGTACTTGTTTACATCGTATTGTCTATAAATTGGAATATTCATAGTTAGTATGTCGACCAATCATAGACCCACGCTAGAAAGCAAGAAAGGTAAGAAGAGGCCTATAGGTGATACTATAGTCCATGCACGGACCTTGCCTCAACAAACAACGCTTAAGTATAGAGCTGATGTGCCGTTTACTGATATTTTGGATGAGGGAGAGCAAGATACAAAGCGGTTGAAGCATAAACTGAAGGATGATAAGCTGGCCAAGGAAATTATTGGTAAAATAAGCGATGAGAAGATTGGGATAAGCGATGAGAATAAAAGCGATGAGAAGGATGTAAGCGATAAGGATGTAGACGATGGGAAGATAGAGACTAATGATGACGACAACCAGGACACTGACAGTGGCCATATACCCAAAGACACGAATAATGAAAAAGATAACAATGATAACACCAATGAAGAAACCAACGAAACCAGTGACGAAAGTGAAGAAAGCGAGTTTGATGATGAAACCGATACCGAAGCTTTGCTAGAAGAACTCAATAAAATCAAACAAGAAAAACAAAGAAAAGAGCAGGCACCCACAAATCCAAACCCGCTAATAGATCAAGAACCAAAGAAAAGCTGGAGATCATCTACATTCAAAAAAAGCTCTTCCAAGCCTAACTCTAAAAACAACGATGAAAGTTTCACCACCAACTCCATAGAATCAGAGTTTCACCAATCGTTCCTATCAAAGTACATCCGATGAACCTCCAACATTCCACAATGATAGCAATAATATATTAAATATACAAATACACGAAAATAACATAAAAAACGATCACATAAATTGGGTGCAAAAATTCATGTTCAAGTCAAATCATCGCCATGACTTAATCTAGCATCTAAATTGGCGATGTCTTCTTTTAAGCTTGCTTCTTCTACAGCCTTGACCAACTCTTTGGTACACTTAGCAATGTCGTATGAGATCCCTGCTAATCTCTGCTTGAATGATCTATCGGCGAAATCCAGGTCATTCTTATCTTTTGATGGTTTGCAAATCACATTCATCCGATGACAACAATCTTCCAAGTTTTGAACCACCCAGCTCCCATGTTCTTTTAATTGTGAGTTTCTGGTTTGATTCATTGAAGTATTGGTGGCCTCTGTCATCTGGGAGATAACATCGGCAATGGCTTTAGATTTATCTCTCAAGTCTCCTCTGGTGACGTTGGGTTTTTTAATGGCTGCCAATAATAATTGAATGGTAGTGATAACCTCGACGGTTTGATGCTCTAAATAAAGCAACACTTGGGTAATAGTATTATCAGGATCATCAACATCGAACAAATCGACATTGAAAGTGGCTGCTGCCATAGACTTCCGATGCTCTTGCCTTTGTCTGGCTTGTGCAGTTTGTTCGTCTTCACTTTCTTCTTCGTCTTCAGAATCTTCCTCAGGTACTGGATTTCTATTTTTATTGATGATTTCTTTAGGATCTTCATTAGAAATAGTCACCTTCTTCCGTTCACTAGAGACAGGGCCACTAGGAATGGGTTCTTGTTTTATGGCCCTAACTGGTTCCTCATTAGCTTCATCGTGCTCGAGGGTGACGTCCGATGCAGCAGATGATGGCACTTCTCTTTCATCCTCGGCTATTCCATTTCTAACATTGTTGATATGTGTTTTACTAGGAGATATGTTTAAATCATCGACTTCACTTTCTTTGGATGGGGTTGTCTCAGCAGTGGATGTTTGGGCGTTATCGGTACTAGTATCTTGTCTATCATCAGAAATCGAATCATCGACAACTGGTCCTGATTTTTGCAGCTTTTCACCTTGTGGGCCTGTTTGGTCAGTGAATCTATCTCGTATACTTTGAAATATTCCTTTTCTTCCATTGGCCCCTACAGTTGCCTCATCTTCTGCTTTAGGGGATTCATTCTTGTCTTTGTCGTTCATCATCAAAGCAGCGGCTCCAGCAGCGGCTCCACCAATGCCAGCACCGACACCAGCAGCAACTCCAAGATCAGACTTGGTTTTGCTGTCTTTATTATCTTTTTTACCATCAACATCGGCAAATCTTGCATTCATTGTGTTACTAGGAGACTTTTTCATTTCCAATGACGAACGGTTCAAAATGAAGCTATTACTAGTTGATTCGTTTTCAGAACCGGGACTGAAGGAATTGTGACCATTGTTAGTTGAATTCTTATTATCCTCCTGAGGTGGGCTTTCAAATTGTTTAACTCTATCCAAGATATTCGATTTCTTGGTGGGGGTAGTCTTTGATGAATCATCTGTAGAATCTGGTTTTTCTGAAGTTTTAATGCCACGAACATTATTTCTCATAGGGGCTTCTTGCCCTCCAGCACTCTCAAATGAGCTGACCGATGGATTGAGATGTCTACCATGAGGTGGTGAGATATCTTTTGCATCATTAAAGCTGTCAAAAGAAGTACCAGAATGGTTATTTCTCAATCTGTCGGCCATCTTTAATGGCCTAACTCCTATGCTACTGTTGTCATCATCATTAAGTTTGGAATTGTATAATGAGTTGGAATTCGATTGATCAAGAGTAGACATATTTTCTGATGTCAAAAGATTCTCTCTGGAGGCATTAGCCGTCTGTAACAATCCCTTGTCGGTAGTGATATGAGAATCATTCAAGGTGATTTTGCACTTCCCGATCAAGTCACAGACAGCAAATACCAATTCATTGATGGACCGTTCCACTACTATTTTGGGCAAAATATCTCCATAAATAGTAAAGTATCTGGTTACACTCAACACATGACTGGCACAATCTCTAACGTTTACAGAGCTTTCATTAGAATTCAACCGATTTCCTTCACCTTGATTGGCAATTTCATTGGCCAAAAGTGAGATTGAAGAAATCTTATCGAATACGATATCAGAATTGAAATCCTTATTGTCGATGTATTTGAGGTAGGTTTCAATACCAGATTGGAATTTGGTAACCAGTTTAATAGAGATAGACCCATCTTCGGTTGTTAAGGATTGTAGCTGTCTTGAAGTCAATAAGTTATTGTTAAAATCCTTAAGGAGTTTATTGGCTTTTAAGTCTTCATACTTCTTTTGCCACGTCAACACATCGTTTCTTAAATGAACAAATTGGGGTTTCTTTTCCGAAACTGGTTTGTCATCGAGATTAGATAATTTTTCCAAGATCAGTTCCATATGCTTGTTCAAACCAGCGGTGGCTTGTTTTTCGGAAGGAGAACTAATACCAGAATCCATGGAGTTCAAATCTTTCGATAAAGTATTCATACTATTGGATCTAGTGTGATCTTTAGATGAAGTATTGACTGCATTCTTTAAGGATTGATTCTCTAATCTCAAGGTAGCATTGAGAGATTTCATTTGCTCGAATTCTTTCAATAAGTTATCAAATTCGGTTTTGTCACTGGTGGAGGATAACTTCTTTTCATAGCTGTCCTTCAATTGAGTCAAATTCAAATTATGGTCGTCAGTCATCTTGGCGAGTTTTGATTCGTATGATGATTTGTGAGATTCCCAACCGGATTTATCTTTCTCTAGACCTTCAATGGTTCTGGACAAAGTTTGGTTGTTGCCCAAAGCTTCATTATGATGCAATTTCACTTGTTCCAATTGAGATTTTAATTGGTCATTTTCTTCTAATTGCAATTGCAATTTTTGGTTCAACTCGGCAATGGTAGACTCATGGTCAATAGCACCATTTAAAGGTTCTTCTGCGATTCCCCTCGAGTTATCAATATCATTAAGATCATCCTCGCCGATATCTGCACCGTCGTCTTCAATACCATTATCTTCTTCTTCGCTAGACCAAGTGAGATTGGCCTTGGTGGGCACCACTGTTTTATTGGACAACCCTATAGTTTGGTTAGGAATTTCCGAAGTGTTGGACTGTTTCGATATATTGGCGTCATTAGTAGTATCATCATCATGAATATCATTAAGATCATCAGTAATGGTTTTGGCGTTCCCATCATTCTCTTCAGGATAATCTCCCATTCCTTTAGTATTATGACTGCTGGCAGCCGTATTCCTAGTGCTGGTACTATCATTGGAAGTCAAGGTCTTGGTATCATTCTGGTTAGGAATATGTAAATTTCTTCTCTCGATTTCATAAGAGATATCCGACACTAAATCCTTAAATCTACTTTGGGGCAATGACGACAATTTCTGTCTGGCTTGGTTTCTTTTAGGATGGAAGGATGATTTAGGTAACAAATAATCAGGTTCACCTCTTGACTCATCGATTCTTCTTCTCAATTCATCATAAACATCAGTACTCAATTCACGAAATTGAGCTTCTGATAACTTCAACAATTTCTCTCTGGCTCTGGCGGCTCTACTAGAGTTCGACCGATTCCTAGCTCCGGAGTCATCTGATATATCTAAAAACTGTTTTAAAACCTTATAGTGATGGACTAACCCAGTTTCACTCATGCTAACGTGTCTCAGTCTCACAAATACAGACACGGTTCTCGGTGGTCAATTAACTAACAAAACCAAATTTTCAACCGTGTAATGGTTACACTTCTATAGTTATACCACTGGAATAGCTTACTACAACACCTAGTTAATCACCCAGTAATTGTGTTGGTACGGAAAACAGTTAAATAAAAAAACAGATCGATATAACCGCTGTAAACAAGGAAAAGTTTTTCTTCATGAAATTACTTCACAAAAACGCGGTGGGAGGAAATCACTACATAAACATTTAGGTGCACACACATAAACCCGGCACTTACACGGCGGAGCAGGGGAAGATCAAAGTTTAAGGGGGTTAAGGTTTACGGGATGAATGGTTGGGAATGGTTGGGATGAATGGTTGCTATCCATGGTAATGAGGACAGGGTTGGGATCAAAGGTTATGGAGACTGGGTTGGATATGTAGAGTGTAGACCATATAGAAGAGTGTTGGATCAGGTAGATAGTTTAGATGTAGTGTGCATAAACTGTGGATGAAATAATGCAGATGTCAAAAGTATAGATAAAGTTAAAAGAGTTTAAAGCGCAGATAAAGTGTAGATAAACATAGCGTGAGAAAGCGTGAAAAGTAACGTAAGTATATTCTATGTACAACACTAATTACAGGTTAATTGGTAGATGTTTGGGGTTGAGGGACCGATTCGGATTCAATGATTTGCTGGGTTATAGGTTCTATAGCAGGAAAGATCTTTTCATCTATAAACTGTTCTGCTACCACTTTCCCATAAGTATAATTAACAGCACCGATTAATGCGTATATCATTTGGGCACTGACCTTTAACTCTCCACTATTTTCAAAACTCAATCCCTGAGCATTATAACTATTCCAAAACATGATGGAATTCAATTTGTTGACCTTGGCAAAAATTCCTAATGACAATCGGCCCGTCAATTCTTTGGCCATAGGTTGACCTAAAATGTCCAAGTTCTTATTGCCTATGGCTAATTCATTTTGAGTATTGGATTCGATCACTAATTTTCCCAAGTGTAAATTCAAAATCTTCGATCCCATAGCACTTAATTTCTCGTTATATGGCTTGATTCCATTGGCAAATGACTTGTGGGTGATGACTTGTAATACTAATTCGTTGGTTATCTTATATTTGTCTTGTAAGAATTGTTGGATGGGTTTGATATTCTCATCTATATTGTCATATTGATGGCCCAGTTCACTGGTAAACACTTGTTGAGGATCTCTCTTTAATCCCGCTATTCTGGGCCCTTTATGTAGATAGATAGTTCTTATACTGTTTCTGTTTATGGACTTGGCCATTTGGGGGTTAAAAAGTGGACGTAATGACATTCTTGATCTTGTTGGTAATCGTCACTCTATGGATGCTTGGTCGTCTATCTCCACCTGCTGATTGTGTATGCTTTTGATATGGTCTATTTTTTTGAACTATATCACTTCTACAGAACACACTTTACGCAACGTCTCGCCCTGACTTGGATTTGCTATGATAAAGTATTCTGTTCTGCCAATTAATTCTGTCTATCAAAGCACCAATATTGAAAATTTTTCAGCTCAAGTTTTTCAGTTTCCGCACTTTTGTATGGGAACTTTCGCTGAGTTGGTCGACCTAAGGGTAGGGAAAATGCGCCCTAGATTCTGGGCCCATATTAGTCCCAGTACTGCATGTTGCCCGCACTTTTTCCCATCTCATCGCTTCTATCTTAAACTTATATTTGAATAGCTAAGTGAATTAATATGGATATCTTTAGGGTGTTGACCAGAGGTGCCAGTGTGAAAAAAAGTAAGGGATTCACCACCGACTATGCTTTGCCAACTGGAGTCGAGAGATCCCGGGAGTCGAAAAAGGAAGAGTCTTTACAAAATGAAATCGATCGAGAAACGGATTTTTTTCATACAAAGAAACATAATCAAGTGAAGGCAGTAGAGGAGAATAGGACCACCAAGGAGGAAGCTTCAGAACCAGAATTACCACCATTAAAAATAGCCAATGAAGAAGATGCTTCCAAATTCAGAAAGATCAATAAGTCTAAAGTATCGGGTATTGATATCCCCATGCCTATTGGATCATTTGAAGACTTGATTAGTCGATACCAACTTAATTCCCGACTTTTGAAAAATTTGATTGATTCTGAATTTATAGAGCCCACTACAATTCAAGGAGAATCTATTCCAATGATTTTGAGTGATAAGGATTTGATTGCCTGTGCCCCAACTGGGTCGGGTAAAACATTAGCATATTTAATTCCAGTACTCCAGAAAAACTGTAACAATGACCAAAAGAAATCAGGAATAAAATCTTTAATAATTTCTCCAACAAATGAGTTGGCCACCCAAATTTATCAAAATTTGGATATTTTGCATAAAGGATTGAATCTCAAGATAGGCATGTTGTCTAAATCATTAAGTAAGAAAATCGATGACAAAGTGGTTAATAGTGATAAGTATGATATCCTAGTAGCCACTCCTTTAAGGTTGATAGATTTGATCAAAAAGGAAGCCATTAATTTGAGGAAAGTTGAGCACTTGGTTATTGATGAAGCTGATAAATTATTTGACCAGGGATTTTTACAACAGACTGATGATATCTTGTCTAGCTTATCCAACAAGCACTTAAGAAAGTATATGTTTTCTGCTACTATTCCCTCGGGAGTAGAGGAAATTGCCCAAACAATCATGGTGGACCCAATTCGGATCATTATAGGGCATAAGGAAGCTGCCAATAATACCATTGATCAAAAGTTGACGTTTACAGGGAATGAAGAAGGGAAGTTATTGGCCATAAGACAATTGATACAGCAAAGTGAATTCAAGCCTCCAGTTATAATATTCTTGCAATCCATTATCAGAGCCAAAGCATTATATCATGAACTTTTATACGACAAGTTGAACGTTGACGTGATACATGCCGAAAGAACCCCCAAACAAAGAGATGAAGTTATTAAAAGATTTAAGAATGGAGATATATGGGTTTTAATCACTACCGATGTATTGGCCAGAGGGGTTGATTTCAAAGGAATAAACTTGGTAATAAACTATGATGTTCCTCAAAGTGCCCAAGCTTACGTTCATAGAATTGGGAGAACTGGTAGAAATGGGAAACTAGGAAGGGCCATCACCTTGTTCACCAAAGAAGATAATAAGCTCATCAAGCCCATAATCAACGTGATGAAGCAATCAGGATGTCAACTGGGATATTCTGACTGGATGGAAAATATTGATAAATTGTCTAAAAATGATAAAAAACACATGAAGAAGCATCAAATCTCCAGAAAGGATATTTCTACTGTTCCTAAAGTCGTCAAACACAAAAGAAAGCAGAAACAACAAATGATTGAAGCATCGAAAAAGAGAAAATACGCCCAGGATCAAGAAAAAGAAAAAGATGAGCAAGAGTAAATTAGACCAATTTTATATATTTAATAACCAGTGATGGGAAACTCTATGTGATAACTTTTTTTATACAGAATAAATATTAAAACAACCAGTTAACTCTAATGATGTTCACCAACACTTGGGTACCCGAAAATACTTCTTCTACCAATGATTTCCCCGACGGAAAAGCATGCCAATAATTGAGTTCCATAAATTCCTGCCTTGTATACGGATTCTTTAGTAGGCTTGAAGGCCACGGCTTTATCGAATAATTGTTTTTGCAAACTTGGAGTTTGTAAGTATTTGAAAGCATTAGAATATACTTGTTGGAATTGAGCAACTGATGGAGGAGCCAATCCTTCCTTTTGGTAAACAATCTTTGCAATTTCAGCCCCGACTTTACCCCAGTACACAGTCTGATTGAGTAATTGAGTGGATTTGCTGACGGCGCTATTGACCACGCCAGTGGCTTTGGTGATAATGGCAGACATTTTTATTATTGTTGTGATTGGAATGTCAATGTCTGACTCGGTAACGGGGATGTTATGCAGTTTATGATTCTACGTTAACTATGGAAAACTTTTTTCACTTATTCCTATTCGCACTGGCGCGATTTCATCCAATGAAATGTTGAATTTGTCGACTGCCTGATTCGGCAGGCTGTGGTAGTGAGGGTCTACATAGTTTACGCCATTACCCATTTATTTCTACTAGTGATACTATATCAGAACTCCAAATCTATCAGGCCATATTACTGGAGCAGCCAAACTCCATCCATACAAAATAAAACATACCCAAGAACTGATGATTTTAAGCCAACTGGAGAAATACGTTCTCCCTACTGGCACGAAATCTCCCACTTCATCTTGTTTGACATTAATGGTTAATAAGGTGGCCACGTATTGAGTGGCCAAGAAGAAAATAATATGGAATAAAGCGTAGTTGTACTTGACGCTGCCTCTTTCTTCATCATTTCTCTCTGAGTTATTATCATCATCGTATAAATTCAATTGAGTTAAAGCACTCTCTGGTAAGGACCCTTCATCTACAGCTTGTTTAATGGCCTGATATCTCATTTCATTACGGCCACTTGGCTGGGAACTGATAAATCCATCAGATGAAGAATTCAATTCTGTACTCCGTTCGTCATCAAAAAAAGCTGAATTAGCAGCTGCTCTGGTAGTAGTATAAGCCATGGCCACAAAAGTGAACATGGCTCCCAAAACGATACTAGCGGTTCTAGTACCTTTTGATCTGACCAAAGGATTGCAAAACTTGTCATCTGGTTCAGAAGCCACAGCACTCATGACTAGATAAGTACAATAAAATACCACCATTGAAGACTGGGCTAATCCAGCATGAGGATTTGATTCTTGAATGGTTTGATTAATCGACATACCGGAAATAATAATTCCAAATATTAAGTTAAGCGTAATAGCAGTCTTATTCATACCACAGCCTTTACCGGCAAAGAAAACATACATGACAATAGTTACTACTATACTAGCCACATACATCAACAATGTGCCTCCAATTAACAAATTCTTCCAGAAACTAGCATTATATTCGCCTTCGCCAGTTAATTCTTCTAATTCGATCTTCTCTAAACACGTTTCAGCCCAGGCATGAGCAAAATCCACCAACAAGACCAACCCGATTCCGAGGAATATAGTTGAGAATATGATGGAGATATGATTCCCATAGAAAACAAAAAATCCATCCGGAATCAATAAAAAGTTGACTGCCAATAAGGTCACATATAAAAACATCTTCATTTTCCACCATCCGTTCTGAATGGCAGCTCTTGGATTCGAAGTGGATTTGACATTAATTAATAGTCCTGCCAATATTAAATGCAATATCCCCAACGCAAAGTTAATCCGGTGAACGGAAACAAAACTGATACATTGTCCTCCTTCAGGGCCACACTTGTTGTTTATAAACCCAAACGTAGCTTTCTCGAGTTTGTGGACAATAAACGGCGATAACATAATCCATGATATCAACGAATTGAATAATAATAAGAATGCGTAGGTAATTCTAGTCAATATAGACGATTGGAACGTTCCTCCTATGGAAGAGCAAAACGCCGAACAGGCAGCAGCTCCGAAACAAGATGCAACTGACGATATGATTGATGTGGATGCCGCTATGGGCAAAGAAACCAATGCTCCCATTATCGCTTGTGTTGAAGTAGAAGGAATGGAATTAAGCGGTGATGGATGTGTCAATGCGGATTGTGCGTGACAGACTTGGAAAGTTGTATACTATGTACTGGTGTATTATATGTGCTGGTATACTATGTACTAGTGTATAGTGGTGGTATACTATGTACTGATATACTATGTACTGATATACTATGTGCTGGTGTTTATTAATGAGCTAATGTCTTAGATAAGCTAGTTTGAATGTGCTAGTTTAAATGTGCTAACTAGTCATGTAGTGTAACAAGTCATGTAGTGTAACAAGTCATGTAGTGTAACAAGTCATGTAGTGTAACATATTCAAGCTCACTATCAACTCATTTACTTCTTCTTTCTCATGTCTCTACATCTCCTACATTATTCAAACTCCTTCAATGCTTGTTTCCTTCGTTTGTCCATGCTAGTCTTGATCCCCGTCTTTCGGGCCATACTGGATCCCATGATCCAATTCCATACACTTTTCAATTTGGAATTCGTATGAGCTATTGTGGATACCTCTTGTGCTCCTTTTAATGACGATAAGTCAAATAAATTCGATTGTAAATTGTCCACATCTTCAAACATGTACTCATCATCGTCTTCATCTTCAGTCTCCAGCTCATTCGAAAACAGCCTAGGGTCCACTAATCCATATTTGGCTGCGATACCAAATACCAAATTCGATGCCAATTTCACAATTGGTGATAGTGGATACGGAAAAAATGTATGCAATGCAAATTGTTCAGATCTATCTCCCTTGATAATAGCTGCTTCTAAGTGAGAACTTTTGTTAGGAGATCCAATATCTCGAACCGGATATGGCTTGGTTTTCTTCTTATTGGATTTCTTGCGGTTTAGAGAAAATGGCAATAAATATGATTGTCTTTCATTGGTGCCCTCTTTGAAGAATCTCAAATAGATCCAACTGATAATAAACCCATTCAATGCCAAATCAAATGATATTCGGAACTCTTCACTCAATAACTGCAATAAAAACGTTACCAAGAGTAACAAGAACGGTAAATATTTGACTTTGATTCTGACATTACCTTTGAAAAATAGGAAATAATGAGACAGAATCCGTTGTTTGATGGATATAAAGAACCCCATTATCACGGCCATGGGAGTCACCACCACTGGCGGTACTTCTTTTAATTCCCAGAATAACTTAGAAATATTAAAATACCCATACACCATCAAATTGCCAATAATCACATTACACAATATGAACTTACTATACTCCTTTGCCCCCCACATGTTTTCAAGGTACTTCCCCAAGTAGAATATCGTTATAAAGCTCATTGAAAGTCCAATAAAGTTCTCTTCAATGAAGCTGCTAGTTAAGATCACCCATGGTCTGGTGAACACAGCTGATTTAGTAGGAATAAACGTCAAGAGTGGCACGTATAATTCATGAGGATGCGGCACTTCGCCTGTTTCCTCAGCAATGTTATTGACTTCATGGGCAGTTTTCTTGGACAGGGACACCATCAACACGAAATAAGTATAATATTTCAACATGAAGTTTAAAACTGATACCGAGCTTAATGCTACTAGAAATATACTAGTAATCTTGGGCACTCTCATAGTGATTCATGAATTTAGCAGTTTTGTTTCCAATTGGCCCTACCCAATCTATTTCCACGCGTACAATACAAAATTTCCCGGTGGTTGTGGTGGTTAAAGATTTCTATAATGATCTCTGATCAAAAGTACCAGTATTATCATCAGCGAGGCAGGTTTCGCACTGTCATAGAAACAGCAGGGAATGATTTCGTTACTATAAACTATCAGGATGAATGGAGTTAGAATCCCTGGAAGGTTCCTTAAGAGCCAGCTGGTTATGAGAAGTCGGTCCTTTATAAGAAACCAGAGCTCTGCCATGCCGTCTGTTAAAAAGAGACCGACCTTCAGAGACCTTCTCAGAACACCTACTACCAAATCATTATTATTAACTATTGTATTTGGAAGTACAGTAACAGAAATGATAGCTAGGCGAAGAAACCTCGAGACATTAAGAGAAAATCATAGCACAAAGATGACAATCCTACTAGATGTTATTGAAAGATTGAAAAACGGCGAAAATGTCGACCTTCAACAGGAGTTGAAACTTTTGAATAATTTGTCGCTGGGTGATTCTAATATAGAGATTGATTTCGATGAGGAATTACAGAAATTATTTAGTGAATCTACTGAAGTGTCTGGTAATAATGTTGAACCACGGTCTTCGCCTGACCGGCCTGTACCCGAACGGCCTTCTCCTGAACGGTCTGCAACCCCAGCTACCACCAAATTCTTATAATAATCGCACCCAATATATAAGTCGTTATAATATTCAACCTTATATTAACAAATTAATCTACAAAACTACAAATCCCCAAATCATGGCATTACAACTTTCCGAATGGTTCTCCTGTGGCTATCACCGGTTTCTATGATCTTCCCCTCTTGCTGTAATCTGGCAATGGCTTCCAAAAGATCATTATTCTCTACTCTAAGAGATGACTTCTCATTGATCTTAACTGATAACTCGTTGAATCTGAGAACGTTATTGTTGTCTCCTAATATTGATAACAATTCAGTATCTAAATCTTCCTGGATTCTTCTCTGGGCAGAAGTGGTACCGGTTTGTACCATATCCATATCGATTCTTCCTGTGATTGGATCCGTAGCATAATCTTTGATGGCGGATTTGATTAATCTGACACCCTCTTTAACATCAATTAATTCCACAGTGTCAGATAATCTCATTTTGGCGTGAGCCTCTGCTAATCTAATCATCGATTCTAGTTGTCTGGTAGTAGCAGTAACTCTCCGCTCAGAAGCTCTACTATCTTCTCCCAATTTTCTCATATCCACATAAGCTTTGACCAATTCATTTTTTCCCTCTTGGGTCATCACAGGGTTGATGTTTTCTTTGGCATATTGAATATAGGTGGTTAAGAACTCAACTGGTAAAACAAAGTTGTTGGTGACTTTATCAGGAACGTCTTCCAAATACATATCAGTCAAGTGTCTGGCCAAGTGTCTATCGATTTTTTCATCCACCTTATCCAACATTAAGTACACCAAATCAAATCTGGATAATAATGGTGGGGGTAAGTCAATGTTGGCTGTCACTGGTAAATTAGGATCATATCTGGAGTTGATAGGGTTGGCCGAGGCTAAAATCGAAGTTCTAGCATTCAAAGTGGTGATAATCCCGGCTTTGGCTACCGAAATCGTTTGTTGTTCCATTACTTCATGCAACACGGATCTGGTACTGTCAGACATCTTATCGAATTCATCAATACAACAAATACCTCCATCCGATAATACCAACGCCCCACTTTCAAGAACTAATTGTTTAGTATCGATATCTCTAGTGATATAAGCAGTCAACCCAACAGCCGAGGAACCCTTACCAGAAGTGTAAACCCCTCTAGGTGAAATCCGATGGACATATTGCAACAATTGAGACTTAGAAGTAGAAGGATCCCCACATAAAAGAATATTGATATCTCCTCTGTATCTACCACCCTTCTTGAATGTTTTATTGGTTCCACCGAATAATTGTAACAATACTCCTTTTTTCACATCATCCATTTCATAAATTGATGGAGCTAAAGATCTGGCCAACACTTCGTACAAATCATCTCTTTCACTGATTTCTCTAATTTTGGCGATTTCTTCAGGCGTGATTTTTTTAGTTTGTTCAACTTCTTGTTCTCTTTCAGATGCTGCTTGTTCTAAAGTAGAAGTATCAGCCCCCAATCTCTTCTTATCGATTTTCTTCACGTGAACCACATCCAAATAAGTCTTGTATAAACTCTTGACAGCTCTCATTCTGGGATTTGGTCTTACTGGCAAAGATCTGAAAATCCCACAGACTTCGACTCTATCACCAGCTCTACAACTGTCCACCAAATCATCGTAAACACACAAGTTAATGGAATGTGGAGTCTGTCCATCAGGTACCAAGTCTGGGGTCTCTTGCAACTTGATGACCTGCTTATCAGCAAACGAAGATCTGTTGTGAATAATTGACATGGAATTAGATTGTCCACATACTTGTCTAGGACACTTGGAAGGTTCGGAAATAACCCCCCGGTCAATCTCAACTGCAATAGTATGATCACAGGCATTACATTTGAAGAAAGCCACCTTCATATCGGGGATAACCGCAGTGGCTCTTAAGACAAGACCTTTAACACTAACCAATTTATCAATATCATTTGGATTCAATTCTCTCATACCTCTTTCAACCGCATTGATGTTGAAGGGACGGACGGTGTAAATGTTGGTTTCAATTTCATCTACATTGGCTTGGCTGGTGTCAAAAGTGTTGTTATCCATCACTAAAGACACCATACAATCTTTGGTGGTTTGGTCCATAATTGGAATCACTTCTTGAGGATAATTCAATAATTGATAGTACAACTTTTTGGTGGACGGATAAGCCAATAAATTTTTGGCATCCAAATTCAAATTAGTTAATCCTAATTCTCTCATGTTATTCAATTGTTGCACGTAATATAATTCATTGTCTTCAAAGATAAGATCTCTATCCTCCAAGATCTTTCTATACTTATATTTGAAAGACATCAAAAAATCTCTAAAAGTGTTGGAGCAGTCTTGAATAGACACGTTGGTCCCCCAGATAACTCTAACTGGTTCGTCATCTTGTAAATTCTCCGATGCTGGATTGGAAGATGATGAGCTTAAAGGATCTCTAGGTTGTTGAGAATTAGGTTGACTACCTTGATTGGAATCAACAAAAATCCGTCTCCGCATAGGCGACGACATATTATCCTGAATATCACTTCTGTTATGTCTTCTAACAATTCTATCCACATCACTGGTTAATCTATCGCTTCTGATTCCACCAGATCCTGATTCCTCTGCTTGGTTATTTTCAGAAGTATGGTGAACCGATGAAGAATAACGCAATGGCGACGATACTTCTCCTCTTCTTTGACTGCTGGGAGCATTTCTGTTGTCGGCAGGGTTTTGGGCATCGGAGCCAATTTGAGAAGATGAGGAATTGAAGAATAATGGCGATGAAGGAACTGCTTGATTCTGAGTAGGAGACTGAGATCCTGTTTCTCTTAAGCTTGGATCTTCTTCTGGCAAGTCATCCACATTACGAATTGGAGACGAAGACATGGCTATTGAATGAGTGGAGTTCTATAGAAAAAGTACCTGAAATAAAAAAGACGTATAAGTGCAGATAAGTATGAGACTTTCAAGACGCGTCTTTTTTTTCATTAGATTTCCTAATGCGGTTTAATTATAGAGTTACCATAGACACGGCCTGGACACGGATGGTTTTGGAGGACACGACGTAGTATGTATGGGATTAATTCTGTTAGTATGGAGGATGTTCTAGTAGTATGAAGGATGTGCTATTAGTATGGAGGATTAAGTGATTGTGCTGGCATCAATGATGAAGTGATTCTACTACCATGACGGTAAGTACTACTAGTACAAGCACTTCAGTTTGTAATGTCTGGCTTGTGGTTGTTTGAAAGATGTTATTCTGCAGACATATTCTCGTGTTTGTCTTTTTACTGGCTACACGCTGATTCACACTTGGACTTATCGTTCTTCTTGTCTCTCTTCACACTACTGTCGCTCTTCTCAGTGTTTATTGACAATCTGCGCGATCGATTCTCTATCAACAACATGGAGAAACCAAGTATAGTGGTGGATGACAACACCAAATTACAGCCTATTGGCCCCAGCAGACTTAATGAACAACCTCGTGAAGACTCTAGTCCAAAGCATAGACTGAGAAGATCTCGGTCTTTAAGTCCTGATAAACCATTAATGATGGGGTCTCGCGTATCACCTGTTAGAAGAAGTGGTTCTCCTATACGGAGGCAGCAGATCCATAATATTGAGCAAGAGCATTCTCGGTTATTGAAGCGGAAACAAGAGGAAAGTAGCTCTAGTGATAGTTCGATTCCTCTGAAAGAAGACCAGAAACGAGTCAAGTTCAATACAGATGTACAGTACTTTGAAAACAACAGCATACCGAGTCCCAAGTTGGTGACCCATAGTTCAAAAAGAGACTCTGAAGACCAAGATCATGATTCCGCCTTGTTTAAATTACAAAAGGATGTTCAAATATTGAAACAAAATCAAGAGGTGATTATGGATAAGCTTGAGTATATTGTTAATAAGTTACGGTGAGGTAGCTTTGATCTATGGAATCTATATTTTTGGAAGCATGGTTTAGGACTAGAAATCATTTTACCATGATTTACGGCTAGAAATCGATATTTTTGGTCGTATGTTTCTCGGGAGCATGAGGGTGTTTGTCACTGTCTTTACTGGAGTTGTCTTCCTTAGAATCATCTTCAACAGGAATCCCCCATTCCTCGATTTCAAATTTCTTCCGGCCATTCTTGAAAGCATATTCGTTGGTCTGTATTACCATCAATCCCCGGTCTGATAGTACAGGTAGCTTCAACACGTTGACCAACCCATGTTGGATTTTGGTGGGTTCATTCTTATAAGCTCTTTCGATCAATTGGGACATCTCTTGATTGAAAGGCTGTAAATGGATCACCGAATCCACTAAGCTCTCTATAGACGCTGTCAAGTGGGAGTTTCGAGGATATATGTCGATTGGCAATGACATAATCACTGACAAGTTATTTGAATACCGTTTGAGAAGAGCTCTTATCCCATGGATCAAAGGAATAATAAATGTAGATTGTGATGCTTCTGGTGGGTACAAAGAAGGAATCAACAAATTGGGGATGATAAGTCTTATAGTTTTGGAAGAATTGGCCCTGACATGTTGAGTTAACAACGTTTGAACATTGGCAAGTAATCGTTTATAGTCATTAGTTAACTGAATAAAACTTATATCATTGTTGTTAGGTAGTGGTTTAAGTCTTTCTGTTAAATCAAATTGATAGTTATAATTTTCATTCACTTCAGATAAGTTCTCGTCTTGGACCCGTTTATTCAATCCGTATCTCCAGGCAATCTTCAAATCCCGTTCTTGACCTGGAGCCGGTTGTTCTGTTTGGGCAAGATTCGACACACTAATCTTGGATTCGTTAGAAGCAATCATAGCTTTCTTCTTATCCTTACTGGATCCTTTATAGAGTCCTGGTAAATCTTTAATCCATTCAGATTTAAATCCCACCACTATAACATGACAGTTCAATTGTTTACTATCAGCATCGATTCTATTATGCATTATTCCTTGAGATGCAAAAGCTCTAAGCATCACAGAAGCAAAATCAGTGGTTCCAGACTCTTCAATTATCAATGAGTTCCCTAAAGGAATTCCTTGGTGACCCAAGAGTTTATCTAAATCAGAAGTCCCAGTAGAGATTGTTGGTTGTGATGTGATTACTGATGGTCTTATCCCTGGGTTATCTAGATCTTTAGCTTCTACCTCTTTGTCGACACTTTTCGTGCCTAATCCTCCCCCTGGTTGTCTTCCGATTACTGTAGGAATACTTCTTCCCGGAACTGCTCTTCCTGGAACTGAGGTCCCAGTAACTGGGGTCCTCCCTGGTACACTGGATCCTCCAACGCCAGCACCAGGAGCTCTTCCTGGCACCCCGGCTCCCATAGGCGTTCTTCCGGGGACCGGTGGGGTTCTGTGATCTATGACTTCGCTTCGTTTTCTAAAAGACATGAGTTGCTTTGGAGAGATGAGCTTCGCTGCGAGATGTTGTGAGAATGAGAAACTACGATATCAACAGATCGATACTATTACCGTAACACAAAACTTATTGGTGTACATGAAACTTAGACTGGTCTATCTAAAGCTATATGAAATGCAAAATATTCTACTCTTTATCATTAGATGTCTCTTTATCATTAGATGTCTCGGCGGCAGAAGCTTCTGACTTTTCCTCTGAACGATCTTCATCATACTCTAACAAACACCTTTTAGTGAATCCAAGAATTAAATCACTTCTATCGTACCAATTGTCGGTCAACTCCATGTCATAGGTATACTTCATGTTCTGCAAAAGATACTTTACATGGTGATATCTCTTTAACCCCAACCATTGCTTGATGGATATAAGATACCAGATAGCAGACTTTCTTAATTTGTTGTTATAATTATGAGGATATTCTTTTGGTGTGAGTTTATGAACATTATGATACAACTCGGCTTCGTCTTGTTGGACCTCCTCCAGATGGTCGTTGAAATGCTTTCCCTCTTGAGCGAGGTGGGGGTGGTGGTGCTGTTTGAATTGGCTATACTCATAGGAGTTTTCCATGGAATACCTTCCGAATACAAATCCCAATCTTTCATAGATTATGGCCTTGATGACTTGCAGGCTATGATTGGCCGATAATAAATGAGAATCAAATTCATTAATCGATTTAAGAAGGTACCCCTCGAGTAAATCAATCCACCACCAATACATCTTGAATGAAGAGCACATACACAATAATAACTCCACAATCATTAATTGAGTTCTCAAATTATAAGTCTTCAAGTTTAATCTCGATTTATAGGTGTAAGATAAGTTATCTAGATATGGCTCGATTATGTCATGCTTGATCTTTCTCAAAGTGTTTTTATCTGGTGGAGCCGACTGGTTATTGATCAATTGGGTCTGGGCCAATAATAAACTTATGATGCACATTTCCTGAGTGGAGGCCACATACACCCAAGCCTTATCATTGGTGAAATCTTTTTTGATGAAATCATAGATGGAGTAACTGTATTTGAAGTCCTTTAGTATTAGTGACCAGTCGGCCAATTTCCGGATAGTTTGTTCAGGAGATGACTTATAATAATAGTTCTCTTGGTAGTTGAATGAAGAGCCAGTGGACTGAGGATCGTTTGAATTATGGCTGGTGTTGGAAGAATTGGAATTATTGAATAACTTTCTAGATGCAGAAAAAAATCTATTAGTGATAGATTTCTTAGGCCCCAAGACCTGGTCATCCCAAATACGAATCTTCTTCTCCATATGCGGTATCAAATGACTACAGATAAACGTATTAATTGACTCTCGAAGAGAACTATCAATCTTTTGAGGAATAAGAAAATGATCCACATCGGAATTAAATGACAAGGTTTGCAAATCCTCTTCAATGGTGGAATTTTCATTCTTGAATATCTTGATCAATTCAGAGTCATCATTATGGACTATAGGCACCGAAGTACAAGATAAAGACAACTTGGATTTGATGGTTGACTCGAAATTACTCAATTCTTGCTGTCCATACTTGGTACTATCATATACAATGAACACGTGGATCAATAAATCTGTCAATTGAAAGAATTTAGGGAAGTTGTAATTTCTAAACTCCACGATCTTAGCCCGGAGATCTTCAAATGAATCAGTCTCAAAATCGATAATAAAGATTTGTGCGATCGGATGATTGAAGGTATCAAACGGAACAATTGTATTGGAAGTGATGATCTTGTTGATAAACTGCAAATATAAATCATCATTGTCGGGTTTGGACTTCTTCAAAAGCATTTCTAACGACGAAATACTGAACAATTGGGGAATCGAATTGGGATTGGATGCGTTTTTGATCGAAAGCAAATCAGGTAGAGAGAATTCAAATCGTACCGGAAAACTTGGATAAGTCTTTGTGATGAGCTGAGTATTTGTTACCTTGAAGGATTGATTGGAGGTCCCGTATCGAACATTGTTCCCATATGGTTTAAGGACTGATAAGAAAGACACTTCTGAGTGTAATATAGATTGTAGTAACACATCGGCGCCATGTGATGAGTCGATAGATATGAGCGGCGAATACATGTGATGCAAAAGGTACTGCCTTGAAGTGTAAGGGTCTAGGCCTTGTGGATAGTCCTCCATTTCCTCTAGGCAACCTACGACTGTATTAAATAGTAACTAGAATCGGTGTAGCAGTTGATTAATTGATTCTAAGTGAGCATTCTAACCTGTAAACTGGCTTGGGCTTATAGCAGTTTAAGGGTTCGTCTAACCTGCGGTTTCATGAGCCAATATTTTACCGCAATTAGACTGAATATAAATAAGCTTTGAGACTGAAATAAATAAACGGCTGGTGTGTTATGTAACAAGTTTATAGGGTAACATTCCATAGCTTATTCCCTACACAAAACCAAATGTCGGGAAATACATACATTGAAACAGCTACTTTATGAACCACCCAGTTCCAAGGATGTTATTATGGTGCTAATATCTCTGGTCCTTGTCCCTATTCTCTACCATTACGCGTACATTGTTGATCCCGTAGATTTACCCAGGATCCACGGCTGAAAACCCGCCCTACATTACTACGAGGCTGGCACCAGCATTTGCATTTTGGGCCCGCACCAGGCGACGTTTTAAAAAAAAATTTTCTCTTCGCACCGTCGTCTATTTGATTTCCGAATCAAAATATCAACAAAATAGGTACAATTTATTATTTTGTTTTCTTTCTTTATATTTCTCAGTGGCTGTCAAAAGGTCTGTAGCTACTTGTGTTTTTGTTTCAGGTAAGTCATACCATCAGCTTATAGATAACTAATTGTCCCCCCAGCACTGCTCAATTAACCCTGGGAACCGTGTTGTTGCGTGGAAGTGAGAAATTTGTTTTGTTTTGTTTTAACAACTTTTGTTTGATTCCCTAGCATCCATTATACATTCATTCCTTCATTTCTTCCAGCATGTTTAAACCGTTTGTGGCTCTATTGTTGTTGCTTAAGTTGGCATACACTCAAGACTCCATCTCCCATCCTGAATTGGACTTCGATGATTTCGGCGGGAAATTGAATTTGTTAGGGTCCTTCAATTCCATATCCTATTATTCTTTCATAAATGAGTCTTCCTCCTTGAGCATAGAACCTGCATCTGATTCATCTTCTTCCGATAATACAGACAATAAATTATTCATACGAGATTTGAACAACCAGACCACTCGAAATTTTGCTAATGTTAACGGACAAATATCCAGTGTCCAGTCCTTAACCGACTCCACCATCCTAGTCAATGGAGATTTCACCAAGTTCAACGATGAAGATTGTCAAACTCCAATAATATATAACCTCACCAGTAATGAAGTCACGAATATTTTCAGTCCTTCTTCCAGCAATAGCAAAAGAGAAGATTTACCGTCTTTGAATGGTCAAGTTAAAACAACCTTTATTGATAAAGACATTATCTATATAGGTGGTGACTTTAGCTATAACGAATCCTATGGGGCCATAACATATAACCAAACCTCCAAGACCATCACCCAACTTCCGTTCAAAGGATTCGGGGAAAGTGCCATTATAAATGCCATCACAAAGCTTTCCAGCGATAATGACGATAATAATGAAGATCTGGGATCTATAATTTTTGGTGGTAAATTCAATACTTTGGGTATACCCGATTTACTTAAGCATAACTTATCTCTGATAGAGAATTCCACCAATCATACCAATTCCACAAATACTTCCTTGATAACAGCCGAACAGAAAATCACCTTAAAATATGGCCATTTTTCTGATGTCAATGGAGACGGTTCTGATCCTTCTGGTTTGGTTTGCCCCGAAAATGATCCTACATGGGCTCCCCAGGACAATTCAGGAGGTCAATGGTTAGTTGAATTGCCGGTTCAAATGCGTGGTATAAAACCTACCAAAGTTAGGCTTTACGTTCCTGACGGCGATGATTCAATAAATTTATTCCGAATCTATTCCTACCCTAATAATGGGATTATGAATTTGAGTTATGTTGACCCAGAGAGTAATGAAATCAAGTACTGTGATGCTTGGTGTCCTTTGGCTACTGCCGACCAATTATCTGATGCGGTAGATTCCAACATTGATAATATTGACGAATTAAATGCTGATGATGTCTATGTTGATGAAAAAGACGGGACCTATTCCACTTACTATGATCCTGACACTAAAACCAAAACTTTATCTTACGCCGCTGGATTCCAGGAATTTTCATTCGAAGATGAAGTAGGTATTGATCAAGTGGGGTTGACGGTGATTTCATGGCATGGGTCGAAAGGTGCGTTAGCTGGTTTTGAATTATACCTGAATACCATAAATGTCTATGGGAATGAAACTTTAAACGAACCAAACTGTGGCGAAGATCCAAACCGGTCAAATTTGGTCGAATATAATTCCGGGGATTTCAATTCTATCCAATCGATGCAATCTTCAGTGACCGATCTGAATTATCAAGTTTCAATCGGTACTGAAGGTAAAGTCACCATGTATCCTAATATATCATATTCTGGTGACTATTCCATAATCATGATTACTCCTGGATGTATTCAGGATCAATCTTGTGATTTGAGATCCATTGTTAACGTTACTGTGTTTGATTCTACTGGTGATATGCTTGAGCAGAAAACAATCTATCAAAATAATGATTACGAAAAGTTTGATTACTTATTCTACGGCCATTTGGAAGGCTCTACGTTGAGTGATGGGCAGAATAGGATCGAGATTGAATTTGTCGATTCGATTATTCTCAACACAGACAACCCCTGGATGGTAATTGATAGAATAGAAGCGGATATAGTGGAGTTGGATAAGTATTACGACTTCAATTCCACCAATCGAACCAGGCATGAAAACTCCACTGATTATGGATTAGTCGAACTAAAGCTAAGTGGACTTTTTGAGTATTCTTTAAGCAACTTTTCTTATTTCGACGAAGCATTAATCCATATTGACGGTGATGAAGATTCTATTTCTCCAAATAACAGCTTTGTTGGTAATTCTTCCGTTAACGTCTTGAGTTCCTATTTGTCCAATGATTCAGCCGTTGAACAATTCAACCTCGGTGATGATTCCTTGATGGTGTTAGGGAACTTCAGTTCTAATTCTGACAATTTGACTTTACCTAGTAGCAATATCATCAACTTGAAGGTTCAAGATTATAACACCACATCTAATTCCTCTGTTGTCGATATAACTAGAAGGGATTTTGATTTGGACTTTTTGTCATTGGTGAATGATTTTGAAGGGCTTGACTTGTTTGAGGATCTTGATGATATTCATTTGGGTAAAAGAGACGAAGACGTGTTTGGGGCTACCTTCAATAATAGTGTTGCCACTATTGCTAGCTATTATGGATCAAGTATCTTATTAGGAAGATTCACTATGAACAATGAGAATAATGATTCAATCAGTATCTTTGACTTGACGTCTGATAATGATACCGTATCTAATGCTAATAATTTCGTCATTAGATCCAGTGATAACGAGTTCTACAGTTTCGGCAATGACTATATTGATGAAACTTTTGAAAGTTTCACAAATATTACAATCAAGTCTACCGAATACTTTGTGTTCAGCTCCAGTGAATCTTCACAAACCTGGGACAATACTAATCGCAAATGGATTACTGACCCAAATAAAGAATTGAACATTTCACAGGCAATCAACTTGCCAAACAATCAACAGATTATTTCAGGATCATCCTTCAGTATCATGGATAATTACATTTCTGATCTAGCATTCATTGAGAGCAACAAAAACATCAAAAATGAAAAATTAAACTCATACAATTTGAGTCTCGATTCAGACTCTTCGATCACTACCGCATATTACATTAACGAGTCAATGAGTGTTATCGGTGGTAACTTGGCAAGTGACAAGAACGTTGGTAACGTTGGATTCATTCATACCGACAAAAACAATTCTTTCACTGGATTGAATGGGAAAATGGATATTGAAAACATAACGGTCCAAAGTCTTTATGTCGACTCAAATTCAAAGTATTTGATCATTGGTTACAATGGTTCGATTTCTATCAACGACTTAGAATTGTCGGGAGGTATCATTATCTACAATTTGGAGAATAATAGTTTTACCGATTTCCAGCCCGCTGAGTTGTCTTCCAGTTCTGGTGATTCTAACTTGAACATTAATGCCATTGCATTATTAAATGATGATGAAAAACTCTTGGTGGGTGGTAAATTCGATAGCGCTGGTTCTTTGGATTGTCAAAATCTTTGTATCTACGATATTAAAAATACTAGATGGGTTTCCCCAGCTTCTGATTTGAAGGGGGACGAAGTCACCAGTATATCGTTTTTCAAAAATGACCAAGTATTGTTGTCCGGGGATATGAAGTTGAACGACGACAGTGCCAAGTTCGCCATCTATAATGTGAAAAAAGATTCTTTCAGCTCCATTGATACATTGGACGGTTTGTCAGATAAAGAAATTGTAGAACATCTTCTTATGTGTGATGACCGTTACAATGACAAATTAGATGGAAGATTCGTTGCTGCCGGTGCTGGTTTCATCAGTGGATTCGACGGTAAAAAGTGGAAATCCATATCTGGCATAAACTTTGACAATTCCAGCACCATTACCGATTTGAAATTGTTGACTCTTAAAGATTCTAACTATAGAGGAAATAACGATGATGAAACTTTCTTCAAGAAGAAAAACATTTTGGCCGTCTCAGGGCAATTGGATTTACAAGATTATGGTTTAGTCAATCTAGCCTTGTATGACGGATCTAAATGGATCCCATTCATTTATTCTGGAGCCACCTCGACTCAACTAGGAGTTATCAACTCCATATTGGTGGAAGATCAATTTAGATTCTTATCACAACAAGACATCGAATCAAAGTCATCCAAATTATCTAGCGGTCAAGTCGTGGGTATTTCATTGGCATGTGCATTAGGATCAACTACCTTATTGAGTTTACTTTATATTGTTCCTTATTTCTTATTATTCCGAAAGAATAAAGATGAACACTCCAGTGAAAGAATCGGTGAAAAGGAAATGACCGATGCGGTTAATCCTCAAGAATTGTTCCATGAAATCGACTTACAAAGAAACCATTAAAACATCTACAGTTAACACTCATTGAAAACAGGCTTCTGCTTAATAAACTTTTTATACTTTTCTTCTCCTGTGTTTAATATTTTACATACTTATTTAATGATATTTTTAATCGTAAGAGTCATATTGATTGTATTGTAGTAACGGATTCTAAATGTCTATAAAAATAAATAAAAATTAAAACTGAGCGCATAAATCCTCGTATGCTTCAGTGGAAGCATAATGCTTGAATAACTCCAAGTATTCCAAATTCTTCGACTTGGCTTCCTCTGTTAATAATCCACTTCTCTCTACCATAACTTCAGGAGGTATAGTTTTTCTCCCGACCTTGAAAATGTATCTAGTGATGGCAATGGCTACGACTCTTTTGTCTCTCCGTTTAACAAATTTGGAAATCACGTAAAGCCATTTATCATCCCAAGCACCAACTTTAGAAACAATATCATACGTCTCGAATAACTTCAATTCTTTCTTGAAGGTACATTCCACTCTGGCCACTGGTATGAAAGGAATATTGGAAAAGGATTGTCTCTTGAATTCGCCATGCTCATTGAACATGTAAGCGAACATACCCTTCTGGAAAATGTAACACATCATTTTCAATCTGGCCATATCTAAATCAGCAAAGTAAGTTGAATTAGATTTATGTAAAAACATGTCATACTCTAAAGGAGACACGTACGAGCCATAACTAACAGGCTCAAACACTGCTAAAGGGCCCTTTGATTCGGTGGTGATTCCAAAGGTATTCTTCCTTCCATTCTTCTGGTATTTCCACTTTTGACTTACAAGATGTTGCAATGCACCACCATAGAACTTCAATACATAAGCAAATGGAAGATTTTTATAGGATAATAAGGCGAAGATAGCTATGGCTATTTTGTAGAATTTGTGCATGTCGGATATTATAAAACACAATAGCTTCCAGGAGAATTGATTAAGTACCGTTGGATTCTTCCCCACCGCGATTAGTACGGGCCTTCGGCCCATCCAACGGTTTAGCAGCGGCAATAAAACGGTATAATAATGGGTCACGTGACGCGGGGCTTTGCTACTGATGAATATAACTAACACCCACAGTTCTGTATGCAAGGATGGTGCGGTGGCTCAATTGGCAGAGCTTTTGATTCCAACTCAAAGGGTTGCAGGTTCAAGTCCTGTCCGTGCCACACCTTTATTTATTTTTTTTGCTAGTTATAAAGATAATAAATGGAGTGTAAACAGGTATGACAAGTTGAATTTGACTTTTGAAATCTTTCAGTGAAGATAAATTTTTGAGACTTTAAACAAAACTTATGAATGACTGCAAAATAGTGAAACTTGCAGATGTGAGAATAAGTAGTAAGCATATATATATATTTTTTTTCACTACACCAATGAAAGTTGTACAAGACATTTCCTATAAACCCTGAATATATACCAATACCCCAATCATACTTCATCTCTCAACCAACTGCCAAAGTAAGCTCTAATGACACGCTATTATCACATTTATCTCCTAAGTCTGTGAGATCAGAATTGTCCTGGTGAAGATGGTTCACACACGCGCCTCATTCTCTGAAAAATTGTTGACACGAAACCGATCATATATCAGACCCACCTTGTAAGGAGACATTAAGAGCTGAAAACACGAGTATTTTTATAGAAGAACTCGGAATAATCCATCTAATTGAGGAGTGCAAGAATTGACGTGTTTTTCCGTGGTTTGCCCATTGCCTCTTTTGTTTCTATACGTCTTGTTGATCTTGTTTCTCGTTAAGGGCCAATAACAACAACAACAATTGTCCAATCAATTGAAATAATAGTTGAAGTAGTATGGTTGTTTTAGCTGCATCCATCTGTACCAGAGGTGGTAAAGCCCTCTTGTCTAGACAGTTCAAGGATTTGACCAAAGATAAAATCACCAGTTTGTTAGCGAACTTTCCTAGTTTAATCAGTAATTCCAATTCCCAACATACTACTGTGGAAGACGATAGTATTAGATACGTGTATCAGGCTTTAGAGGAGTTTTACATTGTGTTGTTGACCAATAAGCATTCCAATATCTTGCAAGATATCGATACTTTACATTTATTTGCTGCTACTATTAGTAACTTATTGAGAAGTATAGATGAACGAGAAATCTTTGATAACGCTTTTGAAATCTTGAGTTCTTTTGATGAAATCATCAACAATGGTTATAAAGAGAATTTAACTTTATCTCAAGTTCAAACATTCTTGACCATGGATTCTCATGAAGAGAAGATTCAAGAAATCATTGAGAAGAATAAAGAGATGGAAGCCATTGAAGAAAGGAAGAGAAAAGCCAAAGAAATCCAAAGAAAAGAGTTGGCCAGAAAGAATATGGAATCACAATTCAGTAAACCATATGGGTTTGAAGAGAATAACTATAACTCGCCTGCTCCAAGTTATCAAACACCTCCAACGATTGTGGACAATTCTATTGATTCTTCCAATTCTTCTCCAATTCCGTCCGGTAAACCAATGATGTCGAGATCTGGTGGTTTACAATTAGGTAAGAAGCCTGCTGGAAGATCCAATAACGAATATAGTCAACCATTATTGTCCAGTAATCAACCAGTGTTCAATCATCAGAATAACGCAGCTCCTTCTGTGAGTACTAACAACATAGACTACTCCAAATCTTCTTCCCCTGCTCCTTCATCTGTGCCAAAGATTCCTAACAATGGTATATTAATTACTATCAACGAGAAGTTCAATGCTCAATTTCAAAGAGATGGATCGATTGTGTCGAGTGAATTGAAAGGTGATTTACAATTGAGAATCAACGATTCGAATTTGAGTAAATGTAAACTTTTATTGAAGACTGACAATAAGTCCAATAAAATCCAATATAAAACTCATCCAAATGTCGACCGTAACTTGTTCAATCAAGAGAACATAATCGGCTTAAAAGACAAGTCTAAATCATTCCCCTTCAATGATCAGAATTTGGGAGTTTTAAGATGGAGAGTAGTTGGTAAAGCTGAAGAAAGTCAATACTTGCCTATTTTAATCACCATCTGGAGTAGTGTCAATGATAACACTACTGACGTTACGGTAGAGTACGAATTGACTTCGGAATTCTTGTCGAACAATGTGACAAATACTACCGTTGAGAATATTCAACTTTACTTACCAGTTCAAGACGATGTGAATTTGAAAGACGACACTGATAATGTCAGTTATAACATTGATAATGGTATATTATTCAACATCAATAGTATTTCTACTGATGATCCTCAAGGGTCATTTGAATTCCAAATCAACACCGTTGACGAAGATTCATTATTCCCAATGAACTTACAATTTAACATTAATTATCCTAACATCACCGATTCAGACAATTGCTTCGGGAAAGTCCAAGTGGTGGATGTGGTTTCGAGTGAAAACGACAATGAAGAATCGTTACCATTTGACTTACATGAGAATTTGATATCAGAAAACTATCAAATCAGTTAGAGAAATATAAAAGTCATATATGTGGTTTGATGCTAATAGTATATTGTTTAAAAGAAATTAAATAAAAGCGAAAACAGTACCAGAAAATAAAAGCTCTAACGTAGTAATGGTGTCACGTAATGACTGACACCCCGGATAATGCAACTGAAAACTTTATGTTTAGATCAAACTGGGCATTCAATTTTTCTAAATCTTTCATGACAGAGGTTCTGGGATCAAAGGAACCGTCAGACTCTTTGACATGATTTATTATAACACTCAAATTCCTGAAGGGGTCGACTTCATTAGAAGAAATTCGTTTACAAAACTGCTTCAATTTAGACAACTCCCTCATCAAATAGATCGGATTTAAATGACCATATAGTTTGTTATCCAAATCCAGATTCGAACATTCCAAGATTATGGTATTCAAGGAGTTATTAACAATCAACGGGCTAACATCTCGCCAAATGATTTCATTGAAGTTCAAATTCGAAATCAAGTCTGATTCGAAATCACCAAATATTAATACCTGACTGTTCAAGGATTTGTAGTTGATTAAATATGCAGATGATAAGTAGGTGATGGAATTTTCTTTAGTTACCTCTTGGGAAAGATTGAAGTTTTCATTAATGGAGATGGATCCATGCCTGAAGTTACTGAAAGGAGGACCATTTTCCACCTTGTTGGCGTCTTGAATATCTTGGTTGTCTTTGTCAATATGACAATTGGTCAATTTCCCATGACTCAATTTATACATCTTAATGCTATAGTTGGCATTGATATCGACGTCTTTACTATAATCAATAGGATTGAATTTCAAGATATTAAACTCTTGCATATTGGGCCAGATGATCCCATTGAAGATATGATAGTTCAAGGCATCAATAGTATCAGAACTTCCAAACACGTTCTTGGGATTTGTCACCGAAAAATTAGGAGAATTCAACACTAAGGAATATATGTGGTCCAAATGGGGATGAGTAATAAGATAATTCTTGATGTTCTTGAAGATATTCACTGAAGATTGAAAGGGGCCAGTATTCTTGAATGACTTGAAAGGAGTAGTGACGGGGTTGTTATAATATTGATCCACGGACAAACTATCAGGATATAGCTTCAATAAGCTATTGGATGACAATTCATTGGACTCATTATAAATGATTTCACTAAGTTTGGCTAACCCACTTCCAGCATCCACACAGAGCAATTGATCCGATAAGTCTTGAGACACGATTTGGTCATAAGTAATATGCTTGGGTTTGATAAGAATGCAACAATTGGTACCTTCCACAGGACCTCCGGAGCTACCCAAAAAGGTGATCTCAAACGACATGTGGAGATATAGGAAGGAGGGGAGAATTATATGCAATAGCTATCCAGTAGCTTAGGAATCACAAGTTCATAAACACCTACACACAAGGCAAGGAACCAATGGCTCAGGAATAATACCGATATAAATGGGGGGATCAGGAATAATAGGTAACTGAAGTCTTCACTCTAGCACTGAAGCACTTATCCAGAACTCAGGGAATCAGACAATGGAAGAATTAAAAAAGAACACTGTTAAAGTGAACAGGATATCAAATATTTGTCACCTCAACAAACAGATATCGACAAAGTATATACTGGAAGAAATAAAAGTTTAAACCTTAAAAAAAAAGAAATCTTCCACTGTGTCCCGTAATTGATGGTGGAGTAGATCGGTTAACAATAGAGAAAACCTTGAGGGTCTGGAATTTGAGGATTCTAGAATCTATTATTAGAGTAATAAAGTTTAGACAGAATGTTTACTCCGAAGGCTTATCAGTTGCATTGCTGAAATTCGTGGATTGTATTGGCTACTGGTAACTAAGTGAACTACAATAGCCGAGCCCGTCTAATTTTGTTCTGTTGTTATAGGTATGTTTGGGTTCTAAAGCTACATATACGACGGAATAAAAGGTGTCGAGTTGGCGCGTGGAATCGCCATAAGTAGGTACGGCTCTTGATGGCCACGTAACCAGAGAGATGGCCACGTAATCGGAGAGATGGCCAGGGGCATTGCACAATAGATAAAAGTTATGTAATGGTAGGTGCATGAGGTACCATGGCTAATGTATTCGTTTATTGTTGACAATACTAACTGTTGACAAGACTATAATTGCTTACTACCATAACCCGTAATATCCTTTGCAAACTTCCAGCTTTGTTCGGTGACAGCCACATTCTTTTCGAATTCAATTGATTGTGGCTTGATGGTTACAAGAGTGAACGTTTCGGCCGATCTGGCGTCTCTGTAGAACAATACTCTCATACTATCCATTATGGCTTTTCTGGCTTCTTCTTCGGTCACATTGACGTAATCAGGATCGGCAGGAATCAATTTTCTCAATAATGGGATGGCCAAGTAGTTCCCGAATCCAGTGGCCAAGGTAGATGATCCATAGGTGACTCCTAATAAATCAATATACTTCATGAACGGAGTTTTATCGTCATTGAAACCCCCTACAATCACAGCATTCCATAAAGGATTCATCTTGGACCTTCTATTATACAACACTTTACTCAAATATTCATGGATATGGGGGGCTCTTAAGTTGTTATCGCCAAAATTATCATAAACTTCTTCTTCTGTTTCCAATTCGTTTAATAATCGTTCAATGTATTGGAAATCAGAAATATCTCCTGAAACCCCGACAATGGTTTCTTTTCCGACCTTAATTAATCTTTCGATGTTGTTAAATCTTAATAATGATCCGTAAGCCCCTAAGTTATCGGCAGCCATGATTATTCCGTCTTTAAACTTGACTCCTAATACTGAGGTCCCGGTAATGATAGGATTTTGAGTGTTCATCTTGGGGAATTCGCTGGCGGTTTGGGAGTGGAATTCGTCCATTCCATAGTTTTTGGCATTGGCAATTTGATGATTGAAGTTTCCGTAGGTCTCGTTACTGGGTCTACCCCAGCTTAATGGATCGTGATTCATAGTTGCAGTATATTGCCAGTGGCGTTCTTTGATATTTAATTTCTGTGAGAATTGGTGAGAACATTATACGCAGGATTCCTTGGACCATAGATTTGACCATAGATTTTGACCATAGACTTATACAATATATATGTTACAGCTGCTGTCATAGGACAACTATGACATTGAAACAGTTCATGGAAGAGAGAAGAGAAGAAAAAACACATAAAGTTCTATGTATTGCGTAAATATAAATAAGCCTAAAACACAATCTCAGCTCCTCCAGCAAGAATATTTTCAGCTTCGTCTTCCTTAGGCAATCTGTACTGGAATCTTTTAGGTAACTGGGATCTAGAAAAGTATTCTCCATCTTTAGCATCTATTGGATTTGGATTGAAGTAGGTGCTAGCGGCTCCAGCTCCGGGTCTCAATCCATCTGGAGCCATCGGATGTACACCAGCAACGGATTCTAGAATATGTTAGTAATGTTCTGAATGGGTCATAAAGTGTCAAATATGTACTGGCCCTATTTATGGCTGAAGTATAGCTAATGGCTCAAGGGTGCTATTAACTTTAATAAATGTATTTAACCAATAAGACAATCGCAGATTGCCATACATTCACATCATTATAATTCCTTCAAAAGTTGGCCAAATTCACAATAAATGACACATATACAAATGTTGAGCTCCAACTATACATACTAGCATGTTTATGAGGCCCCCCTACAAACTTGATCAAGGGGACATGTTTCAATAAATTTTGAGTTACCTTCATTGTTAGTTGTAGATTTTTATTCGCCGGGGCCGAAATGATGCGAATATCCAGAGCACAAATAAACTCAGACACTAATACATTTGCTTAATAGGTGAGAGTGCAAGAGAAGGGTGATATCTAGGTATATAGTAGTAGTTGATACTCATATAAAGCATAGCTAATAATTGACTGACCCTTTTTGTGGCCAAAAAAAGAATACCAGGAGATTTATATCTCATATCTTGCTTTGGCTGCAAATGATTTTGAAGTTTCCCGAGGAAGTGCTTAAAAAGATCTTCCTTGAGCTCATCAATGAGCCAAGTGAGCTCCAGTACACTTGCAAAAAGCTATATAGCATTTATCAGGAACTTCTTTACAGACTTAAGCCCGTGACAATTACTAGTAAGTCACAGTTCTTGCGACTCCTTAATAATGATGTGGCAGTTAAATCAGTAGTGTTTATAAATGTCAGTGAACTTAGCTGCTTGAAAAGAAATGGGTTTGATCAATTTGGCGGGTTTCAAAACCTCAAAGTTCTTAATGTCTCCGTGGGATCTTTACTGGTGTTGGAAATATTTCTAGCTTTACCCCAGACTTTGACCAAATTAACCATCTTCATAAACTATAGGCACCGGTTCTTTCAGGACAAATATTTACACAATCTCGAACAGAGACTAACAAACACCCAGACCACATGCCTCTTAAAGACACTAGAAATAACTAGCAGCTCCTCAATTCTATCTACCAAGGTCAATAATTACCTTTTGCTCTTAACATCATTCCATCGGAATCAACAGCGCCGCTTGTCTAACCTTCGGCTATCGCATATTAACCAAAGATACTTCGAGACAAACACCGTGGAAACCATAGACACGTACAGGAGAAAGTTGTTTGACAGAAAAAAGCTCTTATTCGGGTACTTAATGTTCAAGTGTATCAGTCGTGTTGCAAACTCGTTGACCTTCTTGCAATTCCGTAACATTGATGCTTCATTAATATTCTTCCATACGCTTACTCCACCCAAATGGAACTTTCCCAGTTTGAATTTATTCGTTTTTGATAATTGCTCTCTAATAAGATTGAGTACGTGGTTTGAGCGATTCCAATTATCTAACCAAGAGCAAAGAAATAATAAGCCATTGTTCTTTATTCTCATAGATAATTTATCAGGGCAAATGTTAACCAAGACCGCATTGAGTCCTGATAGTAACTGGTCGATTAGTGAGTACAGCGAGCTGAGTTTGAGTACAATAAAACAAGAGTTGTGTTTGGTATAAATAGCTATATATATTTCATTAGCTTAGAATCATATTACTTCATCAGCAAAAAACGCTATCACCGTGTGGAGTTCCATTAATTTCATGCGCGGGCCATACAAATGTTCCACAACTACAACCACTAGAGATGAGTGACAAATTCGCCAGAACCTTACAAAGATTCCAAGGAAGAATCGATAAGGGAGAGTTCTATGAAGCCCACCAAACTCTAAGAACCATCATCAATCGGTACATTAACAGCAAACAGTATAATGAAGCTATCAAATTGGTGTATGAAGGAGCGTTGATTTTGTTGAAAAATAAAGAGTATGCCACTGGAAGTGATTTGATTATGGTGTTGATAGACGTATACCAAGAATCGGCTACTCCTATAGATCCACAAAGTAAGGGGAAAATAGTTGAATTGGTCAATTATTTGCCCAACAACGAGAGCAGTTTGGTTGATTTATCCAAAAAGTGTATCAATTGGTCTAAATCCGATACCAACAAGTTTGGTGATAATGATTTGCATGAATTGTTTGGAATTAAATTCTTGAATTCTATAAGTGATAGTTCGGCCACCGAAGAAGAAAAACAAAAATTGTTTGCTTACAGTGAGTTACATTTGATCTTGGGAAACATTTCATCGTTAAACAACTATATAGAGTTTCTATATGATTGGTCTAAGGTAGATCCAAGTCAGGACCCAGGAGTCTATTTGGCTAGAGCTATCATAAATTATTCATACTTAAAGAATATGGATTTTGTTAAACAAGCCCTTACAAAGTTTATGAAAAAACTAACAAAAGACCATCAAGACTATGAACTGGTTACCGAGGGTGATACCACCATTTACTACTACCACCAGTACAAATTGATTAATTTCTTACAGTTATTAGTGATCACCTTGAATAAATCAGCCCAGGATCCAAATCTTGGAAACAAATTCATGAAGTTATACACCAATTATAAATCGGAATTGGCTGCTCATGACTTGGTTCCCGCTGTTGAATATTTAGGAAGATTCTATTTCAAATTAAACTTGGGGTCTCAGAATAACCAAAATATGTTGGCTAATCTCATGGGAGGATTATTCAAATAGATTAATAGTCATCGTCGTTTTCCGGCTCATCTTTTAATATACTGGACAGATTCAATGCCTGAACAAGCTCAGGTCTATTGCTCTTGATCAACTCGTGTTTGGCTTCTGAATAAGTACACCATCGTCTGTTTCTTTTATCCATCTCGGGCCATTGCGAATGTAAAGTGTCGATTATCATTTCGTAGAAATAAAATTCTGTCTTTGGAATCGTTTCTTTCGGGTTGAACTCTTTACCTTTAGGAAGCACAGGGGCTTTTTCTCCTCTGGAATCGTATACCACCGGCAACTTGTTAACAATTTTGCCTTCACATCCAGCTTCTTCCCACGTTTCTCTAACGGCAGTGACGATAAAGTCATCTCCTTCATCAAGCTCTATACCTCCTTTAGGTAACACCCATTTATTAGGGTGGGCAGTGGACAGAATCATAATGACTTTGTCTCGGTCCTGATTCATACAAATACATCCAGCAACCATTCTCGATCCGGTCTCTGGATTGTACCGTTGATTAGCTCTCCCCACCCGAGAATGAAGCAGTTTATCTACCAAATTAGGATTTGTCGACATAAGAATACTGTTTGTTAATTGATGTGGTACTGTTTCTGGTTCCTATTTGAATATACAAGGGGCCAATTGCAATAGTAAAGGTGGAGTAGTTGTGATGGAGGTGTCAATGACTCTAATATCAATTTCGCGGGTGAGCTTTTTTATAAACATCATCATGATGAAACTGTTATTGTGGTTGGCAGCTACCACATTAGTGTGGGCCCATGGAAACACCGAAAGACCAGCAGGGGTTTCGTGGCAACAATGGCATATGCAAGAAGAACACCAGATTGAAGAGTTTGACGCCATCACCTTTTTCAAGTTGCACGATTTATCAGGATTATCGCAATGGACACGGCAAGATATCTTAAACATATATGGGTTGGCAAGAGAAGAAGTTGTTGGAGACGGATCTGGGATGGGAGATCATCATCACGGACAAGAAGTGATTACGGAGGAGAGTAAAACTCATGTTGTTAACACCTTATTGAAGTTGATAGACACGAATCAAGATGGACTCATTGATGCACAAGAGTGGGTGAACTTTGTCGAAAATGGCGGAGAATTACCTGACTTTGGATATGGTCAAGGTCACCATTTAGATTTTGAAGACGAATATGAACAACATCATTGGAATAAATATCATAAAGACCAGGATCCTGAAGTGCAGATCAAGCATAAAGAGGACATCGAACATGAATTGTTACACCACGAACATGAAATCGAAGAATCACATGATTTGGCCCCCAATATTAGAGATATCACCAAACAATACCAATCGCCCATAAAATTGGCCAATTTACCCGACAAGTATAAGGTATGATGTATATTATATAGGGTCTAGAATACATTATGTACAGTTATTTCTTTATGGAGCTAAAAGCACAAGCTCTCAACTCATCCAAATCCGCTTGACATTTGCCAGCACTTTTGTTGGTCTTTAAGCATGCTTCGTAAGCTTGTAATTTCCCAGCACATACACCCTGTATCTTTTGCATTGAAGGCACTTGAGTCTTGATACAGCTAGCCAATAAAAACTGCTCTTGATTGCAGTCTTTTTTAGGGTCTGACATACATTTGTGGAACCCTAGAAACGGCTCAGGACAATACCGGGCGATGTCTTCCAAGAGAATCTGGTCCAAAAGTCCACTACTCATAGTTGTGGAAGCAATAGGATGTGATTAGAACTAAATCTGGTGAAGATTTGGCAGTGCGAATTTGATTCTAAACTTGATAAAAGAATATATGTCTTTTAAACCGTTCAAATCGTTGTTTGTGGCGCTTACATGGGTGCCAGTAGCATTCACGTTTACTCAGCATGTGTATCAGCCTTATTTCATTACAGGAATGTCCATGACTCCTACGTTTAACCCGGGAACTGAAACCGTAACTAATGATATCGCTTTGGTGAAAAAGTTTGGATTGAAAAATAAAGATAATCTCCGACGGGGAGATATTATACTCTTCCGATCCCCTATAGATCCTGAAAAGATACTTACTAAGCGGATAATAGGAATACAAGGAGATTCTATCAATTGTTTGGCCAAATATCCGAAACCTACTACTACTATTCCTAGAAACCATTATTGGGTAGAAGGTGATAACGAATTCCACTCCATTGACTCCAACAACTTTGGCCCCATAAGTCAAGCATTGGTTATAGGGAAAGTCATCAACATCATGTGGCCCATATCGAGAATCGGTCACAACTTCAAGTTAGGTGGAAGACAAGATGCTCTTATTAATGACATATGACGATTTATGTACTTATGATTTTTTGCAGTTGAGCAATCAACCACGGATCTATATAGAACTTATTAGATGCTTTATACGGTATAGGTGACCGGTAATACATATTATGCTTATGAGTGGCAGTGAAGTCTTTTGTTCGGTTGTAATACACCATCATATTACGGTCTTGACAAACAGCTTCACCAGAACAAATTTGGCATCGGATCCATAACCGAAGCTTGGGATTGTAGCAATACTTGTTGAAGGACTTAGCATATAAACTTCTAGGATATTCTCTTGATAATATACTTTTGTAATCCCGAGGGACATAAGCTGGAGCTCCTTCGAATTGAGTGGCTAGTAAAGGACTCAATTCGTCTAGTTTGTAGAAATGATTGTTTTTGCAATTATAAATCAATTGGTGATTTATAAGGTTAGCTCTTTCAGTGAATAGCCGTTTATGATAATCTTGTTTAACAACTGTATGAGAGTTGTCATTATTCACGTATTCTGGGTCTAAAAGTTGATTGAACTCTACCAGGTCTTTTTTCAGAATCGAGATATACCGAGATTGGTGACTGAAACTCAAAGCGGTAATATCGATATAAAAACCGGTATCAATATCGATAAATCTTCCATCAATCACATTGTCGCCATTTTCTTTAGTTCTCTGATAGAACGTAGGGTTGATGTCGAGGTAATACTTGCCAAAGGAGGTTTCGTCTTCTAAGCTGATGATAACTGAATTGTTATAATTCCGGGCCAATTTAATTAGAGACTCCATGGTTATTTGAACATCAAGATCATTATCCCATGGTAGGTTCAACCCATTCCAGAACCATCCTAATAAGGTTCCATGGGATAACCAGGTCTTAATTCCCACGGAGTTACTGAAATAAAGCCAGCTTTTACTCAAGCGGTTCAATATACTTATTCTCTCATAGTCCGTATACTTTAGACGTTTGAAGAATCTCCAGTCGAAATGGCCTCCACCCTTAGAGTATAGCTTTGGCTCATGGAAATATTTATGGTTATCAGGTTCCCAAGATATTTCTTGTATAATGGAACTCATCAAGTTTTCATCAAAAGCATTGGGGATGAACCGATATCTTGATGTCAAGGTCAGGAAGAATTCTGTAAAGTCAAATAAAAAATCCTGTTTATACAACTCAACTGTTGAGTTTATTCTCCTCCGTATGAGTCTTGGATTATCAAAGAGAGGGAATGTGTCCTTTTCAGATTTAACTACCTCCACAAAAGTTCTTAATTTATTCACAACGCTAGGGAAATTTAACGTATTAGACATAACCTCACCATCGTCTATTCTGGTTGGAACAATTAAACTACCATTATTCAACGATAAGATGATTCTATCAGGAATAGGCATTGAGGTTTCCAAGTATAGGCGATTCAATTTGTAATAATTCGACTCTGAAGCCTTAAAATCAATAGGTGCCAATTGTAGCCCATCTTCATTTGAAGAGCAGTAGTTAGAGATATTCTGTTGAGGTACACCCAATTTCAATTGGTCAAAAAGCTGATCACAATCATTATAATGAGGCGAAAGTGTCAAATCTACAGTATTTGACCACAGAAATGGTAAACTTAACCCATGGAGAGTTCCAAATGTTTCCAAATGTCGATTTATGATATCTATCCAAACCGCGGCAGCCTTCCGAGGATCATAAGTATCACGGCTCTCATGGCCATACTTTGTCCATACCTTCAGGTCTAGTTCCGTCTCCGATAAATTTTCACAGTCACCTACTATTACCTGGGCCAAATAAGGATCGGTAAGTGCCCTATTATGAGTATACTCCTCACTACTTAGGAAAGAGACTGAAGAATCAGGCCCTGAGAATACCAGTGCTAGCAGCAGTAAACCCGGAGTTTTCCACCACCAGGAGATTCCAATGTATCCAAGATACACAACAGCCACTACAAGTAGCAGTCTGAGCTTATGAATCCGGACAGAACGGCCAGCGCTCTTAGTTACACCAGGAATCATAGAAATCCACAAATAATAAATGGATGCGAAAAATCGGCTGCTTAAATAGTTGAAGGCTTAAGCCGCACAGGGCCAGTTCATCAACGCCTATTGCACTATAACCTCTCCACATACAAAATGGATAAGTATAAATGGTATGATGATTCTATATTACTACTACACTCTATACTTTGCTACTGCTAGACGAATGCTTACATAAACTTCCTGTCCTAAATGGTGACATCGCAACTGCGATTCGCTTAACCTCATCGATGAGAGGACCCGTATATTGTGATTACAACCAAACAATAGCTGACAATAACTGCAAAAAAAAAATTCAATTTTTTTTTAAATTGTCGAAAGGTGAACACTTATTGGTTACCGAATATCTTTGATAAGCTCTATAGCACTAAGGTGCAACTTAACAAATATCTTGTCGTCATTGGTCAATTCAATTAAAGATTTGGGTTTGATAAGAGATCTTCTCAAATATTGTTCATTATTCACTTGGGAGGAATCATTGTTCATCAGTCGTAAGGCATTAATTTGATTGGCTACTTTCATCTGGATAGACCCAATGATCTTGGTTAGATAATTGGCGATAACATCCCAGTTCTTAAGGATTTTAACCTCTTCGTCACTAATAATCAGAAGACTATACTTGCGCTCACCACCTCTAGCATTTATATCTTTAATCTTGAAAATCTTGGTGAGGCTATATCCATTCGAATTATCACCTATGTACAAGGGTTTGGTTATATCTGAAGTTGTCTCTACTGACAAGGATTTCATAATAAGTTTGGTTAGTGATGTATACCTGGCTTGCATGGATGGATATTGTGTAGAAATAAAGTAGTACGGATGATTGGATGCCTTTTTGGTTGAATATTTTCTGGTGGTTGTAGACTTTGTAAACAAATTCTGGGAATCTTTTGGAAGTTTTAGTTTACACGAAGAACAGGTTTGAAGTTTAGTGGAACTCTTTAGCAATAAAGACTGAGAGTCATTAGATACCTGCGTACATATTATACTGCAAGGACCATGTAGCTCACAGAAATGTGATAGGCAGAACATAAAATTCGTCATGATATACGTCTCTTATACAAGTAGGACCTGGACCATAGAATATATGAAATTTCAGGGCGTTGTTTCTCTTATATATGTGCTGCGTATACTAATGGAATTTTTCAGATAACGCGAGCAGCCTCTACACGACTAGAATCATATCGTATAGCGATTGAAGTTACCGCTGAACCATAGAGGAACTGGATAGATATGAGCTATAATGATAAAAAGCTCCGGAATTTATCGGGGCTATGTATAAGGAATGTGTTTTATACGAAACCTGCCCCGAAAAAGAGTCCCAATGGTCACATGAACTCGGTGGAAAATGAGCAATCTCAGAATACATCTGAACACAAAGAGTCCTTGGACAGAGTCATATCAGATAAGAAACGACGGAGTACAATGGTTCCTGACTATTCCAATGACTATTCTCGGTTGATTCAAACGAATCAAACCCGATTGGTCGATACTTTTTTCAGTTTGCACTATCCTAACAAACGATTGATGTATGTTAGTGAAGTAATAGAGACGAATATGAATCCCAACTTCAATACTGTTAGTGTTCCACAAGCCAATTCCAACAAACTAACACATTTGATTGTGAAGGTATGGTGTAGAGATGAAGGTGATTGGGATCTCTTGATCCAATGGGATTTGAATTTGAGAAACTTGGTTGAAGTGAGCGACGTGGCCAATGAAGACCAGTTTAAAGACAATACTATTATTATCAAACTAGATAATCGATATTATACATCGGCAGCTAACTTTGTTAATAAGAAACCCCGGGCCGATTCGGGTAAATCGATCCATCGAAATGGGACTAGTCATTATCTCAACTCGTATACTTTTGATGTTATACGATCCATTAACAATTTGGATAAATCGATCCAGGAATTAGAGCATTCGAAACTGGTAATTTCCAAATCTATTGATCAATTGATAGGCAACCAGGACAATTATACCTATGAAAAGTATGTAAATGATATCAAAAGATTAACGTTAAAGAACAAACAATTGAGCAAAAGCATTAGTAACTATGGTCATAATAATGATGATTTGATGGCCAAGATCTTGCACTATAAGGTAATGATCAATAAACTTACGGAATTGAAAATGGAAATCAAACCTAACGTGTATGAAAACTTCAATAATAAACTTGAAATCGTCCAGAATAACATCTCCAACCTTGATTCCAATTTGCCAGTCATATACAAATTCACCAAGTTATATTTCAAGCGGTTCAGCGAGATATTACTTGAGTTAACCAACATATCTGAACCTAATTCTACTGAGAACAATAATCTATTTATCCACGGGTTTGAATTCCCGGGATCAATTAAAGATATCTTGAAAGCTTTATACTATGATGAACTGGTGTTGACAAACACTTACGAGCTACCAGTTAACCACCAGATGAACATTATTCAAATAAATTCAGGATTATCTTATATTGTCAAGCTAATACTAATCTTAATAGAACTTATTGATTTGACGGTTTTCTATAAGATAGAGTTCAAGGGGAACTATTCAATCATCAAGGATTTCAATAATAGGTCATATCCATTATATTATGACAACAACTTATCCAAGAAAGATAATAATAATGTCATTAAGAATGAAGCATTTGAAAAGGGGCTCTCCTTATTGAACAAAAACTTGTTGTTGACTCTCTACAGATTGAATCAGTTGTACAAAAATTACAGTTATGAAGGATTAGAATCCATATCTAATGGAACCCAGCCGGGCCTTTTAAACAACATTCCTATTGATTGTCTTGATAATTTCTTGTGGAATCTTCAATACTTACTTCTATACTTATCGGCCACAAATGATACCGATAAGCCATTCATACAAGAGTTGGGAATTCAAGAGGATTTGGATATAACTGATCAACTTAACTCGTTGGTGGTGGGCCAGGGCCTCGAGGCACCGCTCCAATAGCATAATACAGCATACACAGTATAGTACATAGTATACTACAGCATAATACACAGCATAGTACAGCAATACAAATCGTAACACACATTAGCACAATAAAACATGTAAATTTCAAAGTCATCTTATATTAACATATGGTATAAATACAAAGCTTATAATAATGCAACCCCAATAGCACCTAACACAGCACCAATGGGAGCTACCATGGCTCTTACCCCATCAGTAGAAGATGAAGATTCATCATCAGAATCATTCCCATCACTAGTTTCAGAACTTTCACTCAGAGTAGAAGACCCAGATCCTTCATCATCACTGTCATCATTGGTCACTTCAAGTCTAGAGTACCATGGAAACTCAGTAGCAAAGTCTTCCAAACTATCAATATCCACATTGTCAGCATTCAACAAAGTGGTATACGAGTCATCAGTATAAGTAGCCACTTGGACCGCCAAAGAAGAAAACTGGTTAGGCACAGATTTGGCATTTCTAATAAATGAAAAATATTCAGCAGTATGGTCTTTATAGTCATTCACTAACTGAGTTAAGAAATGAACATCATCACTATTACTATCATCGGCTTTAACAACCGCTAAACTGGCCAATAATCCTAATCCGGTAACAAACTTCATTATATATCTGGTAACTGTAAACTTGGATCTAAAATTTCTAAAAAAATTAACTCAAGTTAAATCACTTGTCTTTTATAGTGCCGGGCAGTGTAGTCGAATTGCCGCATTTAGATAATTACCAACAGATGTCGTGGCGGTGTCAATTACCCCAAATTTTGTTAGGCTCACAAGACATCATCATGCACGTCAGTTGTGAATGTTGCAACGGTGACGCAACCTTCTATTGTTAGGAGTTGATTAGCGGTACTAGATCTAGTGATATGGTGGTATATAGTGGTCAGAGTTTACTATGGTGGGCTCTTTTCTACTATGTTAGTGACAGCCGAGTCTACGCGGTTTTGAACAGTACATTATCATATCTTCCCCTCTTTGTCTAGAACTATACTAACCTAAAAATGGCCCTGCCGCCAAACAAAGATTTCTTCTGGTAAAGTGAACCTTAAACACCGGAGTTTTCTTGGTGAAATATGCCGTCATGTGATCTCCGGTGGCAATGATTTCTCGTTTATTGGTCTTGGATGTCTTTTGAGTACTATTGGATCCACTTCCATTGGCTGCTCCATTGATATCTTGGGTCTTGTCTCTGGATTCAGATTTATTGTCCTGGTCTTCAAAACTAAAGGTTTCTGGTTCAGGGCCTGCGTCGTTGGTATTCTTTTTGATATCCCACACTCTGACGGTATTATCAGCTCCCCCACTAACAAGGACGCCATTATCTTTGGAGAAATCCAATGAGTAGATTGAAGATCTTCCGTGTCCTCTCATGGTCTTTAGTCTTCTTCCAGATCCAATATCCCATATATTGATCACGCTATCTTCACCTGCCGACGCCAACCATCTTCCGTCTGGAGATACTGCCATACAATTAATAGGCCCTGTATGTCCCATAAACACTCTCACGGGGTCACCGCTGTGGATATCCCACATTCTACAGGTTTTGTCGGAGGACCCTGTGAACAAGTAGTTGGAGTTGGGATGGAATTCCACACAATCAACATCATTAATATGTCCAGCAAATATTCTTAATGGATATATATGATCGGTGGCCCATAATCGGGCTGTTTGGTCATGTGAAGCCGTGGCGAAATAATGCCCCATTGGAGAGAATTTGACATCCCAAACAGGCTGCGTGTGGCCCTTATATGATACCAAGCCAGTATATGAATCCAAAGACCATAATCTAACTGTTTTGTCTTCACTTCCTGACACGAGATACTTCCCATCAGGAGAAAACGAAACAGAGTACACGGGACCACTGTGACCAATTAATTTCCGAGAATTATCATTGTTATGTTTATCTCTTTTGAAAATCGATTTCAACGGTTTACCATCTATACTCCACAACTTTATAAAGCTATCTTGAAACCCTCCTGCCACAATAGTCGAATCTTGATTGAAGTTCAAACAAGTCATATCATTGTTGGAGTTGTGAAAAGTATACATACACACCGAAGGAGGAGTAGCTTGGATGGTATTCAATTTGATTTTAGCTCGTGAGTCTTCCACCTCTAAAATGTATCTCTTTATATCATCAGCATCTTTCAAAGGTAATGGTAAAGGCTGTGTTGGTGCTTCTCCTTCCTGTTGGTTCATTTCCTGGAATTCTTCAACCAATGTCTTACCATTAACCGGCTCGGATTTTTCGTCTTTTAACTTCAATTCGGCTTCTACTTCCTGTTGAGTATCTTGGTCCATTGGAGGTTTACCCAAAGTAACTGGTTGTTCATTAAAATCTTCAATGATTCCTTCTTCAGGATTGGCTTCACCTTCCAATTCTAATTTATCTGGCTGAGTGATTTTGATGATTGGATTTAAGTACTGATTGATAATTCTAATCAAAATAGCTCCTCCAACAGCTTCATTTTCGTGTAAGAAATATAACAACAAGTTCATTGACGTTTTGGATATTATGATTCTATACTTGTTCTTTCTGAACTCTTGGGCCACTTTATTCTCAGTCAAATGATCAGGCAATGAAACCCCACTTAACTGTTTCAATTCATTCCCATGCAAAATTTCATGGTCTTGCTTGAACTTATCATAAAATTGTTTGGCATGGTCCGAGAAATTCTTATAGATTAATTCCAAGTAACAATGAATGAAAATTGGATATAACAATTTGGACAACTCAGGTTTATATAAATCCAATGAAGTCTCCACCCACTTTCTTAACGTATTATAAGCGATCAAATAAATCTCGGGATCATTTTCTCGTCTCTTTTTCTCTTCGAAATCCTTCAACTCTCTTAACTCTTTTTCTTTAGCCAACCGAAACTCTCTGTCTTTGGTTTCCCTCAATTCTCGCTCTATTCTCACTTGCTTATCTCTTAAATCTTTCAATTCTCGTGTGACTTTCTCTTTTTCCTTCTTACTTAACTCACTAGGGTCTGCCAAAGTGGTATTATTAGGGTTGGGCAATGGTACGCTGGGGGTAGGGGTATTGGAACTTTCCAATCTCAACATCGATTCTGTCTTATGGTACCCTTTTTTACTAAGATTCTCCAAAACAATTCTGTTCAAATCGGCTTGTGAGTATTGAGTCTGTTGATTGTTTCTATTCTGGGCTTGCTGTTGGCCACCTCTGGCAGCCTGCTGTTGTTGAAGTCGTACGGCATCACCACTGGCACCAGCACTAGCAGCAGCAAGGGCACCAGCATTAGTGCCATTTGCAGCTCCACCGCTACCACCGTTACCGTTGTTATTTGGGGATTGGTTGTTTTGGGCCATCGTATGGAACGAGCTAGTACGCTTGATTGGCTCTGAATCTAGGAATTAGCACCGTATGGAGCAATGGAAAGTGATTATATTTGTTTCTACAGTTATGGTTTTAAAGATGTTCGCACCGAAAAAATCTCGAAATCTGCGTGGATCACGTGATGTTAATACCATAGATCTATCATTCTATACTAACTAACTAGACTTTATAATGGGTCTGGCAATGTCCCAAGGCCCCAGAAGCTCGTTTTTATACTTGTGCAAGAACAAAAAGTATGCTGGTAGTATAAGAGCCACGAAAACCTGGGTGAAAGTCCACAAAAGAATTAGGTAAAAATTGTGAAACTGGATGAGATAAACCGTATTGAGCCCGAAAACAGCCCAGAATACCAACTGTTGATATATGGAGTTGGCGGCGGTCTGTCGTATGGCAAAGTAAAACAAAGGTAGCAAAATATTTAACTGGATCGATAAGAAGATAAAACAAAACACCTGGAATGTTGAACTTAAACGTGATGATAAAAACAATGCATTCGATAAGGAAATATTGGTAGATAGTATTGGTTTATACTGCGGGATGTTAGTAGTAAACGCGTAGTCATGGAATATGATGTTAGCTATTGTTAGTAGAAAGGATATGGACCATATAGAGTCTGAGGAGGTTGACCTTGTTAAAGACCTTAATACCGGAGAAAGGATCAAGATTATAAACACTATCAACACAAAAGACTTTAATTTCAATGTATTAGCCGTATGACTAGTGAAGTTATTTAACTTGATCTCCCAAATCAAAAATGCTATGAATGAAAATGCCGAACAGCATGCCGTGAATATTATCGGATCCCAATTGAAATAGTATATTTTAGCAAATATTTGCACAACCAATATTAACGAATTCACATGGAATGTAATTAGTGAAAAGTCTTTAACTAATTTCAAGTAAGAATATTGGATTACGGTTTCATTACGCTTCAACTGGGATAAAAAAGACTCGTCGGTATAATTATCAGGATACTGTTGTTTGAGATATAGTAGCTTCTTCCATGGGGTTGGTCCATGTGACAGCTTGCTCTGGATACCAATGGTGTTCATATCATTGATACAATAAAATAAAGCATGGCGCGCTAATATTTCTAATGATATAAATATATCTATCAATACAAACTTCGTGATTACTTGAGTCCCACCAGAACTTTTTTACCATCTGAGTATATACGCCCATACAAGCATATATAAATGAGTAAGAGGAATCCAAAAAGCCAGTGGCAGAGCGGGCAGATGCCGCAGTTCCAACGTACCAATAGCTCGTTCCGTTTATCTAGAGCAAGTTCAAACACAAATACTACCAATCCTACCGCCAATATAGAGCCATATTATGACAACCAGAGTCTAAGGACACTCGACAGGTTCCCTAGTGCCAAACCCAGTGTCACCTATCTGGACAAGTTATGGACCCAGATCGATGTTTTGGATGATGTTAAAAGCATGTCCAACCAGGTAAAGGAGAGGGGATCTTTCTTTAATGAACAATTTAATGAACAATTGAATCGATTAAAACAACTGCAAGAGAAATTGATTGAAGTCATGGCTGCTCAACAAGCTGGTACCAAGGGAGACATTGACAACCCCAAACCACGACCTAAACCCACGGCTGCGAAACTGACGGGTGCCACTACCACATCTGGCAGGGGTAATCTGGACGACAGCGATGATGATGATACACCAGGATCTAATCGAAAATTTAGAGATTTTTTTGGCGATAAGCAAAAGACTTCTAATAACGTGATCTATACAAAACAAAACTTTGATGACGTAAACACCTATGTTAATGAAGTCAAACAAAACTTGGAAACTGTCAGTCGAGCCATGAAGGATTTCGACGACACCACTCGAGATTTGTGGTGAATTCTCCTTATTATACTGGTTATGATTATTCACGGAAAAACTTCCTACTCGGATTATCCGTGGGTGGGCGCAGGAACTGACGTCATCGACAGAACCGGTCTTTTTTTTGTAATTTGGCTGGTAAAATCAAAGTATGTAATGATAAAACATTCAATGAACACTTTTATATCAGTTGTAGCATCTATTTGGACTTGCCTCAGCCCATAGACTGCAAAAAGAATCGTAAAAAAAAAGTTTATCTGTTCTCTCGCTAAGATGGACCCATGCGGCCCGCTTTACGGCCTGAGGTCGCGGTATCAGTTCCCGGAGTTGATTGGCGCCTGAATGAATGCACTCATAATCCTATACGAGTGAAATTTTTTTCATACTACGTATAAATACTTTAAGGTGTCCCCAGGTTACTTGAACAGGCATTTACCCCGTCTTTTCTTCAAATTAACTGAACAGTTTTACTAGTAAGATTCAGACTTGAAGACATATCGTGCGAGCATCAACAAAAGTCCGCAATATATCTGAAAAAAAAAATCGTATATCGTATTTTCACAACACAATCAATTAAGATGGTACACTTAGGCGCCAAACCACCACAGCATAGAAAAGGAACATTCACTGATGTGCCAGAAGAATGGATGGACGAGTTGCATGAAGTGGAAAAATTGTTGACTGTTTCCACCGACACCTTGAACAAAATTGTTGCCCATTTCATCAGTGAATTAGACAAAGGGTTATCTAAAGCAGGTGGTAATATTCCTATGATTCCATGTTGGGTCATGGATTGTCCTACCGGAAATGAAATCGGTGACTATTTGGCTATTGATTTGGGTGGAACTAACTTGAGAGTGGTGTTGGTCAAGTTGAAGGGAAATAACCAGTTTGATACTACTCAATCGAAATATGCCTTACCAGCTAGTTTTAGAACTGGTTCTGCCGACCAATTATTTGATTTCATCGCCACTTGCTTGAAGAAATTTGTGGACGAATTATATCCTGGCGGTTGTAAGGAACCTTTACCATTGGGGTTCACGTTTTCTTATCCATGTACTCAATCCAAGATTAATAGTGGGGTCTTACAAAGATGGACCAAAGGATTTGATATTGATGATGTTGAAGGACATGACGTGGTTCCAATGTTGCAAGAGGCCCTTAGAAAAGTCGATGTTCCTATTGACGTGGTTGCTTTAATTAATGATACTACTGGAACTTTAGTGGCTTCTATGTACACTGATCCAGAAGCCAAAATGGGTTTAATTTTCGGTACTGGTTGTAATGGAGCTTACTATGATGTGGTGAAGGATATCCCTAAATTGGAAGGAAAAATGCCAGAAGATATTCCTGAAGATTCCTTGATGGCTATCAATTGTGAATATGGGGCTTTTGATAACGAATTGGTGGTATTACCAAGAACGAAGTACGATATTCAAATCGATAAGGAATCACCTAGACCTGGCCAACAATCTTTTGAAAAAATGATTTCTGGATATTACTTAGGAGAAGTGTTAAGATTAATCTTATTGGACTTGACTGAAAACAAGCACTTGTTCTTTAAAGATCAAGACACTACCAAGTTGAAACAACCATTTATCATGGACACCTCGTTCCCAGCCAAAATTGAAGAAGATCCTTTTGAAAACTTATCTGATGTTCAAGACTTATTTGAATCTGTGTTAGGAATCCAAGTCACTTTACCAGAAAGAAAAGTGATTCGTCGTTTAGCAGAATTGATTGGAGAAAGATCGGCCAGATTATCGGTGTGTGGTATTGCTGCCATCTGTAAAAAGAGAGGCTACAAATCAGGACACATGGCTGCCGATGGATCTGTGTACAATAAATACCCAGGATTTAAAGAAAGAAGTGCTAAAGCTTTAAGAGATATCTTTGAATGGGAAACTGAGCATGACCCTATCACCATTATTCCTGCTGAAGATGGTTCAGGGGTTGGTGCTGCTGTCATTGCCGCTCTTACTGAAAAGAGATTGGCCAGTGGGTTATCTGTTGGGATTGCCGGTGCTTAGGCTATATAGAGTGTTATATATAGAGTAGTGTAATTTAGTCAAATTAGTATTTGGTGATAATCCGGAACCGCGATCTCGCAATGTTATATTGAGACAAGCGAAACCTAGTAGCAATTTGAGTAGAGAATGGCGTTTTCACCAGAGAATATTGTGATTGATAAGACGTCTGATGGGATAGATCAGGCCCAAGACTATGATGTGAGTCGGTTGGAGGAAGAAAATGACTTGATTGTGTTGACCAATCAAATATCACCAGATGAATTGATAAATAACGAAGATATACTACACACCGAAGGGTTGATACTAGCTGGTCGGGAGGAGTCTCGAAGTGAACGGTTTTACTTCAACATATGGGAGGTGGCGAAAAAGGGGGTGATCAACCTCATTTTACCGTTTATCAATGGGATGATGTTGGGGTTTGGAGAGATCTTGGCCCATGAAATTGGGTTTAAATATAATTGGGCTGGTGCTAAGGTAACGCCTGAAAGAAGACTAGAGAAGAAACCTGCGTCCAAATTTTTATAGTTATGCTAATTTACGTTTATTATACAATCTAAGTATTCTTTTCATTTCGTATCACTCTTGTCTTGTTGTTCTTTCTCAAGGCAAAGGGATTTTAACATCGTCCCGTTCACTGAATAGTTGATACTCTGGATCTTTCCCCACTGGATATCGTTTGGTTCTACCACATTCATTACACTCGTATACCAATATATCATTATTAGGGGTTTGGGCTTTAGACGTGTTAACAAGGCGTATGGTGACGGAGAGTCCAGGGATTAAGATGGTATCACAGGTCTTACACACTGACCGTTTCAACTTGGGAGTACGTTTTATCACGGCCCTATGGGAAACCAACGTAGCGTTTCTGCTGAATGCACGAGATAGAACCGAATATTTGGGATTCAACGATGTTTGGTTGGAAAGCTGGTATAAATATGATATTCGTTCATACTCATCTCGTTTGGGGACATTAGAAGGGACTTTTTTATTTGGCGCCATGATGAGTTGGATGGTTGCTAAGTATATGAAGATGTTTTGGCGTTATTTCTGTACGAGAATATGACACTATTCTGTGAAAAGAACAGGCGTACAATGTATATGGAGTAGCACGTATATATTACTCTAAAGTGAGTTAATGAGAATACGAGAAATGAGAGAGCGCCTATGATAGTCAAGTGATTTTTTATATTTCAGAGACAACAAGAGATTTAAAGATCTTAATAGCTCCAGCACCACAACAAAACTCAGTTCCTTCCATACAAAGAGCAAATCAGAGACATCGACAGAAAAAAGGCACTTACTAAATAGTTCAATATATGGCGGCCGCTAGAAAACTGAAAAGCGAGAACTGAAAATGAGAAATCGTCGCATTCAAAGGCAAATCTACAACTAACTATAATGAGTGGATACGACAGTGCCTTATCGATTTTCTCGTATGTTCAGATAATTTCAAGCTCAATGGACTAGTATATGGATACCCAAACGGATTTTCTATGGAAATCACCGGTTTTCTGTAGTACCAACGATGTTCGTTCTTGGAGCTTATTGATGGCAAATATTGTCGTCCTTATGTTTTATTGTTTGATACTAACCGTTTCTAGTCCCGATGGACATGTGTTCCAAGTCGAATACGCCTCCGAAGCCGTCAAAAGAGGAACTTGTGCCGTGGGGGTCAAGGGTAAAGAGTGTGTGGTGTTAGGATGTGAAAAGAGAACTACGTTGAAATTACAAGATCCTCGAATTACTCCTTCCAAGATTTGTAAAATTGATCAACACGCCCTTTTAGCATTTGCTGGTTTGAATGCAGACGCCCGGATCCTTGTGGATAAAGCCAGAGTGGAAGCTCAGTCTCATAGATTGACCTTGGAAGATTCGGTCACCATAGAATATTTGACCAAATATATCGCTGGAGTACAACAGAAATATACTCAATCAGGTGGGGTAAGGCCATTTGGAATTGCTACCATCATCGCTGGTTTTGATAATAATGATAATACTCCTCGGTTATATCAAACTGAGCCTTCAGGAGTATACAATGCTTGGAAAGCTCACTCCATTGGAAGATCTTCAAAGACGGTTAAAGAGTTCTTGGAAAAGAATTATGAAGAAGAAATGACCGATGAACAGACGTTGAAGTTGACCATAAAATCCTTGTTGGAAGTGGTTCAAACAGGAGCCAAGAATATCGAGGTGTCAGTGTTGAAATCGAATGACAGAATCCAACAATTGACCGTGGATGAAATAAAATCCTATGTTGATGAAATCGAAGCTGAAAAAGCTGCTGAAGCCGAAAAGAAGAAAAAGTAGGTCCAAATCCTTAACGTAAATGGTTTGTGTATTGTACAATTCAAAGTAGATTTATATAAACTTAATTACAGAATGATATATATTATTTCTTGGACTTCTTTTTGGCATTACCTTTAGCCTCTTTGCCATTTCTCTTTTTATCGTCCTTTGGTTTGGGAACCGCTGAGAAGAATCCATCCAACCGTCCTTGGACCCCACCTTTCAAGCCTTTCTTCAATTTTTCCACTCCACTCTTCATTCTATCTTCACTGAACCCTTTTTCCTTGACCATAAAATCTATCAATCCTTGTAAATCTGGTTCTTTCCATTTGAATGATACTTCTTCGGCAGGAATAACTTCAGGATTTAAAAACAATTCTCGAGCCTCGTCATATGGCCATACCTCTGGCAATTTGTATTTGGTTTTGTCGGGATTTTCTTGAATGTACTTTACAAGATTGTCGATAGATCCATGTTCTTTAATTAATTTGTATGCGGTGACTGGGCCCACACCTTTAATGGTTTCACAATAATCACATCCCAATAATATACAGAGATCAATAAAGGCCTTCTTCTCCAATTCAAACCCTTCAATGGCCATCTTACAATCGATCTGATCAATAGGGATCTTTCGGGCTTCAGAAAACGTTAAGTGTCTTAATAAATATGGAGGTGAATAGCACAACGTATCCATATCTTCAGAAGCAGCAGCAAACACTTTCCCACCCCGAGCCAACTCAGCGCATTGAGCTTCAGCTTCACAAGGAGCATTAATATATGGAATCCCCATCAATTCCAAGAGTCTCTTAGCTTCATCATTTTGCTCTCTAGTGACTCTGACCATTCTTTTTTCGAACTTCAACATTTCTTCTGCTGTTCCAGTATCTTTGATGTTGTCCATTTGCTTAATGGCTTCTTCCTTTCTCAAATATCTTTTTTCCAATTCCCCACCTTTCAATACGGGTGGTTTCCCATCAAACACATAGACTGGTTTGATCCCACTTTCCACCAACCGAAGTGTACGGTAGTACATCCCCAGTAAGTGAGACGTTATGTCTCCATTTTCATTGGTCAAATTCTGTCCGTCTTGTTGTCTGACTGCAATCAAGTACTGATACAAACACATAGACGCATCGATGGCCACTTTTCTTCCAAAGAGATTCTTCAATTGGAATTCTTTTATTGCTTGAGGCGAATGTTCCTTGATCAATGAATTAAGACCTATGACTGTTAGTATGGCTCATTAGAATGTGCTGAATATGTTATTCGTACCTTTGACACCCATTATGTTACTGTGGAACTTATTCAGAGAATATTGATGAGTATTTACGATCACCAAAACGCGTCTTCAAAACGTATGCGATGAGAAGCGAGTAACAGCTATTTGATTTTGTACAAGTGACCTTTTTTGCTTAAGTTGGGAGTTTAGAGGTTTCCTTGGGTATGTGAATCTCTACAAGTATCATGCGATTTTACAACAATTAACTATATATTACACAGCTCTATTGACCTGTTTAAAAAGACTGGGCCTCAAAAGTCCAATCTCCCGTGTAAGCATCGTAATTTTTGAACTCTACCCCCTTGATCTGCTTCAACTTCTCGATATGACGTTTAACAACTTCATCATTAGGGTCTAGAATCGGTAATTTGTCCTTTTTGTTCATGGGATAACATCCTTTAAGAGTGATTCTGCAAGGTAAGTTCAACCCTTCCCCGGGTTTGGGCTTGTTATCAGGATAAATAATACAATTTTTGGCTTTGAAAATAATGACGTTTCCGGTGATATCTTCAAGATTCAACAATCCAGTCAAGTCAACCGGCTTTAAAAATTCCACCTTCCCGTAATGCTGGCGACCTATTTTGAAATTTGCAACCGAATGCAATTCGGTCAACGACATTTTCTTCAACTTGGAGAGCGGTGGTGAAGTCCAGTATCCATCTTCATCGACTTCCACTTCATCTTCATCAAAAGCATTTTGGTTTTCATCCGTAGGCGTTGATGTACTCTCGAATGCTCCATTGTTGGAATCTTTGATGGAAGCAGTCGCAGGTCCTTTGACTTGGAAGTCTACTTGTTTAGTGTTTGCATTGGAATCTTTAAGAGCTCTCATTGGCTTGTTGTTGGTCTTCGATTTATCCAACACTAATTTTTTCACAGTATCCTTAGGAGCAAAGATATCAGATGCAAGTATAGCAGAGTCGGTAGATTTGTCTAATAATGATGAGGTGGTACTAGTGGCCGATAATGGAGGGTCTGGCAAAATCGATACATTGCCACTAACCTCTTCGGGTTTGTTGACGGAAATGGTACTGTGGAATAAAGGTGCTATTCTTTGAACTCTTCCTAGACTTACAGGTTTCTTGATCTGTTTGGCAGGTTGAACTAAAGTAGCCACAGGAAGCGAGTCATTATTGGTTGACTGTTGAGGTACACTGATGCTTTTGAATAAGGGATTATCACCATATGGATTTTGCAGGCCCAAATTGATGGCTCCGTTCTGTGGTTGTTGTTGCTGTTGAGATTGGGATTGGAAAGGTTGTTGGTTTTGCTGTTGAGGTTGTTGTTGGCCAAAGAGTCCTCCACTTGTATTGCTAGTGTTATTGTTATTGTTATTACCAAATAATCCTCCGGTGTTGGAATTGTTGTTACCAAAAAGTCCTCCGCTTGTATTAGTATTCGTGTTGGAGTTATTACTACCAAAAAGACCGCCTGAGCTAGGTCCTGGTGCAGCTGGCTTACTGCCAAATAAACCTCCTGTGGTTCCAGTGGTGTTATTATTAGTATTATTGTTGTTACCAAAAAGCCCACCGCCACTGGTGTTGGAATTATTGTTATTTCCAAAGAGTCCTCCTCCAGAAGTATTGGTATTGGTATTACCGCCAAAAAGACCTCCTCCAGTAGCACCAGGAGCAGCAGAACCAGCCGGTTTGCTACCAAACAAACCACCGCCAGTGTTATTCTGACCGCCAAACCCAGTAGAATTGGTGTTGCTGGTGTTATTATTGTTGTTGAGACCAGATCCAAAAAGTCCTCCTCCAGCAGGAGCAGCGGGTTTATTGGCTGATCCAAATAAACCTCCTCCAGCTTGGTTATTATTCTGGCCACTACTGCCAAAAAGTCCTCCACCGGTGGAAGGAGGATTCTGTGATCCACCGAAGAGCCCTCCACTAGGAGCAGCAGGTTTATTTCCAAACAATCCTCCACTACTCTGGTTATTATTTTGGCTGCCAAAAAGTCCTCCGCTATTATTATTATTATTTTGGGTAGCTCCAAAGCCTCCACCAGTGTTACTAGAACCGCCGAACAATCCTCCACCAGCAGGTTTATTGAATGCGTTAGTGGAAGTATTATTATTGGCGCCGAATCCGAACCCAGTTGAAGGTTTATTGGCGCCGAATGCACTGTTATTGTTATTGTTACCACCAAATAATCCACCGCTAGTATTAGAGGTTTGGCCGCCAAAGGTAGAATTATTGTTGTTGTTATTATTCATTCCAAAGCCTCCGCCGGTATTACTTGATCCAAATGGAGAAGCATTATTGTTGGAAGCTCCAAATCCGGTGTTAGCAGAGCTGGCGCCGCCAAAAGGAGAGGAATTGGTATTGTTATTGGACCCAAAGAGACCTCCACCAGTATTCCCAGTGTTAGAAGCGCCAAAGCCTCCACCGAAACCAGTTGGTTTGCTAGCACCAAATGCACTTCCTCCGGTATTAGACCCAAACCCACCTCCAGAACTAGATCCAAACGCGTTCCCAGTATTGGAAGAGCCAAATGCACTGCCAGTATTCGAAGATCCAAAACCACCACCGGTGTTATTCTGAGCTCCAAACCCACTTCCAGTGTTGCTGGACCCAAATCCACCGCCTGTATTAGCTCCGCCAAACGGAGAGCTGGACGTGTTACCAAATGAGTTCGTGGCAGTATTATTAGATGCAAATGGAGAATTAGAAGTGTTGCCAAACCCCCCACTGGTGGCGGTATTATTAGAGGCTCCGAAGCCGAACCCACTGCCAGTACTATTGGTGGAATTGCCGAACCTTCTGTTCTGTTCATAATCCTTCAATCTCAATTCTTCAAAAGAAAAGTTCTTATATTCGGGCATGGAACAGATATTCTGGAAAATATTGGTACCTGAAGTATCTTTTTCTTGAAACGGAGTAAAAGGTTTGCCTCCGGTCCCATTATTCACGTTGGGGTCGGTCCCAGAACTGGCTCCAAATCCTCCACCTGGAGCGGAAGCAGCAGCACCAAATGGTGATGTGGTATTATTGGGAGTACCAAACCCACCTCCAAAAGCCGGCTTGCTAGCAGAGCCAAATAATCCGCCACCACCAGTAGTACTAGCACCAGGGGCACCAGTGTTGGAAGCGCCAAATGCTGAGCCAGTGTTAGAGCTGCCAAATGCCGATCCCGTGTTATTACTGGCAAACGGAGAAGAATTGGTATTTGAAGCACCGAATACAGATCCACTATTGTTATTGGATCCAAAAGCCGATGTGGTATTGGCATTGGTTCCTCCAAAAGCACTTCCACCACCAGAGTTGGCACCAAAGACTCCAGTGGAATTATTAGCACCAGGGGCAGTAGGAGCATTCTGGGCTCCCGTGGCTGCTCCAAAGGGAGACCCTCCGGAATTGTTATTTGTTGATGAGCTGAAGGGCGAGCCGCTAGTATTTCTATTGGCGCCGAAGCCACCAAACCCAGTGTTTGAGCTGCCAAACATGTTAAATTGGTTGTTGTCGAAGAGATTTTTGATGAAGCGCGGTGAAAAAGTATGGTGATGGGAAGTTGTATGAGATTGTATGCGTGGAGTCAGGGTGAAGTTGTATGAGAATTACGAGAATTGAGTGTTGGAGCAAGAGGAACAAAAGTCTGTTTGAATAGATGAAGTGTTAGTGGTTAGTAGTGAAGAACAATTAATGGAATAAGGATTACTCTACAGATTATTGGAATTGGATTATATTGTCTTAGATTGATTTAAGTGTGCGAGCACCAGTTAGCTAGTAGGATCCTGGTTGTTTCAAAAAGCTTATATAGTCTATTTAATTCTTCTTTTTCTTTGATAACATTGCATCCAATGTTCCTGCCTTTCTTTTGGTTGGCTTTTTGGCCTTCTTCTCTTCAAATTTCTTCAATTGATCAGCCCTTTCTTTGGCACCTAACTTTGCCAATTCTTCCTTCTTGGTATTGAATTCTTCATCTTCAATGGGTTTCTGTTGTAACCACTCAAGAAGCTTGATTTCTTCACCGTAGAGCAGGTCCTCTTCGCCTTTTTCTATTGGTGTTTCCAAAATAATGGGGATGTTTTGCAACTTGTCATAGTGAGCAATGATTCTAAATGGTTCAAGACCCAAGAATCCTCTTCCTAGTTTTTGATGCAAATCTCTATTGGCACCTAAAGGAGCTTTCGAATCATTGAGATGTATGGCACTTAAATAGTTCCAGCCAATAATATTCTCATATTGTTGCCAGAATTCTTTGAATGTACTCTCGTCCCGTATATCGTATCCAGCTGCAAATGTATGACAAGTATCTATACAAACACCCACACGGTCCTTATTATCGACCATATCAATAACATCTCGAATATCTTGTAGATTTGATCCAATTAAGTCACCATGGCCGGCCATGTTTTCTATCACAATCTTGACAAATTCCGTTTGTTCAATTGCCCGGTTGATGTTTTTGGCTAGCCGAACTAATGCTTCCTTGTGGTCCGAATCTAAACTGGATCCAGGATGGAAATTATACAATCCAATGTTTAGTTTTTCACACCGTTTCAAATCATCTACAAAGGAATTGAACGCTTTTTGTTCTTTATCGGGGTCTGGATTGGCAAGGTTAATGAAGTAAGATCCGTGGGGTAAAATATCGGTTCTGGGATTATAGCCGTGAGTTTCACATAACTGCTTAAATTGGGACGCCTCTTCGTCACTGATTTCCGGCGATACCCACTTTCTAGGGGACTTAAGAAATAAGGCAAAGCTGTTGGCACCGATATCCATCGCGTTTAATATAGAATTAGAAACTCCTCCACTGCCCGACACATGAGCCCCGAATTTGAAAGGACAACTGAGGTCTCTGGTGTACTTAAAGGACTCCGGTTCCTTTTGTTTCTTGCTTTGTTTCTTAGGAGGCATTATTCACTGGTGTACTGGAAATTGATAATGAATCTCCACGCGCGTCTCGATGAGTGTATGAGTGGTGATGATTGAATTGGATGATGATAAACTATATATTAACTATTTACAAGTACGGACGTCGTAAAGGTTATTTCTTCCCGTGTTAATCTGGTTTATTTCCCGTCAAATATACTGTCACTCTTTCCATCTTCCAGGGCCAATATCTTGGCCATATCGGAGAATTTCATGAGTCTGGTTTCAGGATTGGTCAACCTTTCATTCTCTACAAACAGATCCAATCCTTTGATCTTCCTGATTTCTGGATCACAAAGAGCCATTACTGCTAAAAGCGTGTAATAGGCATCATTTCCAGCGTTGTGTAAGTATCCATGAGGAATACCAACTAATCTTAACACTCCTCTCAAGGTGGCCCCTCTTCTCCTGGAATAAGAATAAAGTCGACTAGTATCAACTACTGGTGCATCATCAGCAATTTTTATCCCCAAACTCTTCAACCATTTGATGTCGCCCTCAATATGATGCCCTACAAACGCACCTTTTTTATTGACAATGTACTCGTTCATCACTTGAGTAACCATTTTGCCAGCTTGTTTCATGGTAGCCATATGAGACGCCCCGCCCATGAAGAACTGCTTATTGTCAGGGCAAAACTTTTTATTGTTTAGTTTCTTATGCTCTTCTATGATAATATGACCTTGGTGAATTATGGGGAGTATGGAATGTTCCAGGGCTTCGGGATCATACACGGCAATACCGATCTCCGTCACCTTCAGCGGACTCCGCTCATATGCTTCGACATCAAATGATACTAGAGGCGTTTGCCGCAAATAAACAACGTCCATGGCTGCTTTTAATGCTTGTAAGTTGACATCAGATTTCTCAGGTAGAAACTCGAAATTAGTGCTATTAAAGTATTCATCGAGTTTCTGTTTATAGACGCTTTTAGTTATAGGTTCGGCGTTTTTTATTCGAGCACTTCCACTGAAGGATCTAGAAATATTCTTTCCATACTTCGGGAGAATGGTTTTCGTTGTAATAGATGCTCTTGTAAACATCTTTAATCTAATATATTAATACAGAGATGCCTTTTAGAAACGCATCGCGAATTTCTATGGGGAAATGGTAGCGGCTAAAAGCTTTATATTTCCAAACTACTTCATTTAAGATGGAGGATTCAGAGGTTGATGGGTATATCAGGACACTCAAGGCCCAACCCGACTCCAAAGAACTCCAGCAATGTCTTTTGTCCCTTCGAAATCGCCAAATGACTCCTTTGGAGTCGCAACAGGTGATCTCAGTGATACTTGATCTTACTATTCCTGAAGTATACTTATCTACGTCTCCAGAAGTTAAGAATATTATTATTGAACTCCTTCAATCATTGAGAGGAGTCGGTGGTTTGTTGAATAAACTTCGGTATGTGATGAACACAACTAATGGTATGGAAGCAGCGAGAACATTTGTAGATGTTCTTACTCATGTTTTCAACGAGTTGCTCTATTCGAAGCTTGATTCAGAGAAATCGGTGGAGGTTAATGAAGTTAATAAATTGCTATTTCGTGGTCAGGCACTTGCTATTGTGAACGAGTTTCTTGATAAAAACGGTTCAATTGATTCTTTGACGGTGTTTGAAACTGCTGATAGTTATATTTCATACTTGATGTTGCAACTTCTACGATATCACCCCAAGGCAGATACTTTTAATAAGCATTTTATGAGTTTAATATCTTTGAACGATTCTGCCTACTTGTTAATATTTGATATTTTGTTTACCCAAACTCATTGGCAACTGTTCTTGCATAAATTCAATGGCATGAAACCATTTCAAAAGAAAAAAATTACTGTTCTTTTGTTGAAGTATATTAGTAAAAGAAACCTACTTGAAGATGATAATCATAATAGGGCTCAGGCTGTTCTTCAGATTATAGAACCCATGTTTGACAAAACCTCCTTTGATATGGCATTGGTAGACTCGGTGCTTTCGTTTCAGAGCCATGGTATGAATATTTTGGTGTCGTTGCTCTTACAACGAAAAGCAGGAGATCTCAAGCATTGGTTTGACATATTGTTTAACAAATGGGGCGATATATCTACCATTAAAGAAGAGCCTATTGTTCTACAAGAATTCCGAACACACCTTCTAATCCAATTAATTCATTTGCAGCCAGTGGGGTTTGTTGGCAAGCTCACAAGTAATCCGTTGTTCCTAGATGGAGTGTCTAATCGTTTCAATTCGTTTTCTAATCATTTGAAAGTGTTAGCTGTTATAGTAGCGGACAAAATCTGTGAATTATCTCAGAGAGATAAAATCTTTCTGATGACCAATTTGGAAGGTTATGATTATTTGTCATCTGAGTCGAGTTATCTTGTTACGATAAAGGGTTTTGATCTACAGACTTCATGGAGACTAGTAGGTGAGCCTATAGTTAAAGTAGAAGAAGAGATTTATTCTGAAAAATCCATTAGTAATGACTTATCCAAGATGAAAATTGACACGGCTCCAGCTCTCAAAGATTCAGATGATGAATCAGAGGAAGATAGTGATGATGAAGATGATCCAACTATTGTCCAGCGACAGAAAATTCCACGACCCATATACATCAAGGAATTGATCAAATATCTTCGAGTAGATTCCAATAACTCACAAGGATACGATATGATGAAGTTAGCCTTGACTACAGGACCCACCCTTATAAGACAAAAGGGCCAATTTGGAGTCGAGTTGAAAGCAAACTCTCATGAGTTAATTCAAGTCCTTGTTTCTTTGGATAATGGGTTCTCGATAGAATCATTCGATGACTTGAGATTAAATAGTATTATCTCTGTCCTTGTGAGTGATCCGGAAAGTGCAAAGGATGTAATCGAGTTACTTGGAGCTGGTGATTATTCACTTCAACAACGTATGGTAATATTGTCGGCGCTATCTTTAGCAGCAAGAGATATTAGAGGTTTCAAGGATAATACTGTGACCAAGTCTTATATCGAAAAAAGCTTCCCCACAAAACAGTTACCTCAAAAGTTACATGAAAAGTATCTAGATTTGTCGAGGCAATACGGCAAGGATATTGAATATGAACCTCAGAATTTGCAAAATGCCTATTTGGCCATCCAAGATTCGTTGATGCACGAAGATTCAGAACAAGCTAAGGATCAACTTCTGGGAGGTAAAATATTAAGAATGTCCCGAAAATTACTGAAAAAACCAGAAATTAGTCCTATGACTCCAAGATTCAAGGACTATTCCTCAATAATAAGTAAGAACTTTTATTTTCCGCTTGTGTATTTATGGCATGAGTCTGGTGGAATCGACATTGGCCATTATTCCTCGACACTCACAGGCCATTACGTTAAGACTATGGCTCTATTACTACACTGTTCATTTACATTCATTGGAAATAACGATATGATTAGAGAATTTCTTATCATTGTTGTGGACGTGATGAAAAACCTTAGTGTGGACCAGGTCCAAGTAATAGAAGGAATTGTGACTGGTTTACTCTTAATTTGTGATATTTCTGATGAACAATACTTGCTAATAAATTTTGGCCAACAGTTGATAATTATTCAAAATTACTTAAATGGCAACTGGGAAGCCATTATCGACAACCGGATTAAAAGCTTATGTGCTGGATTCTTGCTCAGATTGACGAAGATAATCGAAAAATACCAGGCTACAATGATCGATCAAATGAATAATATATATTAAATAATATAATGGACATTAGCATGTATGGGTCTATAAATTTTTTTAGGCTAAAAAAAAAAAAAAAAAAAAAAAAAAAGGGATGTTAATCCATGTCTCCTGCTTCTAGTTTCCGAACAAGATCAGTGATGTCATCGATTTCAATCTGAGGACAAGCAGCTCCTTTGCGTTTAACGAATACCAGTTCAAGAGGATATTGTTCATCCATTTTATAAAGAATCCGAGCCTGGGGATCCGATGCTTTCAACGCCAATAATAAAGTATAGTAAGCATCGTTCCCAGCGTTGTGAAGATTTGCATGAGGAATTCCTAATAGCGATAACGAATGAGTTAGACTTCTTTTCTGTTGAGTCAGGAAACTTACTAACAATTGAGTATCAATGTTCGGATTTCCTTCTGGGAAATTAATTCCTAAGGTCTTGAGCCATTTGATATCACCTTTCAAATCATGCCCCACAAGACAACAGGGGAACAGGTCATCAAAGAAATATTTCTCTATAAGTTTCTTCAAGAACTCAATTGAATCACTCATGGGCATAATATAACTGGCAGAACCAGAGAAAAAAGCGGAATTGTTAGGGACATACCGGCCATTTCTATAATTCAAATTCTCCCGAGGCCTGATGTGGTAAGTTCTAAGTGATGGAACTATAGCATTCTCTTGGTTTCTAGGATCAAAAATCGATATTCCAATCTCTGTGATTCGATTAATATCTCTTTCCCACGCTTCCACATCTATAGAGAAGAGCGCGTGTTTGCGACCATATATATTCTCCACGCAGTATTTCAAGGTGTGAAAAGACCCCGGATTGCTGAGCTTGGGATGTTGTTTGAAGGACTGTTGAAGGTATTCTTCTATTATCGCCTCCCGTTCGCCCATTGTTCGTGCAAACCCTTAAGTTCCCTGGCCTACCTTTTTGCAAATGTGGTTTAAATTTATTTGATGCCCGAACGCAAAATGCGAAGCTTATTGTTTGAGTATAGTAGTAGTTGAATTGTATAGTTTGTATCATTCATAAGTCTATCTAATTTCTAAATAATTTAATTTACATAACGGTGAAGCAAGCGCTGATACCCACAAGAGCGGTTAAAAGCACAGCTTTTTTGACCGAGAAATCCTTCTCTGGAATTAACATTGGTCTGTTTCTGGTAGCGAAAGAAGTGCTATTCTCTTTAACACTTTTGGAAGATTGAGATTCTGAGGCAGACTCATCAGTCAATAATGATGCAGGCATCCATTTGGATTGACTACCGGTGAAACCATACTGGTTATAGCTGACTCCCGAATGGTCCTCTTTCTTGGTGGTATCTGTTTCGGTAGCATCTTTGGTGGTAGCGGTATCAGTTTTCATGGTAGTAGGGGTCCACCATTGCGTGGTGGTATCTTTAGCTGTGTCTTTGGTGGCAGTATTTTGAGTAGCTGTGTTAGCAGTAGCGGTATCTTTGGTGGCAGTAGCTGTGTTGGCAGTTGCAGTGTTGGCAGTTGCAGTGTTGGCAGTTGCAGTGTTGGCAGTTGCAGTGTTGGCAGTAGCTGTGTTACCAGTGGCAGTATTACCAGTAACAGTATTACCAGTAGCAGTATTGGCTTTGGTAGCAGCTTCATTGGCGTTATCCTGTTCATTGTTCTCATTAGAATCCTTTTCACTGCTATCATCGTTAGAATCATCACTAGACTCATCAGCTCCAGCATCAAGGCTCCCGCTGGCAGCCATCACCATATTAACACATTGAAGGGCCACTGGGGCAACAGATAATAATCTTGGTCCTGATAAACTCATCTTGAAATCGTGGTGAAAGAAAAAAAACATGCAGACATATGCCTCAATTTATAGTTTAGTCAAATGAAGGTTCCATTGACCTAAAAAGAGGTCGATCATTCGTGATGCTGCGGCAAGGGACCTATGATGCCATCATCCTATTGTTTAAAGTCAATTAATTACCATTCCTATTTGGTAATCTTTAATAAGTTTACCTGTTTCGGGTATTTGATAAATACTGCGATTATAGCCTGCAATTTCGCAACCATTTTTTTTTTCTTTTGCATAGTAAGCAGCATATTCAAATGATTATGTTCTAGTATTGGAGATGAAGCAGATAGCAAATATACAAGCTGAGTTAAAGTCAGTAGAAATATATTGACAGGTTTTCTATAGTCTATATGAAAGAAAACTAAAATACGCCTAAAATACATGAATGAAATGAACTTTCATACAAAAAATCCTTCAATATAAAGGATAGAAACAAATAAAAGTACAGGTTAGCTAAAGAATGTAAAATAAGTACAAACATGAACCTGATGGCTAAATTTACACTAACCAGTTAGTCAAATCTTTGCAAGCCACTAAAGCTTCAGGTTCATTGGTATCAATATTATGGGAAAGGGTGACCAAGTGGTTTAATAACGAATCAATATAGTTGGTCAAATTGAAACGAGGCAACTTGTTGATCGCGAAATCGGAGTGTTTGAAAATATCCTCATTAGACTTATCCATAACATTGTCACTGCTGGAAATATCGGTATCATTGAGAATTCTTTTGGTATTAATGATATAAGCAATGAGATCATTAATCATGGTCTTATTGTTGATCAATTGATTGCTGTTCAATGATTTCAAGTTTTTCACTACTTCAAGCTCGATTTCCTTCTTGACAAATCTCTTATCTTTGGAAGCCACAGATGTATCGGAGTCAAAATAGTTGTTGGATTCATAATCTTGATTCAATGGAGGAGTCAAACTGGCATCTAAGAAGTTGCTGAAGTTGTTCATTTGACGTTCTTGATATATTCTGGTGTTCAAAACTTTATAATCATCACTCTCATTCAACCAGCTTGCCATGTAAGATAATAAGGGGATTTCAATCAATTTTTCATGATTGTCATTCAAGTTATCAAACTTCAACTTGGACAAGCATAATTGTAAATTCAACATCAAGTTCTTCTCGGAATTAATCATGACGTTATTTATAAGAAGTTTCAAATTCGAAAAATTGTTGATTTCAATCAATTTCCCATTGACTTCAATTTTGAAGAATTTCACCATATCTCTTGTACCAATAATCTTCAGGATGTCTAAAGAAATATTAGGCAAGCAAATTTGATGGTAATAGTTCTTCAATATTTTCAAGAAGTCGGTCGTAAACTGACTGTATTCATCAAATCTTAACAACTTAGAGTCATAAGGAATCTTCAACACATCATTCATAAGCAAGGAAGGTTGGGAGCAGAACTTTTGACCAAATTCAAGTTCTGGAGTATAATCCTTTCCAATTCTGAAGAAATCAACCGTCAAATTCTTCTCGTTGTTATTCAACAAAGCTTTGAACTGGTTTTCAATAGCCATAAGCTTGTCGTTGTTTTCCAGTCTGGTGCTGAAATATGCGCTTGAGTCGTAGGTATTAGAATTGATAATAACCAATTTATTGCTATTTTTCAAATTGGAATTCAAAAATGGAAACAAGTCTTTACATTTTGCTAGAGCAATTTGCAATTCATCATACCCGTTATTCAAGATTGGTTGGAACTTAGAATTCAAGTTCGATTGAACTTTGACTTCATTATAGATTGAATCCCATCCTGACCAGTTTGGCTCGACACTTCCAATAAACGATCCTTTTTTACATGGGAAACCAGCACCATCAATACCAACAAATATCAAGCTTAGTCTATCGAATGGTCTCAAATTTTGACGAACGTTATCCAAAAACTCGATGATTTTGCATCTGTATTCCCCATTAGACAAATTAGAGTTGTTCAATAAGGTGATAGAGATAATCAAGTTCAATGGAACTATTTCTGGTGATGGCATTGACTTGATCAATAAGGATTCTGGGATTTCTAGATTGTTCTCGATACAATTTTGGAATCTTAAAATATCAACTGGCAAATTGGAATAGTTATCCTTTATTAAGTTCCATCCATTGGTTGTCAATTGAAATAATGAAGTTTCTTGAATGAAGTGGTTGTCCAATAACTTCTTGAAATAGTATTCAAGTCTGCTAATAATCAAAGGAATATCAGAGCAGATTTGCAATTCAGGAATTGTGTCATTGTTCAAGTTTAAACGGATACCACTGATAAATCTGGTCATGTTAAGGATATCTTTCTTGATGAAGATCTGGCCAATAAGGTTCTCTCCTTTCAAATCAATCAATAACAAGGAATTCTCGAATAAGAATAATCTGATTTGATCCCAGCTGTTTCCGTTGGTACTAATATCAATTATTTCGAAAATAAGCAACTTTCCCAAATTATTAAAATCTATAATACCATCACCATTCCAGTTGATTATATTATTCAAAATATTGAATTTGATTTCATCCAAGATTTGATTCTTCACCGATAAATCTTTATTCTCGTTCATAGAATTGAAGAATTTAGGAGGTTTGATATTAATCAAGTAATTCAATTTTATCAGCTCGTTATCATTTGCAGGGTTGATTGAGAGTTTGTCATCATCCTCATTCTCTCTAATGAACTTGATCTTTGGTTTCATAAGACTATCAAACAAGTCTTTATTCAAGTTCTTATTGAAAGAAGATCTTGGTGATAATAACTGTTGTTGCTGTTGTTGTAAATTGGCCCGTTGAATGTGATTTGGCAAGACCGGGTTGAAATTTTGTCCCTTGCTGCTTGCCTCATCAATGGCTTGTTGCTTAAGGCTTACAGTTTCAGCAGGAGGTTGTAATTGAGTCTGTCCAGGGGGAGCTAGGTATGCTTGTTCTTGATGTTGACCGGGGTTACTATTCACAGCAGACACCTGAATTGGTGGGTTTCTTAATGGATCAGGAATCATTTGATCAGAAGGAGTCATTGGAATGTCGACAGGTCCAAAGACTGGAGTTATGAATTCTTTATTAGGTCCATTGTTACTAGGAGTTCCATGAGCACTTTTGCTAAAGGTATTTTCAGTTGAATTGAAATTCGAAATCAATGATTCATTTGATAAGTTGAGTTCATTACATTTCTTGCAAGTCAACACATTGTTGATAAAACAATCTCTATGACAAAGATGCTTGCAAGACAACTCCAATAAATCTTCCTCGATGAAGAAATGGCAAATGGTGCAAACTGGTTCATCTGATTTTGGCAGGTGGATTTGAGAATGCATTTGCAGCTGAGATTGCAGCAGCAAAAATATCTGCAGGCTTGCATTTGAATTGACGTCTGATGATTGGAAGAAGAATTGGTCGGAGGAATAATTGTTTCCAACCGTAGGAGTAGTCATGGGTTGTTTGAAAGACGAGTGGAAGGTAGCCAGATGAGCGTCAGCAGGTAAAGGAGGTAATTGTTTTGAATCTTTGAAATCAATATCAATTTGATCCATATCATCACTCAAGAAATCATTAGCATTACTTGATAAGTTTAATGGGGATGGAATCGGATGAGCACTCTTCATGAAATGAGGAGGATGGGGAAATTGATTGGAATTGGAAGAATTATCTCTGTTCATTAAGGGTCTTTGAGTACCTAGAAAACCGTGAGCTGCATGAGCTTTGGAATTTAGGGATACGTCCTTGGATTTATTTATGCCGTTGATCGACATGCTGTTCAGTTGTGTTCTAGGAAAGTAAATACCAGTTCAATTCCAACTTGAAATCGAAGTAATGGCGTATTTGTTTATGTCCAGCAAATGTTTGAATCGGAAATTCCGTTTGTTTTTATAATTTATGTGAAGATGGAATGGACCATCCAATCGTGAAAAATAAACACAAGCTCAGATTAGACTCGGAATGTCAACAGTTTAAATAACCCAAAAATCTAGAATAAGATTTCTTCGTCCAAATAAAAAAAAAAACCTTAAAGTATAATGAAAATCCCAAAACGACTTTAACCTTCGGAATGTACGTCGATATAAGTACGGTTTAAAAAAGTTGAAAAATAAAATAAAAAAAAAGTTTTGGGTGTCCCCTTTTTTTCTTTTTCACAAATGCAAGTTTTAGGAAAAAATACGGGTAATAACGCTATGTTCAAGTATGGTAACAGGGATAATATTCTCTGCCTGACTAGCATCACGATCTAAACCCTAAATCTTAACGTGTATTGTATGCTTTGGGTTAATTTATTCAGAATATTTATTCTTTTTCGGGAATATTGCATGCATGGTATGCACATGTAGTATCGTAACCAACAATCGTCGATCTGCCACACACACATAAAAAAAAAAAAAAAAAAAGGCTGCGTATGTCTAACATCGATCTAGCGACGATCTTGACCCAATTACTTAGTTCTGTATCTCTTCAGTAGATTGCTCTCGTCGTGATCCGATGTCTCCATAGTATAGAGCACTGACTCCCCTTGGTTTGTAGAACGCATTTGGTTGCAGCTCCCCTGCGGCGGGCTTATCAAATGTATGCGTTATGCTTATTCGTGCGCATGTTCACATTCTCGATGAAAGAAATCTACCCAGTGTGTTCTCTCGTGCCACATCCACGCTAAGTTTAGAGCCTATTTTCGTGTCTTTTCGCCTCGACTACCGGCTGGGTATTAATTAACCCGAAATAGATTTTTTTTTTCTCAAATTTTAAGCTGATACACAGTGTCTGTTCCTTTATTTACATCTGACATCGATATTATTTCTACGTTGAGGGCACCGTTTTCCTTGCTTGTTGTCGAGCCTCAATTTTCGTCAACCAACTGGGCGAGAGGGTTGCCCGAAATGGTTAAATTAAAGTTATAGGCGAGTGCTAGCGACAGGTGACCCCTCTGCCACATTTGAAAACTGGTGGAGCTGTTAATGCTGTTGCTTGTGGGGTTATAGAGACTTGCTATATATTCATGTTGTCGGTTGTGTGGTTGTAATGTTAGTGGAACATTTGTAGCACCTATTGATCTCTACAATAATGCTGTACACCAATTCCTATTCACTTGGTAGTACATCTGATTTATTTTTTGATTGATGTCTGGAACCGTTTCCTCAACAATATGAGCAACAATAACCTGTTCAAAGGCTGTTGATCCGTCGTTTGTTAAATTTTTTACCTGCAGCTTAGGCTTCAAGAATATCTCCAATTAGACTTCTTAAAAAAGTTAAATTGGCAGGTGTTATTGTTAGCGGTGCGGCTCGTTTTTACCTTGACGACAGTTGGGATCCTCTTGGCTACAGGGATCTCATCCAACATAAGGTTGACCATCGACAATCTCTCTCTCTAATATGGGGGCTGAAGGGTTGACCTACTGCTTCGAGGCTGACGCACAAGAGTTCAAGCAGCGGTGTAAGATAAACCCTTGAAATAGCATTCAAAAATGTGAAAATCGCAAGAAGTTAGCTAATTGTGGTAATCATCTTTATCAAGTTTTTGTCATTGACAAGGGCCCTAATCAATTGTAGGGATTCTAAGCATAGTGAATATTGCTGTTTGTTTTGGTCTTCCTGTTCATTGAAAAACCCTTTTTCTTCTGGCTCCAACCTAGCCACCAATACGATTGTCTTGCACGTACAAATCCGTCGCAGTTAGGAGCATTTACACAAGAGCGTTGCTTTCCGTAACGATCGCATACAATAGACGTGTTCAATTGATTAACCCAAACAGGAATAATTGTTGATGATCCCTTGCTGCTATTATCCTACTATACAAGAGGAAATTTTTTTCAATTGAATTTGCCCACACGAACACAAAAAAGGGTTTTTTGCCTTGGGGATCTACAATGTTTTTACCTGATTGCTTCGGTTACTGCTGTTGGAGTAACTCATGATCCAAACTGATACGCTCCGCTTTCTCATCCTACGTAGCTCGTAAGAAGAAAATCTCAGTCTTCTTGAAGAATGTTCTAGTCAGTAACATTATCTACTAAAGAGTGATTGATCAGAAAACATGTCTGGTTCTCCGTCGTGTTGCCTTGCGTTTCCTGATTCGTCTGACCCATGTGCATCTGGCCATCGAGATCGACAACTGTACCGCATTCTGCACGAGACGTGTTTCTCATCTAACATGTAAGAGAACTTTTTCCCTTTTGCTTCATGCATCATTTGAGATACACGATTATCTCTTTCTTCGTCTAATCCCTTATCAATACGTGAAGACTATGGAGTGATTAGATTCAAAATGCCGTATAGCTCTATTGTTTGTATGCTCTTGGGGTCTGTTTGTAGTTCTTTTTCAGCAAAGAATGTTACAAGCATAACAGGGGTTGCCTTGTCTCTGACAGCCTCCCTGAACAAGATCTTTTATTAATCAAAATTATTTTGAGCTAGAGGAGACCCGCTTAATTATTCCAAATAATCTCCTCGTCTATTATTAAAGACACCCCTATTTGTGCAATCAAGTTTCAAGCCATGCTTGCAGTTTGCGATTCTATGGTGACTTTTCTAATCCTGCAAAGGACCTTTGTTGCCCAGAGTCTTCTTGTAATCACCGCTAGAATGTATCTTTACCTTGAACTTTTTTGAGCCTAGATTTCTGTCCATTCCGTCTATTCTTTCTTTTTACTCTGTTTGTTTGTTTAACCGTGGTGCTTCAAATAGAGAATTTGAAGAGATTAAAGGAGATACACACTGCAGTTAGACCTAGTAAATCTGTGGATCGTCAAACTTAAGTCCAAGTTTTGATTCCGACGAAAGTACCCAAATTTCACATCAATCTTGCCATGGGCTCAATGATCTCTTTCCTTACAAAGCCCGCGTGATACGTCTAAACTGATTAATGCAATTTGGCTTCCAGAGTCTTGAAGGTATTTCCTGATAATTCTTTTCTTATTTTAAGCGCAACAATATACATTAAGAATACTAGGAATCATAAAATATTCAAGAAGTTACTGAGTGGAAAAATCATCACATCAATTAAAGTAGAGAAAACCAATAAAAATGGTGAAAAAACTCTGAAAAGTAATTAGAGAATGAATACAAATCGGAAGTAGAACGACTTAAAAGTTGTTTTCAACATGAAGAGTCTAACATTCAACAAATAAATGATCAGTAAAGATCAAATATATGTGAATATGATAAAGTTACACAAAACGAATCATCTCCTAACGTTATATCTCACTCATGCGATTTTGGTCTCGTAAATTTCCTCCCGGTGGCCAAGCTGGTTAAGGCGCGAGACTGTAAAGAGATCTCCTCAAAGTAATCTTGAGATCGGGTGTTCGACTCACCCCCGGGAGAATTACTTTTTTTTGTTTTTTAGGTTTTTTAAATCATTCTAATTACCCCTACTCTATGGGAAACAGATGCAGGTCTCGAATTAAGTGTTACATTGTTTATCTATCTATAAAATCAATTTACAAAAATTAACACTATCCCAACCTCTGAATCTATCATGCCTCGAATGTCTTGTTTTATTGAGCAGGTAATGGGGTTATCTTGGAAAACATATCTACCACACAATAATAATGGCCCATGACCCCCAATACCACAAAAATATGCCATATGTTATGACTCGAAAATAAATAATCAACCCACCACAATGAAAAGAAGTCATTATGATAATGAGTTTTCTTGGGCTCTTCAGGAAAATGTTTGTTAATGATAGACTTGAATTTTTCATTTTCAGCTTCATCTTCATCTTCCTGTTCATCTTCGTTTTGTATGAGTTCTGTTTTGTCGTCCAAAATGACCGAATCCTGATCGCGTGATTTCTTACTTTTTAAGATTTCAGTTGTCAAATCATGCTCAATCTCTTCGTATTCTTCTCTTCCACTTTTTTCGATATTTCCAGAGATTATGTCACTAGAGCTATGCTCATGGTCGCAGAACTCATCTTCATTGATAACCACGTCATATCTCCATCTTTCGGGTATTAACCCTCCATAGAAAATGACTCCAATCCAGTACCAAAGGAAACTTTTGTAGAATAATGGGATGAAAAACTTGAACGATTTTATGAATCCTTCATAAAAGCACAAAACAACTATAGTAGCAACCCCTAATCCAGCTAAGCCAACAAAATAGCTGATTCTAATAGATCTACATTCTGGTCTATCAAAGTATGGAGTCCAACTGAAAAGCAAGCCGCTTGAACCACAAAGGGATGTAAACACAATGAAGAAATTCAACAATTTGGGATAATTGTATAATGAAACGTATTCAACCGCAATTATTGAAGCTGAGATTAATATGGTGATCCCCGTGTAATCTATACAAGCAAAGTTATACCTTGTATTCAACTTTGCAAAACAGGAATAAGTATGCCAGGAGCTGGAGCTAACTAGACAAGCAATAGCACACGACAAAAAGAAGTATACCACCATATTGTCTTTTGAACTATTCTTGGTATACACTTCAGTGCTAGGAAAATCAACAAACCAAAAGTACAACATAATTCCAAGCCCAATCAAATGAGTCCAAATGTTCATGGATTCATTGTGATTGAATTGAAAAATGGATTTTAACATTGTGGTATGGCTCATAGAAAACCGGTACCCATTAATGATGTACCGATTCTCTCTCCAGCCCAAAGGTAATTGATAATAATGTAAATGACGATGCTGGGCGATTTTCAAGGCCCTATTAAAGTTATAGAATTTGAAAATGTTGAAAATCGATTCATTGGTCTCCACTGGTTCTATACGTCTTTGAATTAAATTATCGATATGGGTCAACTTTTCATCAAAGTATTGCATAGTAGTAATGATTTTTTCCGACAAAATCTCTCTGGAAGTATCAAGTTTGCTTTCCAACGGTTCCACGGTATCATCACTATTGAATAAACAGTTGTATTGGTCGTCCAAAGTCTTGTATAAATAATCCAAATTCAGGATTGATGACTTCAAAACTGACTGCTTAATAAACTTTAATCGTTGATGTATTATATCAAGCTTTGCAAAATTCCTGAAGCTTTTTAAACTGGATGTACTGCCTCTTCTACTCTTGGGAACATTCAAATGAGTTCCATATTCCTCTGCGTTGCTGTCTCCATCGTAATCCTCTTCTCCTAATGGGTTCTCACTGTCGCTATTGTTGGAGCCGATTACCGAGATCTTCACGGCATCTTGGGAACCCCCATCAAAGTTATCTTCCGTTGTTCTTAGACGCTTCCGATCACTTTCCCTAAAACTCTTACTGTCTTTTTGAAGCTCTTCGTCCAAATCTTCTATATTATTGAACTTGAAATACTGTTCGAATTGGTCTAGCCTTGACTCTATAGAAGATAAAAATATATCCAATTTTTCAATCAAGATCTCTTCAGTAGATTCTTTATCAGTATTGCGAAACCTGTTTCTAAGAGCAGTAGTGATTTCCGACATGTTTCCACTTGATTTAGCCTGTTTAGCTGAGTATCAACCACTAGCTTGAACTGGAGATATATTAAGATTGTTTTCAGTTACCCATATGATTCGGATGCGGATGTGCCATTACCGGTAGAATAGGAGAAGCATACCAAAAACGGCACCACCGTCGTGTCTTTACCTAATGAATCATGGTTGCAAATTCAAATTCTTATTATTACATATATCAATCTACAGGATATGGTTATATCGTTACAATGCAAAGCAAAAAGATGCTTGACTAATCTATATGGTACTTGGGTCTTTCAAGGTTCTCATAGTCCCATAATGCTTTACGCATGGGCTTGAACATTTTAAACTGGGACACCAATTTGTTATACTCGGCCTTAAGCTTCTCGTTGTTGTTAAGCTCATTATTGTCGTTACCAGAGTCATCAAACAAATAATGTTTTTCTAAACTATGGTAATCGGTCAAAGGTTTTGATAAGTAGTATTCCATCAATATCTCGTCACTGCTATCTAATAATTGTAATACTTGTTCATCATTCATCTTGGTGATTTGTTCTGTCAATTTCTCTATATCGTATTTTCCCTTGTCATCTTTCACTAATTTGTCAGGGAAGATTTGTCCGATTTGTTCTTCTTTGACCCACAAATTCAACTTCTCTACAAAATACCATCCGTAGTATTCTAAAGCCGTCAACCCTTTGGAGTATTCAAATTTCAATCTGTTGGTGATGGTGGAAGGAATGAACACTGGAACCCCTTCAATCATGGAATATCGTAATGGTGACAATTCATGCAATTTATAGAAATGTTTTCTTCTATCATTGTAGATTTCCACACTGTCATCATTCTCGGGCTTTTCAATGTCCACTAAGTCTTTGTCTTTGTATTCTTCTGGGGGATTGGCTTTGGAATTGGCCAACGCGGTAATATCAATATAAATTCCCGAATCAACATCCACGATTCTGGCGTCGATGTGGTTTGATTTAGTACTGACGTCTCTATTATGAATAAAAGTCCCCACGTCTATCAAAAACTTCCCATATCCCTCTAATGGGTCTTCTATAATTAAGGTCTGATTATAATCTTTGGCCAACCGAGTCAATTCAGACATTGGCATTTGAATATCAATATCCAAATCAAAGGGGAACATTAACCCATTCCAATACCATGATAATAATGGACCATGCATTAACCAACTGATAACTCCCTTTTCCTCAGCAAATCTATTCCAGTTTCTTAACAACCGATCCAAAATAATATTGGCCCGATAATTAGATTCCTTTCCATTCCAACCCACTCTATCATAATTCAAGGCTCCATTGAAAAATCTCCAATCATAATGCCATCCCCATTCTTGATCTTGATTCTTAGGATCATCAATTCTTATAGTAGCCATTTTGAAATAAGTTTGCTCATCTTCTTGTTTTTCGAATTGTGCTGCATACTTCATACTATCATAATACATCCGTTCATTGGCAGACAACTTTTTGATGGGGGTGGAGCTGGATTCGTACCGATCGATTTGTTCAAATACCAAATCTTTTGAATAATGGAACATAGACTCTGTCAACTTCACCTCTTTACTTTCTGACGAACTAGACTGTTTTTTCAAAGTCCTATACATTTCAGTGACATCCTCTTCGTCGGTCAAAGTCTTGGGAATGATGGTGTCTATCAAGCTCTTATATTCCTGAGTATGATCAAAGCTTACCACAGTTTCATCCTTCAAATCATCAAAGTTCAATTCGTTATTATTCTTAACATAGTCAACAATCATGTCTGAAGTGATCATCCGTTTGCCGGAATTATCCACGTCGAACTCAAACGTTCCTCCTTGGTCAGTCAACATAATAACTTTGACTGGTTTGGGTAAATGTTGCGTGAACGCATAGCACTTACCTTCAATAACCCTGAGGTCATTGAAGGGCCGATCATCATGACTGGAATGTGAGTGAATTATAAACCCTGGTAACTGGTCTCTGTTTTGAAAACCCAACTTTTTCACTTGTTCATCGGATATATCTTTGTTGTCGGTGCAAAAATAATCGGGATTTGGGTCGTTGTTGGTCCCCTTTCTAAGATCCTTACAACTCATTCTAATGCTCATAGGCTTTGATAAATCATCATTCAACTGACTTAAATCCAACCAATCAATCCAGTTAAACGGCAAAGTAAGGGGGCCGAGCTTGTTGATGTCTGGTTTGGAGTTCCCGTTAACAGATGATGGGTCCTGATAGGACTGCCACAAGTCTAAATACTTGTTTTTAATGGTGTTCAAGTATATCGACAAAGTAAACCGTGGATCATAGAATATTTCATTTTTGTTAATCCAAGATTTTTTGGTTTCTACCTCGAGGTTGGGCATATTCTTTAAGAAAGGCTTAAGAAATACGTTGATTTTAGTTTCCGTCAATCCCGTTTGGGCCAACCAATACCGGTTGCCTTCATTCTTCTCCACCTTGCTGAACCGTTGTTGGATCTGTTTGGGTAACCCAAAGAAGTTCTCCTTGTTCAGTTCCCAAGAGACGGCTGTTTGTTGTTTGAGTCCCTTGAAGGCATCTTCCCGATATATGAGGTCACTACCAAAGAACATCACATTCAAGACCAAGATCACAACAACCAATAGCTTGACCCATCTTTGTGGGGTTCTACCATTTAGTGCCGCCTTAAACATTCTTGTATATCTATATACTCTGTTATGCCTGGACTCCTTTTATGGTATTCGATCACACGAGCAACAAAAAAAGCGGAAAAAAAAAATTTAAAAAAATAGAAAAAACTGCACAGGCCGACGCGATCCCCGGCGCCAGGAATTCCACAGCAGGGCTACCAATTAGAGATAGTAGGAAAGTTTAATGTTTTTGATGCTACTGAATGTGGTGATGTCTTTGGATCTGATGTTAGCGGTAGTAGAAGTCTAATATGAATTAGAATACTAAATTACGCAAGCCTCCTCTAGCGACGCTTACCAATGAAAAATGAGGCGTGTACTGTATACATGCCGAGGTGATAAGCGATACAGTGTTTTCAGGATGAATAACGCACCCTCTTTAAACGGATGTCGCATTACACTCAGATAGATTACGCAACCTCTAGGCAGTAAATATCACATCCCATAAGGAAGAAAATGCCGATTGTAAATTAAATAATATCGCAAGCAGTACTTAATAAATATCACAAATTCAATTTTATTATATCTGAATCTCTTACTTAAAAAATTCGTTTTTCAACTAACCCAATATCGTTACCCTTGGGTAGAAAAAATCGTTGGCCCAATACAATAAATATCGCACCGCAGGCACACTTTTGACATCGTTGCAACGAGAACAATTTTGGCACAGCTTAGATACAATAATATCGCACTAGGGAGTTAATTAAATTCGTTTCTTTATTATTTGAAGAATAAATAAGCGTCAATGGATTATCAGTTTGTTTATGATGATGGCGAAAGTAATATGGTCGACGAAGCAGGAAATCCAATTATTGATAATGCTGACATTGATGACTGTTTACCATTAGAAACATTAACAGATTTAACAGAGTACCGTTCACTCGCCAGATCTCGTTCAACTCTTCCTCTGAACATTAACAATGACAATGAACCGACAAAAGGTAATCCTAAAGATTCTAATAATGGAGATGACGACCCTGCTGATGAGAAGCATCCCAAATCACGAAATTATCGTATGTATAGCACAAAGGATAGAGAAGATTTTTTTGATCTTTGGATTGAAAAGCCAGGTGCTTCTATCGCCTCTATCGCTAAGCAATTGGGTATCAAACCAAGAAACGCCCAAAGA